>JAECXO010000174.1:1200000-1792814 GCA_018152825.1 Scaptomyza hsui | reverse complement strand
ACCATAATAACAAAACCTCCACCATCCAAAGCGATCCCGAAGTTTAAGAAAAGCTGCCCAAATGACTGCGAGGGCCACTAAACTCACCGCATTGTGAGTTCACCTGTGCTGCCAGCACCGGTCCCCCACCAAAAAGGAAGCAGCCTGTGCAACCAGCACCAAGGAAAAGTGAACCGACAGCACTTCCAAGTGTGCTCAACATAATAGCTTTATTTTTAAATGCACTGCGATGCATATACATATATATTAATTTAAAAAAAACACATTGTACAATCGAGCGGAACCATTTCTGCCCAATTAGAAGCATATATATATATATATATAATATATATATATATATATATATAATTATATATATATATATATATATTATATATAATGACATAAAGATAAATTTTATTATACTAGTTTAGATATACATCTATACAAAAATATTTTTTAATACAAATAAATACTTTATAAATATGTAAACATATAAGTATAAAATAAAATCTTTTTTGTAAACAAAATTATAAAACTGAGCTTAAATTGGCCAGTAGCGTACGACCGTAAGTCGTAAAGGCGAAAAAAAAAACAGACGTACATATATGTATGTATAAAAAAAAAAATAAATAAATAAGAAGAGAAAGAAAAACCAGTCACCACTTCAAACTGGATTTGCCAATAAAAATAAATTTAGCTTGGCTCAAGATGGGTCTGATAGACACTAAGACCGTTGATTCAACGGCAAACGTAATAAATAAAGTTGAGGTCAAATCACCAGATTTAGAAATAATTACAATCCTTCTTATTGTAATAGTTGTTTTAATGAGCTTGAATATTTTTATCAGGTTATATCAGTTGCACAGAAAGTGCCTAAAAAAGAAGAACATGAGCAGGGGAAATGACCTAGATAAGATTTAAAAGGAAGACAAGAACATATTTTTAGGGATAAAATGACAACAAATGGATTTGAATATTTCCACTATTAACGAAGATACATATAATATAATAAATATTTAAAAATGCATGCGGCAATAGCCAAAACGGTCGAAAGAGAACAACAGTTCATTATACGAGCAATAAGTGTACTAAATCAATTCCACGAATTTATTTCGATATCTGATTTTGAATACGCTTCCGTGGACTCGTTTAATAGAATAACTAGCCCACTATACCACTGCAGTATAAAAGAACAAGTGAAAACGTTGCAGTCTGACGCAACCGACTGCGGAATACTTTGATACCAGTAAAAGAACGGATGGTAAGGAGTCTGCTTGCAAAGGAGTGGGCCGGGTGGTAAACATCGCCAGCTATCATGTTACCAAATTTGGTGACATTAGCTCAAAAACTGTGGAAGATAACTGAACTTCCAAATTTAAATGGTGGGCGGCAGAGGTGGGTGTGGCATCAACATTTTTAAATTAAATGTTTTTAACTGTCACCATCTATATTCGTACCAAGTTTGGTGGCTCTAGCTCAAAAACTGTTAGAGATATAGCCGATTCCAATTTTATGAGGCGGGTGGCTTGGGTGGGCGTGGCATCCAAAATATTGATGCAGATCTTTGGTAGATGTTGCCTTCTATCTTTCTACCGAATTTAGGGGCTCTAGCTTAAAAACTGTAAGGGATATCAAAATTTCCGATTTTAAATGGTGGGCGGCAGAGGTAGGCGTGGCATCCAAATTTTTGATGCAGATCTTTTGTAGATGTCACCATATATCTTCCTACCAAATTTGGTGACTCTAGTTCAAAATATGTGGAAGATACACACATAACCATTTTAACAACGGCGGGGGGTGGGGGGCGGAAGGTGTGGTTGTGGCATCCAAATTTATTATGCTGTTTGTTGGAAAACCTCAGTACCTATCTTGACACAAAATTTGGTGGCTCTAGACCAAAAAATGTGAAAACTAAAGGCGTTTCCAATTGCAAGGAGCAGGGAGGATGGGGGCGGAAGGAGTGGGCGTGGCATCCATTTTGATGCAGTTTTTTCTGGGATATGACTAGCTATCTTCGTGCAAAATTTGGTAACTCTAGCTGCAGGAATGTGAGAAATATATGGTTTTATCGGTTTTTAGTTATCGATTTTATCGATTTCCCAGCCTCCTAGTAGGCGAGGCAACCCAATCTTGACACTTCATCTGACTAGCCCATAGACAAACATAATTGCAAAGTTTCAAGTCTCTAGCTTTACAGTGTCGAAAAAAATTGCGTTCATACGGACGGACGGACAGACACCATGACGGACATTGCACAAAACCAATATACTATGAGACCTTCGGTTTCAAAGTATAAAAAGGTATAGTGCTATCCACTTTGCCATATGTGATGGTAAAAGAAATAGCAGAAGATAACGTCTTCTTGGGTCCAGTTACTATTCTAATGGTGCGATTGGATCGATAAAAGTTAGTAACTCATGGAATGGCAGGATATAGCGCGACAAATAAATGCATTCAAAGAAAAATTTGAAAAGTCATATAAATGTATCAATAAAGATATAACAATAAAAGTCGATACGCTAATCCACCATACCACAATACTAATATCTGAGTACAATAACATCAGTGGATTAGTAGATTCAATAAAAAATAGACTTACAAATGTTCAAAATGAACAATGTCTAAGAACCTTACGTTCATTAGCCGCAAGACTAAAACATGTAAGCGATAGACATAACATTATATTGAACATTCCAACAAACCCATATTTTTTAATTGAGTTTGACTAAAGTCAACTCCAAGATTCACTAGAATCAAAACCATTCCTTAACACTGAATTTTCAGAACAGGAGTGTTCTGACCCAGATGATAATCAAAAAGAATTAAATACAATACAATACAATACAAACAGTTGTAGAATTTCTTAGGTTACCCTCATCACTCGTACCAGAGTTTGATGGAAAAGCTGAAAATCTACAAAGCTTCCAGGATGCTCTGAGTTTAATTGATACCTTAAAAGGCGAGCATGAAGCAACAGCGATAAGTCTAATAAAGACTAAGTTGAAAAGTCATGCTAGAAATTTGATAAGTGATGAGCAGACAATAACTGCCATTATCAACAAATTAGCGAAAACTGTAAAAGGAGAATCCGTAGAAGTAATTTACAGCAAAAAAGTAAGACAACCAATCAATACACCCAAGAGGTTGAAAATTTGACTAAGTCTCAAAAAGAAGCTTATATCAATGATGGCTTGTCACCTGACCTAGCTGAATAATACAGCACAACACTTGCTGTCAAGGCCATGACCCAAAACTGCGCAATAGATAAGGTAAAACTTATCATGCAGGCCGGCAAATTCAGTAGTATGAATGATGACTTATCAAAATTTGTCAATCGTTGTACTGATGCTACTGGACAGTCAAACACTGTCCTGTACTATAATCAGTACAACTCAAACAATAATAGAGGTAACCGAGGTAACTATCGTGGCAAAGGATATTACCATCAAAACGGAAACCGTAATTACAGGAAACTCAAGAGGCCGTGGCAAATAAAAACAGAGGCCATAATACAAATAATATCAGAGTAACCCAAGTTGTCTCGGGAAACTCCCAGCAACCTTTAGATACCCAACAATAAACAAGTAAGAATTCGCTAGTCGAGATTTCCCGACTAGGAGATACCCCGAACCCTGTACATAACGCGTAAAGTCATTGTCTGTATGCATAGGTGACTAAACTTCAATCTTCGATATCAGAAAAGTTATATCGTTACCCATTATTTCAACGCCCATGTTTACATTTTCCAAATTCGAGAAATTTTTGTAATCGATTGCCTGTGTATATCGAAAACGGAAATAGTTATTGAAAATCGGAAACAAACTTGAACTGCCTAGGACTTAGATGAGCTTATGTTCAAAATCTGAAGTCTCTAGCTCTTATACATAGTCTCTGAGATCAATCCGTTCATACGTACAGACGGACAGACGGACATGGCTTTATCGACTCGGCTGTTGATGCTGATCAAGAATATGTATACTTTATAGGGTCGGAGATGCTTCCTTCTGCCTGTTACATACTGCACAAAAACATTATACCCCTTTTACCCATTTCACGTATAAAAACACTAAAGTTCATACAATAAATTTTAGTCTCAATATGTTTGTTTCATTTGACCACGTGTCAACAGGTAAAAATCTTACCTTTTTAATAGATACAGGCGCGGACATATCAATACTTAAAGAAATTTTTGATGGCTTTCATGACGTCCAGCCTAATAATGTAATAAACATTCAAGGCATAAGTAAAGAGATTTTAAAATCCAAAGGTCTAGCATCAAAAGAGATTCAGAGAGGAAAATATATATTTCCACACAATTTTCATATAGTTGATTTAGATTTCGCTATACCATGTGATGGAATAATAGGCATTGATTTTATAAAAAAATTCAATTGTCATCTAGAATTCAAACCATCAGAAGATTGGTCTAAAGTAAGACCCAATAATCTAAAATATCCGATCCATCCAATACGCATCACGTTCATTTACAAAGGGTGAATGTAATAAAAGCATAACAGAACAAGAATTAGCAGCAATTCACTGGGCAATAGTACATTATCGATCATATATTTATGGAAAACACTTTACAGTGAAAACTGACCACAGACCATTAACTTTTTCTATGGTCAATCCAAGTTCTAAACTTACACGCATGCGGCTCGAATTAGAAGAATACGTCTTTACAGTCGAGTATCTAACGGGAAAAGATAATTTCGTGGCAGATGCCCTATCTAGGATAACAAAATCCGAATTAAAAGATTTACAAAATAAAGTCCTGAAAGTCACTACCAGGCAACAAAGTAGACAAAATAAATCCTGCGCAGGAAAAAACAAGAACCTTTGCTTATGCAAAATATTGAAGAAGCTTCCAAGCCCAACGTATATGAAGTCATCACAAATGACGATGTACGAAAAGTAGTGGCCTTGCATATGAAAGAAAAACTGTGTTATACCCTGATTCCACTAGGCTTCATTTATCATAACAGCGAAGTCTGTAATGCAGGTCGTTCCACTATCAATCCAACTGAAACTCCGTAAAATTTTAACAGAAATCCGATTCAAAAGCCGCTGACAGCTGATTGGTTTTCTGTTATGTTTAATTTGGCACTGTCCATAACCAAATATCGCGATATATCGGTAAGAAATTTGGTATTTTTGTTGGCTTCAGCACTGTTAAGGTCCTCTGTTAACGAAAGATGAGCATCTTCGAAACAGCCAAAGTCCGTAAATAATTTATCAACTAGGAGATGTCGATTCCAACTAAGGGAAATTGAATATGATTCAGATTCAATACATATGAGTCTAATTTGAATAAATGCAACTTTACCGAGTTCCAATTAGCTTTAGTGGAATCGGGGTATTATTTCAAACACGGAAATAAAATCGTTGCAAGAATAAATGTTAGCGATCTGTATACTAATGGAGTTATCGACTTAGGTCAATTTTTCCAAAAGCTCGAAAAGGAAGCCGGTATGCATGACATACGCCAACTAAAAGTGGCTCCGCATGAAATAATCTTTGAACAAGTTTCAATAGACAGTTTCATAAATATGACCAATAATACATTCAGATTATTAAGAGTAGCGCTACTCAAGCCGGTGACCATTGTTTCAAGCGATACAGAAAAAGAAGCAATACTGTCTACATTTCATGATAATCCCATACAAGGAGGACACACGGGCATAACAAAAACTATGGCCAAAGTAAAAAGACACTACTATTGGAAAAATATGACCAAACATATACAAGAGTACGTACGTAGATGTCCAAAATGCCAGATGTCCAAAACAACACAACATACAAAAACTCCTTTGACACTAACTGAGGCACCAATATACGCTTCCGACAGGGTAATAGTTGACACGATAGGTCCATTACCAAGATCTGAATATGGTAACGAGTATGCAGTTACGCTAATTTGCGATTTAACAAAATATCTTGTTGCCTTACCGATCCCAAATAAAAATGCAAATACTGTCGCTAAAGCTATATTTGAATCTTTTATATTACAGTTCGGTCCAATGAAGACGTTCATTACGGACATGGGAACTGAATATAAAAATTCCATTATAAATGACTTGTGCAAATATTTGAAAATAGACAATATAACGTCTACAGCACACCACCACCAGACAGTTGGAACAGTAGAAAGAAGTCATAGAACTTTAAACGAATATATTCGTTCATACATATCAGTCGACAAAACTGATTGGGATGTATGGCTAAAATATTTTGTATAATGTTTCAACACGACCCCCTCTATGGCACATAGCTATTGTCCATATGAATTAGTTTTTGGCAAGCAAAGTAATTTGCCACAATATTTTAATACCATAGATAATATTAATTCACTTTACAATATAGAAGATTATGCTAAAAAAAAAGTAAGTTTAGATTAGAACAAGCTTATAAGAGAGCTAGAATTATGTTAGAAAAACATAAAATTAGAAATAAAGAATGCTATGATAAAAATATAATTAATTTTGAATTAAAAGTAGGAGATTATTAAGAAATGAAACTGGCCATAAGCTAGAATCAGTATATCTAGGGCCTTTTAAAGTAGAAAGAATAGAAGATAACGACAACATTGCTGTTAAAGACAACAAAAATAAAATGAAAGAGTACATAAAGATAGGCTAAAAATGTACAGAAAATAATATAATTAATAGTAGTATATACTTTCATAAAAATAGAGGCCTGATCAGCCAATAGGTATTTAATTTAATCTTTAAAAAAAAACATTTTTCAAAAAAAAAAAAAAAAGTAAGAAGGCTCTAGTTGAGATTTCCCGACTAGGAGATACCCCAAACCCTATACTTAACGCGTACAGTCATTGTCTGTATGCATCTGTGACTAAAATTTAATTTTCGATATCTCTGGTGTTTATTAACCGATTTCGATGACATTTTCAGAAAAGTTTTATCGTTACTCATTATTTCAACCGCTATTTTTACATTTTCCAAATTCGAGACTTTTTCGTAATCGATTGCATGTGTATATCGGAAACGGAAATAGTTATCGAAAATCGGAAACAAACAAATACTGCCTAGGACTTAGGTGAGCTTATGTTCAAAATCTGAAGTCTCTAGCTCTTATAGTCTCTGAGATCGACGCGTTCATACATACAGACGGACGGACATAGTCTCTGAGATCGATCCGTTCATACGTACAGACGGACATGGCTATATCGAATCGGCTGTTGATGCTGATCAAGAATATACATATTTTTTAGGTCGGAGATGCTTCCTTCTGCTTGTTACATACTTTTGCCTGTGCGGGCGACTTCACAATACCTAAGTAAGACGCAAGAAGCTAAGCCATCAATGTTATTATTATTTAAAACTTTTAATATTATTAGAATTAAAAATTGTTAATATAAGACAGCAAGCCGCAGGAAGCTCACTGCCTAGGACTTAGATGAGCTTATGTTCAAAATCTGAAGTCTTTAGCTCTTATACATAGTCTCTGAGATCGATCCGTTCATATGTACAGACGGACAGACGGACATGGCAATTTCGACTCGACTGTTGATGCTGATCAAGAATATGTATACTTTATAGGGTCGGAGATGCTTCCTTCTGCCTGTTACATACTTATGCACAAAAACATTATACCCCTTTTACCCATTTCACGGGTTCGGGGTATAAAAACACAAAAGTTCATACAATAAATTTTTTTTTATATTATTATTGGACGTAGATGTACTAAAAAAAAAAGACAGTACATTCAAGTGGCCCAACGATACCAAGCACCGGCTTGTTAACGCGCGAACCCAAGCAAAAAGCAACCAACCTCCCGCCCAACCGACCGAGGGGCACACCGCATAGCGTACGGTTACGTAGATCGCGAAAACGTAGACAAATGACATAAGACTAACTTTTTAAGAGAACTACTAGAGGTGACACCGTTTATTAAGTGGGAAAATTCGTTAAAGTTTGAACATAAAATCCGAAAAGGGTTATGAATAGCATAGTTAGATTGACAAGCTTGAAGAGCAATGGGTAGAAAATTCCTTGTCCTTCTGATCGGAACAGCAAAACTAATTTGGCTGATTAATTCGGAGGAATCAATTTCACCATTTATTAGTTTATGTAAAGAGACTACACCTAGCATTGTTCTGCGATCAGAAAGAGAAGGAAGATTTATTAGTAAAAGTCTACTGTGGTAGGAAGGTAGGTTAATGTTAGTATCCCAGTTAAATCTCCTAAGGGCAAAGAGCAAGAATTGTTTTTGCACTGATTCTATTCTATCCTGGTGAATCCTGTATTTGGGATACCAGATACAAGATCCATATTCAAGAACAGGACGTACCAAAGACGTGTAAAGTGTTTTGGTTATGTAGGGATCGTCAAATTCTTTCGACCAGCGCTTAATGAACCCCAAGGTACTAGAGGCTCGATTTGCAACTGAAGAGATATGCTTGTGAAATTTAAGTTTCGGATCAAAAAGGATACCTAAGTCATCAACCCATTCAATGCGATCGAGTGGGCTTCCATCAAGAAAATATATATTTGAAAAAGGAAGGCATCTATAAAAAGACATGACTTTACATTTGTTGCAATTAAGATTTAGTAAGTTAACACGACACCACTTTTGAAAGTTATCTAAATCAGTTTGTAGTTTTTGAGCAGACAACAGAGCAGTACCCGACATGCATAATTTTACATCGTCAGCATACATCAGCACTCGAGATTGGTCAATAACAGATGGAAGATCATTGATGAAAAGTGTAAATAATAAAGGTCCAAGGTGACTTCCTTGCGGAACACCGGAAGTGACATGAACCACCTTAGAGACAGCGTCATTAAAACTGACTCTCTGTGTTCTATGAGTTAAATATTCCCTTATCCACCGAATAAGATTGCTAGGAAAACCTAACAGTTGAAGTTTATGATGTAAAAGGTAGTGATTAACCGAGTCAAATGCCTTGCTGAAATCAGTGTAAATAACATCCGTTTGCATTTTATTTTGAAAACCATTAACAACTAGTGAAGTAAATTCTAACAGGTTAGTGGTAGTAGATCTTTGTTTCATGAATCCATGCTGGCACGGTGAAATTAAAGATCTGCAAAAATGTTGTAATTGAGAAGTTATTAATTTCTCAAACATTTTTGGTATAGCAGACAATTTGGATATACCCCTATAATTTTGAACATTAGACTTGTCTCCTTTTTTATGGAGCGGAATAATAAATGATTCTTTCCAGATATTGGGAAATGAACATTTCTTAATAGAAAAACTCAACAATTTATGCAAAGGCTTTAAGAGACCATCAGCACAGTACTTAAGCACACAGCTTGGTACGCCGTCAGGTCCCGGGGAAAATGCAGGCTTACTACCCTGTAGATCACGTAGTAATGAACACTCCGTGATACTTGGTTCAAAAATGCAATTAGAGGCATCAACCCGATACGGGTAAGGCAGATCAACCTGATTATCAATTGAACTGTATGTTGTTTGAAAAAATTCGGCAAATAAATCGGCAATGGCCTGATCCGAATTGGCCGACTTGTTTTCAAAAGATAAATTAGATGGAAGTGTTGATGACTTTCGCTTCGCATTAACGAAGTCAAAGAACCTCTTAGGATCTTGCTGAAACTGAAGTCTGCACCGACTTGGGTAATTTTTATAACATGAATTATTCATGACTGAAAAACTGGAACGCGCAATCAAGTATGATGAGTAATGGATAGAAGAGCCAGATTTTCTGAAACTCTTATAAAGCTTAGATTTTCGATTTTTAAGGGCAGTCAACTCTCGTGTAAACCACGCAGGTTTGTTTTTCCTACTTGGCCTACCAAAAGGGACACACTTATCGAATAAATTTTCTAAGGTGCAATAAAAAATACTGATTGCCGTATCCAAGTCCTCAGAACCATAGAGGGGCGACCAGTCAACCAATTCTAAGAGCCGGGTTAGTTTTACAAAATCGGTTTTCCGAAATTGACGTACCCGTCTTAATGGTTCAATTCACTGGCGTACGGCACAGGCAGGCAAAGTGATCAACACCTCCAACGTCGGGTGGTATAAGTCTTCGGGAGTGGATATGGGAAGGGATCTTGACACAGATAGAGTAGATGGATCCGAAACAAATACCAAATCAAGCATTTTACCAAGAGAATTTGGAATGCCATTGATCTGACCCAACGACATTTCAAATAAACCAACCAGAAAATCAGTCTGCACCATGGGGGTCAACACGCTTGAGTCCGGACTTGAAATCCAAGTAGCATCAGCAATATTAAAATCGCCAAGAACTACAAAAATATCACGATCAGAAAGCATAGAAGATATGGAAAGTATTGCTGACATATGTTCATTATAAACAGAGCTGTCAGATAAAGGTGGTATATAGGAACAAGAAATATAAATACCAACACCGTTAATATTTAACTTTACAGCAACAATCTCAATATCTATAGAGCCACTTAATATTACTGTCTCAGAGGAAAAGTCCACATCAACAGCAATAAGCACCCCACCACCACGGCACAGAGGGCGGTCCTTTCTATAGATACAGAATCTGTTAGATAATACTTCAGAATTAAGTATGTCTTGTCTTAACCACGTTTCGGTGAAGGCAACGACATGAAAGGGAAAAGAATGACTATTAAGGTACAAAGTACTAAGTTTACTACAAAGTCCTCTTACATTCTGATAACCCAGTAAGAGGGAGGTAATCAACTGTGTTAGTTTTTTGCTACTAAAGTGGATGCAACAGGCGGAGCACTACTGATCCTAACATTGTTATTATTATTACTTCGCCTACTAACATACTCCTTCACTATGATGTGTGGCGGCCAAAACTTTTCAGAACAAATCGTTGAGAAAAGTTCCGGCGGAACACTCAGCTTAAAGGACGATATATCGCGGGCGAGCTTGAATTTAAATTTGTCGACAACAATTCGCGGGGAATCAATTTTACCTTTTATATAGGCGCTTACATCTTCCGCAGAATTATCGGAAGCGAGCCTAGAAACAAAAACAAATTTACTCTGAGGTACAACCCTAATGGGCTTAAGAGTTGAACCTAACGTAGAATCAGTAGGCTGACTATCGTTTGAACCACAGGGATCTACGGGAAGAACATTAGTTTTAGGTAACACCGGGTTAGTTGCCGGTGAGTTAAATACCATTAACGGGCTGGCAGCAGGTGTAGGGGTACTAACAATAGCCGCTAGGGGAGGCTTGGATGTGGGAGCAGGGGTAGAGGCAGTAGCCGGCAGAAGAGGATTGGGGGGCAACACCAGCGGGACTGCAAGCGGACAAGAGCCCGAAGTCTTTTTGCGCTTCGGCGAGTCATTTAACGTTTTAGCAGTATTAATGTGGTCTTCCAACTCTTTAATACTGCCACGAAGCGTATCGAAATTATTTCGGACAACTTTGAAGTAATTGAAGGTCAGCCTCATGAACTTTGACTGTTCCTTCTCTATCTCATTGCAGGTGTGGCAATACCACTTAAGACCAGAATCAGCTGCTAAGCTGTCCCTGATTTTGGCATTGAAACTTGCACATTTCATGTGAATCATGTTATCACACGCCCTACATAGGATAAAATCTTGGGTGGATCCACCAGAAATTTTACAGTTTTTACTGCAGCAGACAAACATGTTGAAAGAAATATGTAAAATAATTTGAAAAGCTTAATAATGTGCAAAATAATATGCTTGATAAAAAAAAAGTAGGGTACACGTGCAATGAGCGTAATATAACGGACACAATAGAGAGACAGAGCGCTTACGTTAGAGAACGTCAGAGCGTAGGCTAATAAAAACCGCAAGTGCGTGGTATAAGAGCGTGAGAGCAAGAGCGCGTAAATAGATATTTGATGTTAGTAGGCACAGAACAAGCGAAAGCAAAATATATGTATGTATGTATGTACGTGTGTTTAGGCACTGACTGCAAATTAAAACAATTTAATAAAGCAAAATCACAATATCCACGCGTAAATACATACAAATTACATTCACTATCACTGTTACAATTGTTTAACACAATAATACCAATTAAAAACACAGTTTAAACACTCACAAAGTTAGAAATTAATAGGCGCACACAGAAACACAACCGTCACCAAAGAAAGACAATGACAATATGATAGTCTCAATATATTTGTTTCATTTGACCACGTGTCAACAGGTAAAAATCTTACCTTTTTAATAGATACAGGCGCGGACATATCAATACTTAAAGAAATTTTTGATGTCTTTCATGACATCCAACCTAATAATGTAATAAACATTCAAGGCATAAGTAAAGAGATTTTAAAATCCAAAGGTCTAGCATCAAAAGAGATTCAGAGAGAAAAATATATATTTCCACACAATTTTCATATAGTTGATTTAGATTTCGCTATACCATGTGATGGAATAATAGGCATTGATTTTATAAAAAAATTCAATTGTCATCTAGAATTCAAACCATCAGAAGATTGGTCTATAGTTAGACCCAATAATCTAAAATATCCGATCCATCCAATACGCATCACGTTCATTTACAAAGGGTGAATGTAATAAAAGCATAACAGAACAAGAATTAGCAGCAATTCACTGGGCAATAGTACATTATCGATCATATATTTATGGAAAACACTTTACAGTGAAAACTGACCACAGACCATTAACTTTTTCTATGGTCAATCTAAGTTCTAAACTTACACGCATGCGGCTCGAATTAGAAGAATACGTCTTTACAGTCGAGTATCTAACGGGAAAAGATAATTTCGTGGCAGATGCCCTATCTAGGATAACAAAATCCGAATTAAAAGATTTACAAAATAAAGTCCTGAAAGTCACTACCAGGCAACAAAGTAGACAAAATAAATCCTGCGCAGGAAAAAAACAAGAACCTTTGCTTATGCAAAATATTGAAGAAGCTTCCAAGCCCAACGTATATGAAGTCATCACAAATGACGATGTACGAAAAGTAGTGGCCTTGCATATGAAAGAAAAACTGTGTTATACCCTGATTCCACTAGGCTTCATTTATCATAACAGCGAAGTCTGTAATGCAGGTCGTTCCACTATCAATCCAACTGAAACTCCGTAAAATTTTAACAGAAATCCGATTCAAAAGCCGCTGACAGCTGATTGGTTTTCTGTTATGTTTAATTTGGCACTGTCCATAACCAAATATCGCGATATATCGGTAAGAAATTTGGTATTTTTGTTGGCTTCAGCACTGTTAAGGTCTTCTGTTAACGAAAGATGAGCATCTTCGTAACAGCCAAAGTCCGTAAATAATTTATCAACTAGGAGATGTCGATTCCAACTAAGGGAAATTGAATATGATTCAGATTCAATACATATGAGTCTAATTTGAATAAATGCAACTTTACCGAGTTCCAATTAGCTTTAGTGGAATCGGGGTATTATTTCAAACACGGAAATAAAATCGTTGCAAGAATAAATGTTAGCGATCTGTATACTAATGGAGTTATCGACTTAGGTCAATTTTTCCAAAAGCTCGAAAAGGAAGCCGGTATGCATGACATACGCCAACTAAAAGTGGCTCCGCATGAAATAATCTTTGAACAAGTTTCAATAGACAGTTTCATAAATATGACCAATAATACATTCAGATTATTAAGAGTAGCGCTACTCAAGCCGGTGACCATTGTTTCAAGCGATACAGAAAAAGAAGCAATACTGTCTACATTTTGGCCAAAGTAAAAAGACACTACTATTGGAAAAATATGACCAAACATATACAAGAGTACGTACGTAGATGTCCAAAATGCCAGATGTCCAAAACAACACAACATACAAAAACTCCTTTGACACTAACTGAGGCACCAATATACGCTTCCGACAGGGTAATAGTTGACACGATAGGTCCATTACCAAGATCTGAATATGGTAACGAGTATGCAGTTACGCTTATTTGCGATTTAACAAAATATCTTGTTGCCTTACCGATCCCAAATAAAAATGCAAATACTGTCGCTAAAGCTATATTTGAATCTTTTATATTACAGTTCGGTCCAATGAAGACGTTCATTACGGACATGGGAACTGAATATAAAAATTCCATTATAAATGACTTGTGCAAATATTTGAAAATAGACAATATAACGTCTACAGCACACCACCACCAGACAGTTGGAACAGTAGAAAGAAGTCATAGAACTTTTAACGAATATATTCGTTCATACATATCAGTCGACAAAACTGATTGGGATGTATGGCTTAAATATTTTGTATACTGTTTCAACACGACCCCCTCTATGGCACATAGCTATTGTCCATATGAATTAGTTTTTGGCAAGCAAAGTAATTTGCCACAATATTTTAATACCATAGATAATATTAATCCACTTTACAATATAGAAGATTATGCTAAAGAAAGTAAGTTTAGATTAGAACAAGCTTATAAGAGAGCTAGAATTATGTTAGAAAAACATAAAATTAGAAATAAAGAATGCTATGATAAAAATATAATTAATTTTGAATTAAAAGTTGGAGATTATTAAGAAATGAAACTGGCCATAAGCTAGAATCAGTATATCTAGGGCCTTTTAAAGTAGAAAGAATAGAAGATAACGACAACATTGTTGTTAAAGACAACAAAAATAAAATGAAAGAGTACATAAAGATAGGCTAAAAATTTACAGAAAATAATATAATTAATAGTAGTATATACATTCATAAAAATAGAGGCCTGATCAGCCAATAGGTATTTAATTTAATCTTTAAAAAAAAACATTTTTCAAAAAAAAAAAAACAAGTAAGAAGGCTCTAGTCGAGATTTCCCGACTAGGAGATACCCCAAACCCTATACTTAACGCGTACAGTCATTGTCTGTATGCATCTGTGACTAAAATTTAATATCCGATATCACTGGTGTTTATTAACCGATTTCGATGACATTTTCAGAAAAGTTTTATCGTTACTCATTATTTCAACCCCTATTTTTACATTTTCCAAATTCGAGACTTTTTTGTAATCGATTGCATGTGTATTTTGGAAACGGAAATAGTTATCGAAAATCGGAAATAAACTTGTACTGCCTAGGACTTAACAGGCTGAAGGAAGCATCTCCGACCCCATAAAGTGTATATATATTAGAGAGCTGCATGAATGGCAAAAAAAACGGCATTCGAGTATGACATGCGTAAAATGGATTGAATGGTATTGAGTACTTTGACAAAATTGTATAGGTGAACGCAGTGCGCTGGCAACGTACGCAGTCGCAACACATCCAAACGTCAGGCCACGGATCAAATAAATGAAAATTTACAGTTATATTTGAGTAGTACTGAAGCAACTCGAGTATAAATTCTGCTATGTATGTATGTACATAATTATGTATTTTTTTTGCATTACATATATATGCATGTGCATATGCCGTTAGGTCATAAATCGATTGTCAGCGGCGCGAAAATATCACCAAAAATTTGTGCACTGAGCGAAGTGATATATGCACAAAAATATGACAATTTAATTTGCCAGCGCATCGTTGACTTATTTGCCTATGCACGCATTCTCTAAGATGCAGGTCTACAGTATTTTTATGAGTGCACACACAGAACCCTTTTTTTATGACCCTGTGCCCGAGCTGCTTGTGCGTCGCGCTGACGGGGCGACGCTTGCGATCAGACCGTCAGCTTGTGCGTCAGTCTGGCGCCGTGCATATATACCTATATGCGTAATTTCTCTAGGCCCACGACCTGAATGGAATCAATACAAATGAGTGGAATCAGTCTGCGCTTTAGTATGTTTTGCGTTTTCTACTCATAGTATTCAACATCAATGTCATGAATTATGATGAATATTAGTATCGACACATGCTACTATTCATATTCACCCATATTATGTTTTGTCTGCCACTCATTCTACGCTATTCAACTCGAATACATTCTATTAAATTACAGTTGTGAATGGACTTATGCAGCTCTCTAATATATTTTCTTGATCAGCATCAACAGCCGAGTCGATATAGAAATGTCCGTATGTATGAACGCGTCGATCTCAAAGACTATAAGAGCTAGATACTTCAAATTTTAAACATAGCTTCTCCTAAGCCATTGGCAGATCAAGTTTATTTAAAAATATCGATAACTATTCTGGTTTCTGATATACACATGCAATCGATATCGAAAAATCTTAAATTTATAGGAGTTGAAACTATCGATAACTTTATAACTTCTGTGACACTTTGGTCCAAATCGGTTAAGAAACACCGGAGATATTTTAAATTAAAGTTAAGTCAAGAAAAACTGCACTGCTGCAAGTCATTTTAATACACGGGCTCAGTGTATCTTTTAGTCGAGACTTCTCTACTAAAGCGTTTTTACTTGTTTTTAGACTCGCTCATTCTCGTTCTGTGGTGACAGTCGGCATAGTCGGCACCTGCATCATGAGTCGCGCTCTTGGTCCCAAACCCAAAGAAGCGGCTTAAAGCTTGAACACGCGCGCATCGCTCTTCGTGTTAAATCTCGCTCCGATCATGTGCCTTTGTTTTTGCCCATTTCGGCTAACTCTCTTATGTATGCGCGCGCTCTGCATGTCAAACAAAAAAGCGATTGCATTGCCTAAACTCACACGTACACACGAGCATCTGCGTCATGAATCACGTGTACCTGCCTTTAGCTTTGATTTAGTGTGTGCGGAGGAGGTAGGGTTATTAAACTTTATGATTGACATGCAAAGCACGCGCATAAAAAGGAGAGTGAACGTAAATGAGCAACAACAAAGGCGCATGATCGGAGCGAAATTTTAGATTATTTAATATCTAGAGCCGGTCATAAGAGCGCACTGTAAAGTTTTAAGCGGCTCTTTGGGTTTGGGACCAAGAGCTTGATTCACACGTACGACGCAGGCAAGCATAGATACAAATACATACAAACTTATGTGAACGCCCTTTGCTTGTTCGAAATTTTATATCAATAATGTTAGTGTATAAGCAGAAAGTAGGCAAATCCACCCCTATGCAAAGGTGTTCTAAATTATTTATTTTCGCGCAAAGGGCTCGATATAGAAAAACAAATACAATTACATGTATGTTCGTACATATGTATGCAACTTTGCATATATTTCAAAGTAAATTTTCTTTCGTTTCTATTTGTTAGTGTGTTTGTTTTTGCACGGAATATATTTGTTGAACATTTTTTGGTTTCTTTTAGCTTGATTCAGAAGTCAACAATGTATGCATGCATTTATATTTGCACTGGCATTTGTTAATATACATATATGTACAACAACAATGTACTAACATATGTATGTACTTACATAGACCCGTTTTACACGATGAACTTTTCTGATGATTTATTTCCTCATTCTGTTTTAAAACATCTTCGCAAATCTGCTCGCATTTACACGATGAACTTTTTCATTCAATGTTTTCTTTGTAAATGCAACTCTGATTTAAATTTATTGTCTATAAACATACATTTCGCCCCGAATTTAACAAGTTCTTTGGTCCAAAACATTTTTATTAATATTTTATAAGCCACAACAATGTATTTACTATTTGCGCTAATATATGCTTGTGCGATATGTCGTATCGATAACTTTATTTTTCACATCAAACACTGTGCAACTCTGTGTTTACATGCAATGAGAAAAATAAATCCTTTCATGTCATGTAGCATTGCTTGCAGTTGTTACCCCTCTACTCCCTTTGCCGACAAGCGAATGTTTCAGTAGCAAAAACTTCATCGTGTAAAACGGGTCATATGTGCATTTGCAACACCAACAAAAGTTACATGTCAGCTCTAAAATTATATCAAAACAATTGCATATGGTAGATCAAAACTAAAATTTCTTGTGTTTGTATGTGTGTATGTGTTTATGTGTTACGTTTTGTCTAAGTTTGATAATTAGCAAGTAGGTAAAACCACCCCCATAACATATTCTGGTGTGCAAAATTTTTCTAGACGCACCAAGTTTTGTTTTGTTGTTGTTGTTTTTTTAAATCAATGACACCAACAAAAAGTAGCAGTGCGGGCCCAACAACAACAATTACAACAACAAACGCTACTTGGGTCGGCGCCAGCAGTGGAATGGGTCAAAGTGCTCCAGGATGTATGGGAGGTACTCGAAGGAGTTGTCCAAAATAAAATTCCTTTCTTAGTGCTCACTTACTACCTACATGGAATATTTTGTGAAAATTTCAGCCTTCTAGCTCTTTTCGTTTAGGCTGAGGCAATGTAGACAATCAGGACAAACTCTTTTATATATATAGATCAAATGTATATGCATTCTTTGCACATACACTCCAAAGTATATGCCTTCTGAATATAAACATATACATATACTACAACTCTCTCTCTCGACCGCTGCAACCAGCGATCCAATTAATATACACATATACCCAATTAACCAAGCGTTGCGATTCCGCTCCGTTTTCGTTCCGACAACCCGTAAAATCTATCCGTTTCCGGCACCGAATGCGGTCCGTGCACTGTAAGGCAGCTGACAAATCGACATGCCGAAAACGTTACGCTTTGTAGTAACGATATCGGAAAATGCAAATGGAACGTAATCGTAACACTTAACGAAAGAATTAACGACCGAAAGCGAACCGCTTTGTCGCAAAGACCGCGCACGCTTGATGCGCGCCGTTATCGTAACTCTGTGCATGTGTGGAGACGCGCATTGCAAAATTCACGCATTCATACCGCTACTCCGTTATGAAAATGAAAAACGCACACAAAATTTTAAATTTTTTTATTTTTAATTCTATAACTAAAAAAAATAAAGCTACACATTAGTTTTTCAAAATGTTAGTTTTTGTTTGCGCTTCTTCCGCCTTACGCTTGCGGCGTATTTTATCGCGCGTATAGTAAAAGAATTTATGCGATGCCGCTTCAAATATGGAGTCGTCCATGTTCGGGAAGCGCCGCTGGTATGCTTCTGAAATAAAATGTATTAAAAACACATTTTGTTAAAAACAAACTCTGACTTACTTCTTAAAGCCAATGCTGTACTGAGGCTGCGCACACACATTTTGTTTTCGGTTCCCTTCCAAGTCATGGTCAACGCTGCGTTTTCGGACAAAATCCGTCCCCAGTTTCCCCTCACGAGCTTGGACTGGTCCATGGAACCGCATCGGAAGAATTCATTTTCCTTACAAAATTTTTATAAGTAAAGTTATATTATTATATAGCTTTTAGTTACTAACCAGCTGGGCAAATTTTTCCTGGTTGACCTTCACTGCTTCGTCCAAATTTAAGAAATCCTCCACGGTGCCTAAGGGCTCTAGAGGGATGATTTTCTCGGACGCGATTTCTTTATTAAGCATCGCGCACACCAGAGCGAATAATCCGCAGCGGCAGCGGCACGAATATATAATTACATTGCGTCTTATGAACGCACGCACACCAAAGCGGGGCGAATTCGTTTTGACAGCGAATCTGCAGCGTTTTTTTCCGCTCAACATTGACAACCGTGCATGCAGCGTTTTTTTCGCTTGCCGCCAAGAACGATAAAACTCAGATTTCGCAGAAACTTGTTCATGTTCTGCGCTGATGACGTCACATGTGATGCATGTGTTGAATTTTTGCCTTGTTTACATGTTAAATTACTATATTTTGGCTTTAAATACAATTTAATAATAATAATATAATAAGAGAAGCAGCTTTTAACTTATTATCATTTACTTTTATTAAAACAAGTAAAAACGTTGCTGTCGGACGCAACCGACTGCGGAATACTTTGATACCAGTAAAACAACGGTTGATTAGGGGGAATGCAGGGGCGAAGGGACTGTCCCATGTGGTAAACATCGCCAGCTATCATGTTACCAAATTTGGTGACTTTAGCTCAAAAACTGTGGAAGATAACTTAACTCCCAAATTTAAAAGGTGGGCGGCAGAGGTAGGCGTGGCATGCAAATTTTTGAATCAAATGTTTTTAGCTGTCACTATCTATCTGCCTACCAAGTTTGGTGGCTCTAGCTTAAAAACTGTTAAAGATATTGCCGATTCCGATTTTATAAGGCGGGTGGCTTAGGTGGGCGTGGCATTCAAAATTTTGATGCAGGTCTTTGGTAGATGCTGCCTTCTATCTTTCTACCCAATTTACGGGCTCTAGCTTAAAAACTATAAGAGATATCGAAATTTCCGATTTTAAATGGTGGGCGGCAGAGGTGGGCGTGGCATCCTAATTTTTGATGCAGATCTTTTGTAGATGTCACCATATATCTTCCTACCAAATTCGGTGACACTAGCTCGAAAAATGTGAAAACTATAGGCGTTTCCAATTTCAAGTAGAAGGGGGATGGGGGCGGAATCAGGGGGCGTGGCATCCAAAATTTTGATGCATTTTTTGGGGAACGTCAATATCTATCTTGACACAAAATTTGGTGGCTCTAGCCCAAAAAATGTGAAAACTATGGGCGTTTCCAATTTCAGGGAGAAGGGGGGATGGGGGCGGGACCAGGGCGTGGCACCCAAAATTTTGATGCGTTTTTGGGGAACGTAAATACCTATCTTGACACAAAATTTGGTGGCTCTAGCCCAAAAAATTGAAAACTATGGGCGTTTCCAATTCAGTGAGAAGGGGATGGGGCGAATCTGGGGCATGGCATCCAAATTTGATGCATGTTTTGGGGAACGTTAATATCTATCTGACACAAAATTTGGTGGCTCAGCCAAAAATAAAGCTAGGGCGTTTCCAATTCATGGAGAAGGGGGATGGGGGGGAATCAGGGCGCATGGCATCCAAATATTATTTTTTTTTTTGGGAAACGTCAATATCTATCTTGACACAAAATTTGGTGGCTCTAGCCCAAAAAATGTGAAAACTATGGGCGTTTCCAATTTCAGGGAGAAGGGGGGATGGGGGCGGAATCTGGGGGCATGGCATCCACATTTTGATGCATGTTTTTGGGGAACGTTAATATCTATCTTGACACAAAATTTGGTGGCTCTTGCCCAAAAAATGTGAAAACTATAGGCGTTTCCAATTTCAGTGAGAAGGGGGGATGGGGCGGAATCAGGGGGCGTGGCATCCAAATTTTGATGCATTTTTTTGGGGAACGTAAATTTCTATCTTGACACAAAATTTGGTGGCTCTAGCCCAAAATATGTGAAAACTATGGGCGTTTCCAATTTCAAGGAGCAGTGATGAGGGGGGCGGAAGGAGTGGGCGTGGCATCCAAAATTTTGATGCAGTTTTTTCAGGGACATGATTAGCTATCTGCGAGCAAAATTTGGCAACTCTAGCTGTAAGAATCTGACAAATATTAGGTTTTATCGGTTTTCTGTTATCGAATTTATCGATTTCCCAGCCTCCTAGTAGGCGTGGCACCCCAATCTTGACACTTTATCTGTCTCGCCTATAGACAAACATATTTGCAAAGTTTCAAGTCTTTAGCTTTACGGGTGTCGAAAAAAGTTGCGTTCATACGGACAGACGGACAGACGGACAGACAGACAGACGGACAGACGGACAGACACCATGACGGACATTGCACAAAACCAATATACTATGAGACCTTCGGTATCAAAGTATAAAAAATATTGGTAAAAAATTCATCACATGTGACGTTTCGAACAGCTGTTTATGCGCAATGTCTTTCTTCATGGCTTCCCGCAATATTTGCTGTCATACATATGTGCACTTATGTTAAACAATGGCAAAAGTGGAGCTGCTTATTGAATTAGTGAAAAAACATAAATTATTGTACGATTTAGCGGACAAGGACTATAAAAACATAAGAAAAAAGTAAGAAGGCTCTAGTCGAGATTTCCCGACTAGATACCCCGAACCCTATACTTAACGCGTACAGTCATTGTCTGTATGCATCTGAGACATAAACTTCAATCTTCGATATCTCTGGCGTTTCTTAACCGATTTCGATGAAATTTTCAGAAAAGTTATATCGTTACCCATTATTCCAATCCCCTTTTTTACATTTTCCGAATTCGAGATTTTTTTGTAATCGATTGCATGTGTATATCGGAAACCAGAATAGTTATCGATAATTTGAAACAAACTTGTTCCGCACATGGTATAGGAGAACTTATATTCAAAATCTGAAGTCTCTAGCTCTTGTAGTCTCTGAGATCGACGCGTTCATACAGACAGACAGACGGACGGACAGACGGACATGGCTATATCGACTCGGCTGTTGATGCTGATCAAGAATATATATACATTATGGGGTCGGAGATGCTTCCTTCTGCCTGTTACATACTTTTGCACTAAACCATTATACCCCTTTTACCCATTTTATGGGCTAGGGGTATAAAAAGATAAAATATGGGACGAAATTGGACTGGAGCTGGAAGAAAAAACCGCGAATAAATTCGCCCCAGTGTGATCACACTTGCGATTTTGGCGCGGAAAATATCGCGCTGTTTATTCGTGCCGCTGCCGCTGCGGATTATTCGCTCTGGTGTGCGCGATGCTTTATTGATAAGTTTTCGAAGTTCTTTCATCTCCGATCGCAGTGAAATAACTTCTTGCATCATCCGTAGGAGCATATTTTTAGTGTTTTCATTGTCGTCATTTTGTTTTTTAAGCATTTTAAGCACAATGTCTAGTTTGTCATTGTTCGCTAGAATCAAAAGAAAACAAGAAAGAAGGCTCTAGTCGAGATTTCCCGACTAGGAGATACCCCGAACCCTGTACATAACGCGTACAGTCATTGTCTGTTTGCATCTGTGACTAAACTTCAATCTTCGATATCTCTGGTGTTTCTAAACCGATTTCAATGAAATTCTCAGAAAAGTTATATCGTTACCCATTATTTCAGCCCCCATTCTTACATTTTCCAAATTCGATAAATTTTTGTAATCGATTCCATGTGTATATCGGAAACGGAAATAGTTATCGAAAATCAGAAACAAACTTGTACTGCCTAGGACTTAGGTGAGCTTATGTGCAAAATCTGAAGTCTCTAGGTCTTATAGTCTCTGAGATCGGAGCGTTCATACATACAGACGGACAGACGGACATGGCTACATCAACTTGGTATGATTGATGGTGATCAAGAATATATATACTTTATAGGGTCGGAGATGCTTCCTTCTGTCTGTTACATACTTTTGCACAAAACCATTATACCCCTTTTACCCATTTCATGGGTTCGGGGTATAAAAAGGAGCTGATAATTTGAACGAAAATGAAACAAATATATTTTAAGTGGGACTTACGTGTGTTTGTATTGATTGAGTTCTCCGTCAGAACGAGTGGAAAAAGGTTATGCGATTCGGTAGTCATCTATTTATATGTGATTTAAGGGAATAAATATGTTGTTGTTACTATTATTTTGAGTGTGAACAATTTTAGTTTGAATTTCGCTCAGGCAATGGTGAAAAGTGCCATCGGAAATGGAGAAATGTTCAGCGTGTTGAAACAAAATTCGATCATTTTTGAGATTGGCTTCATAATATGTGTTTAAATTCTGCAATTCCCAAGATTCAATTACTTCTTTTTCTACATGTATATGCTTCTGTTCTTGTAAAAAGTGATTGCGTTGCAGCGCCATGGTGCCGGCACTTTATATCTGTCTCTGTCGCTCTCTCTACAAACAAACGTGCAAGTAGTCACAAAACAAAAACAAAAAAATCAGCGTAACTGTTTCAGCTATCTCCGTAATTTAATTTCAATCACTCAACACAACTAATTATTATATTTATTGCATTTATCAATGAAAATTTTGTATCACTTATACTTACATTTTCCATCACCAGCACAACAACAGCACAAATCAGTTCTCAAGTATACTTTTTTACCGTTAGAACGAAAAAAGTGTTCGTTCAGTTAGAGCCGCGCGTCGGCAGCAAAAGAAATATCAGATTTCGTGCATTTAAAACAGTATGTAAACGGTATTCTTTCATGCCGTAAATTCGGAAGCACCGTTTTGATACCGTTTTGGCGGAATGTCCGCTTTTTGGTTTACTGGGTAAATTCATGCACACACACATGCGTATGCAGGGCATCGAAAAAGACAAATGTGTAAAATCTCAAACATTACTAGCCCACCAAAGTATGAAGCAAATGCACACCTATACAAATACTAATGTATTTTTACCGTTGCTTGCTTTCCGCCGCCGCTTCCCCCTTTCCCATAAAAGCCGCTGAAAGTGAATACAAAGTGAAACAGACTTGGGCATGAATCTAAGAAAACCAGATTGCGCATTGCGCAGGTCCGTTAGTTTTTCTCAAGCAAACAGCTGATTTTGTGACGTCACAGTAGACTACAATATTTTTGTGCTGTATGCAATTTGAATGGATATTTATGTGCAAGTTTGCTCCACAATATCTTTAAAACAAATAACCACCAAGCTTTGCTCATTGCAAAGGGACTTAACAGGGAACATACCCAAAGCGTTGTCTGAATGTCAAGAATGTTGTTTTAAATAAGACTGCCTTTTACACACAAATTCCATTAAATTCAAACTGCGCGCCCCAGCTGCAGTCTACTGTGACGTAGATGCGCAGTAGATTTTTATTTTGACACAGCGAACGCGCAATCTGGTTTTCTTAGATTCATGGACTTGGGTCTCTCTGCTATGAGTTAACATTTTGAGCGAGCATAACATAATGTTAACAATCATGGGTCACTCTCGTTCACAGTGTAGTGGAAACCAAAACAGTACTAGAAATGTCCCATCTATTACATTATTTGGTCAGTGGCAAAAGGGAGAGCGCGTAAACGACAAAAAGCTCGATCGATGGGCAAAAAGGAGTGCGCAACGCGAAATGCTCCAGGCTGATCGTTGCTCAACACTTACGGCAGCTGGCATTATGATGCAGAATTTTCGAAAAGGAGACTTACATTTTGGGAGGGGAGTCGGCGGGTGCCAACGCGATTTTACTGGCAGCATCGGCCTCAAGCAACAACAGCAACGGCCACAGAAGCGGCAGCGACGGCAACAACAACGACAGCAGGCTCCGTGCCAACAACGACAACAAACTACAGGGACAGAAGCTACAGCAGCAGCGTCGGCTACAGCAGCGCCAGCATCGACAACAAAAACAGGAGAGCCAACAACGACGGCCACAGCAGTGGTAGCCACAGGAACGGTGACAACGACGACAACGGCAGTCTGCACCAGCGGCAGCAAGGAGAAAATAGTGAAAATAGTGACGGGGTGAAGCGAATAGTGCAAGTGCAAAGTGCAAGTGGCGGTGTCGGTAACTGTTGGCGAATGAACGCGCCCCACACACATGCATTACACACGCACACCCAGCAGCCACACGCACACACCCACACGCACTACACACACAGCAGACACACCGCAGGCACACACATGCTGCCTACACACGCCACCGGTACACACGCCGGAGTACCCACAGGCACACACAAGCTGACACTCACGCAGACCCACACACACACCCGCTACACACACGCACACCCCCACACGTAATAAAACCCTTTGTGTGTGTGTTTTTTTTTTGTTGAAACCCCACTATACCCTATCCCCCCCTTTTCAGCGGGTAGTCGAAGCCTCTGGCTTCGGATAGCCTCACCATACGGCCCACATGGGTCGGGCATGAGGGGCAGAATAGCGAATCCTCCGAGTTTTACTCTAGATTCTGCGATGTCTGCCTCTTGGTCCGATCAGTGTGTAGCGACAACCGGGTAATACCCGCGCGTTGCAGTTGTAGCGGGCCTGGGTGGAGTAGCTTGGGACGCATTCCGGGTCTTACCCTGTGCGCCCCGGGCCGCTACCTAGGCCACCTGCACGCGTCCGATGGCGCGGCCGGTGAGCAAAACGAGGTGGGCGGGACCGGGTGGTCAGCTGGCAAGGCTTCCGTGTCTTACCCTAGCCGAGCCAGATGAGTACTTGGTTCTCGTTCCTTCGTATCCCGAAGACTGGCTTTACGCTGGGTCGACGCCGAAGGATGGTCTGAGGAAAGGAGCTGATGAGTCTTCCGGGCTATCACCCTGGACCCTCAGCCTTTCCCTTAGCCCACTCTGAAGGTGTCGAACCGAGCGGCGGTACTACCCCTCCGACCCCTATATGTCTGCGTCTTGGTGCCCGACCTCGGTGCGGCTCACTCCAGTGTTCCGGCATTTAACAAATAATCTGTAAAAGACCCCGGACGCGATTGAGACGCCGACCTCGGCCATAGAAAACGTCCTTACACTATACGCGTTAAGTATGGGGTTCGGGGTATCTCCTAGTCAGAATATCTCGACTAAAGCCTTCTGACTTAATTTATTTTATCCTGGCAATCCCGACAGGACATGAGAAATCAGTTGAGAAATACAAGAGATATAGAAGCTTAAAATATATTCACTGATACATACAGACCTGAGGTGGGCTCGGGCCGGGTTTTTATCGGGTAACCGTGGACACCCGCGGGTACCTGTGGGTGCGGGCTAAAAAATCGTATCTGGGCGGGTGTGGGTTAGGCCGCTCAACCCGCTTTAGCCGAAACGTTTTCAGCCAACTTCAGTTCATTTAGTTGGATTATTTTGTACGTTTAAAGAGTTACGTTTTTTTTATCAGAGGAACGAAAAGATCATGTTTTGGAAACAGTGAAATGCATGATGATTGAAATTCACGATATGTTAAATGACAAGCTTGATGACTCGCAAATTAAAAAATATTCGCCAAACACGAGTCTCGAGTTTCAAGAGTTTTTTGACACTCATCAACCAAAATAAATAAAACTTGACAAAAATGCCATTGATTTAGAAGTTGAAAAATATAATGCCACAACTTCTCATTCAAACTTGCCAGTTCTAGAATTTTGTAAACAAGCAACTGACCTCAAAATCTTGCAAGTTGTGGCTAAAGATATATTATGCATTCCTGTAAGCTCTGCGACAAGCGAGTGAGTTTTTTCTTCATCTGGTAAAATTCTCAATGAAAGACGCAGAAGACTCTCAAGTGAAAATTTGGATAAGCTACTTTTTTTGTACAAAAATATGTAATATTATTTGATAAACATAAAAAATTAAGTTTTAAAAAAAGGATCTAATTTTTTCGGGCGGGCGGGTTGGGTTCGGGTATGATATTTTTTTTTTGTCATCGGGTGTGGGTAAACATTGGCGCTGCGACCCATGGGCCGGGTCGGGCTGGACGCGAAAAATTAGGCCCATGCCCATCTCTAATAAAGACAATGACTGTACGCGTTTTGCAAAGGGTTCAGGGTATTTCGTAGTCGCCAATTCTGACTAGAACCTTCTTACTTGTTATTGTTTACAGACTGATAGCATAACTGACATTTTAAAAACTCAATGTACTCTTAAAAAAAAAACACATATATATTGTTAATGTACCATATTATTGGACGTAGATGTACTAAAAAAAGACAGTACATTCAAGTGGCCCAACGATACCAAGCACCGGCTTGTTAACGCGCGAACCCAAGCAAAAAGCTACCAACCTCCCGCCCAACCGACCGAGGGGCACACCGCATAGCGTACGGTTACGTAGATCGCGAAAACGTAGACAAATGACATAAGACTAACTTTTTAAGAGAACTACTAGAAGTGACACCGTTTATTAAGTGAGAAAATTCGTTATAGTTTGAACATAAAATCCGAAAAGGGTTATGAATAGCATAGTTAGATTGACAAGCTTGAAGAGCAATGGGTAGAAAATTCCTTGTCCTTCTGATCGGAACAGCAAAACTAATTTGGCTGATTAATTCGGAGGAATCAATTTCACCATTTATTAGTTTATGTAAAAATACTACACCTAGCATTGTTCTGCGATCAGAAAGAGAAGGAAGATTTATTAGTAAAAGTCTACTGTGGTAGGAAGGTAGGTTAATGTTAGTATCCCAGTTAAATCTCCTAAGGGCAAAGAGCAAGAATTGTTTTTGCACTGATTCTATTCTATCCTGGTGAATCCTGTATTTGGGATACCAGATACAAGATCCATATTCAAGAACAGGACGTACCAAAGACGTGTAAAGTGTTTTGGTTATGTAGGGATCGTCAAATTCTTTCGACCAGCGCTTAATGAACCCCAAGGTACTAGAGGCTCGATTTGCAACTGAAGAGATATGCTTGTGAAATTTAAGTTTCGGATCAAAAAGGATACCTAAGTCATCAACCCATTCAATGCGATCGAGTGGGCTTCCATCAAGAAAATATATATTTGAAAAAGGAAGGCATCTATAAAAAGACATGACTTTACATTTGTTGCAATTAAGATTTAGTAAGTTAACACGACACCACTTTTGAAAATTATCTAAATCAGTTTGTAGTTTTTGAGCAGACAACAGAGCAGTACCCGACATGCATAATTTTACATCGTCAGCATACATCAGCACTCGAGATTGGTCAATAACAGATGGAAGATCATTGATGAAAAGTGTAAATAATAAAGGTCCAAGGTGACTTCCTTGCGGAACACCGGAAGTGACATGAACCACCTTAGAGACAGCGTCATTAAAACTGACTCTCTGTGTTCTATGAGTTAAATATTCCCTTATCCACCGAATAAGATTGCTAGGAAAACCTAACAGTTGAAGTTTATGAAGTAAAAGGTAAATAACATCCGTTTGCATTTTATTTTGAAAACCATTAACAACTAGTGAAGTAAATTCTAACAGGTTAGTGGTAGTAGATCTTTGTTTCATGAATCCATGCTGGCACGGTGAAATTAAAGATCTGCAAAAATGTTGTAATTGAGAAGTTATTAATTTCTCAAACATTTTTGGTATAGCAGACAATTTGGATATACCCCTATAATTTTGAACATTAGACTTGTCTCCTTTTTTATGGAGCGGAATAATAAATGATTCTTTCCAGATATTAGGAAATGAACATTTCTTAATAGACAAACTCAACAATTTATGCAAAGGCTTTAAGAGACCATCAGCACAGTACTTAAGCACACAGCTTGGTACGCCGTCAGGTCCCGGGGAAAATACAGGCTTACTACCCTGTAGATCACGTAGTAATGAACACTCCGTGATTCTTGGTTCAAAAATGCAATTAGAGGCATCAACCTGATACGGGTAAGGCAGATCAACCTGATTATCAATTGAACTGTATGTTGTTTGAAAAAATTCGGCAAATAAATCGGCAATGGCCTGATCCGAATTGGCCGACTTGTTTTCAAAAGATAAATTAGATGGAAGTGTTGATGACTTTCGCTTCGCATTAACGAAGTCATAGAACCTCTTAGGATCTTGCTGAAACTGAAGTCTGCACCGACTTAGGTAATTTTTATAACATGAATTATTCATGACTGAAAAACTGGAACGCGCAATCAAGTATGATGAGTAATGAATAGAAGAGCCAGATTTTCTGAAACTCTTATAAAGCTTAGATTTTCGATTTTTAAGGGCAGTCAACTCTCGTGTAAACCACGCAGGTTTGTTTTTTCTACTTGGCCTACCAAAAGGGACACACTTATCGAATAAATTTTCTAAGGTGCAATAAAAAATACTGATTGCCGTATCCAAGTCCTCAGAACCATAGAGGGGCGACCAGTCAACCAATTCTAAGAGCCGGGTAAGTTTTACAAAATCGGTTTTCCGAAATTGACGTACCCGTCTTAATGGTTCACTACACTGGCGTACGGCACAGGCAGGCAAAGTGATCAACACCTCCAACGTCGGGTGGTATAAGTCTTCGGGAGTGGATATGGGAAGGGATCTTGACACAGATAGAGTAGATGGATCCGAAACAAATACCAAATCAAGCATTTTACCAAGAGAATTTGGAATGCCATTGATCTGACCCAACGACATTTCAAATAAACCAACCAGAAAATCAGTCTGCACCATGGGGGTCAACACGCTTGAGTCCGGACTTGAAATCCAAGTAGCATCAGCAATATTAAAATCGCCAAGAACTACAAAAATATCACGATCAGAAAGCATAGAAGATATGGAAAGTATTGCTGACATATGTTCATTATAAACAGAGCTGTCAGATAAAGGTGGTATATAGGAACAAGAAATATAAATACCAACACCGTTAATATTTAACTTTACAGCAACAATCTCAATATCTATAGAGCCACTTAATATTACTGTCTCAGAGGAAAAGTCCACATCAACAGCAATAAGCACCCCACCACCACGGCGCAGAGGGCGGTCCTTTCTATAGATACAGAATCTGTTCGATAATACTTCAGAATTAAGTATGTCTTGTCTTAACCACGTTTCGGTGAAGGCAACGACATGAAAGGGAAAAGAATGACTATTAAGGTACAAAGTACTAAGTTTACTACAAAGTCCTCTTACATTCTGATAACCCAGTAAGAGGGAGGTAATCAACTGTGTTAGTTTTTTGCTACTAAAGTGGATGCAACAGGCGGAGCACTACTGATCCTAACATTGTTATTATTATTACTTCGCCTACTAACATACTCCTTCACTATGATGTGTGGCGGCCAAAACTTTTCTGAACAAATCGTTGAGAAAAGTTCCGGCGGAACACTCAGCTTAAAGGACGATATATCGCGGGCGAGCTTGAATTTAAATTTGTCGACAACAATTCGCGGGGAATCAATTTTACCTTTTATATAGGCGCTTACATCTTCCGCAGAATTATCGGAAGCGAGCCTAGAAACAAAAACAAATTTACTCTGAGGTACAACCCTAATGGGCTTAAGAGTTGAACCTAACGTAGAATCAGTAGGCTGACTATCGTTTGAACCACAGGGATCTACGGGAAGAACATTAGTTTTAGGTAACACCGGGTTAGTTGCCGGTGAGTTAAATACCATTAACGGGCTGGCAGCAGGTGTAGGGGTACTAACAATAGCCGCTAGGGGAGGCTTGGATGTGGGAGCAGGGGTAGAGGCAGTAGCCGGCAGAAGAGGATTGGGGGGCAACACCAGCGGGACTGCAAGCGGACAAGAGCCCGAAGTCTTTTTGCGCTTCGGCGAGTCATTTAACGTTTTAGCAGTATTAATGTGGTCTTCCAACTCTTTAATACTGCCACGAAGCGTATCGAAATTATTTCGGACAGCTTTGAAGTAATTGAAGGTCAGCCTCATGAACTTTGACTGTTCCTTCTCTATCTCATTGCAGGTGTGGCAATACCACTTAAGACCAGAATCAGCTGCTAAGCTGTCCCTGATTTTGGCATTGAAACTAGCACATTTCATGTGAATCATGTATAAGATTGCTTACCTGAGGCTGCTGCTCCTCGACTGTTAAAGTTCCGTTGGTTATCTCAATGCTCCACCGATCAAGCATAACAATTGAGGCGCGTTTTAACTTCTCCATTATCTTGGGTATATTTTCTCCCTCATAGCCGCCTCCCCATTGCAGGCACCGGGCAAGGTCATTGCCCGTACCTAGGGGTATTACCCCAATGGCAGGCTGTGTTGCCATTTTTATGGTGTCTGTGAAGAATTGTGCTTAAAAATTTATTCTCTTACAATTTTCCGAATTCGCAGCTCTCACTTACCCATGGCCTCAAGTACCCAACCAACTGTGCCGTCGCCGCCACAGCAAATTACTTTGAAGTTGGGCAAATCCTTAAAGAGTGTAAGTCCTAACCAAAAATGTTAAAAGTAGCTTGAGTTACTTGCCGCGCCATTAGTATTTTGTATCGCACCTTCTTTGGGTCCACCTTTGGATAAGTTATATACCTGCCTGGGATTAAGCATGTACTGGAACTTTCGCAGAATGCGATCACCTTGTCGTCCACCACTTTTCGGATTGATAAACACCAATAGTGGGCAGCTTTGCTCATCCAGTGGCGTTATTTGGAAGTGTGTTACCTGGTGATGATGATGCTTTTTTGATTTTTATAGTGTTTCTCGGTGTGGTGCAGCAGAAGAACAATTTAAGTGTGGATGATTGGGTTTTTTTTTTAAATTGCAAGCAAGTACAGCAAGTGTGGCGTATGTATCGAAAATTAATCTATACTTATATTATAAAGAGGAAAGATTTGGTTGTTTGTTTGTTTGTATTAAATAGGTTTCGAAACTATTGGGCCGACTTGAAAAATTCTTCTACCCTTAGAAACCGAAATTATCCCTGATAAACATTGGCTACTTTTTACCGCGGAAAAATGCTTCATTTCTAAAGGAAAACTGGTATTAGTTATAAGCTATTTGGTTTTCTCAAAGCCAAAGTTACCTTTTATAGATGTGTCAGCTTGAGTCAACTTTTCTCCTTACGATTATTGTATTGACATTTATATATCGAGACTTGACATCGACATGTTAGCAAATAACTTAGTATTAGTTGATGTATTATTAATTATTTTTTTTTTTTAACATTTTAAGATTAAGATGCCAAAAAGATCAAGATCTCAACTTTCTAGAAATTGTTCACATGCTAGAGCAATGAAAATACGTCATGATGAAGAATCTTCATCAGAAACTGAAAATCGTATTGCAAGTCAGAGAGAAAACGCGTCCGCAATCCGTGCAAGAGGGTCAAATAATGAACGTTCACAACGGCTTGCTGATCAAAAGTCATCGCACAGTGGACATCGATCGCGAAAGTGTACACTGGGAAAATTTGTATTTTTCCCGTCGCTGTTTTTTTTTTTTTTTTTGTGTTAAGCGGGAAGCCCAACTGTGTGTATCTGAAGGGAGCACAGTGGGACAAGGTGTGTGACAGTGCAATAAAATATAATATATTATATATATATTAAAAATAATATATTTTTCCATAATATACAAATCGTGGTAAATAGTACCAAGGTAAAGGGAAAATATTTTTTTTTGGTCGTGGCACAGTGGGACACACGCGGTTCGCAACGGGAAATTTTTTTTTCGGGTGTCAGAAGTTTTTTTTGGTGATTTGTACAACCAATTTTTTTTTTTTTAATATTGAAGAATAAATGGAGAAACCTGCCATGAGTGAGCCCGCCGGAGTGGAGGCCGGAGACAGCAGCAACCCTGGCGTGTGCGTGCAATGGGTCTACCACTGCCATAAGGAGGATCTTGAGAACATCGCCCAGGATTTTGGATTGGGGAAGTGTGCCACGGTAGTTGACTACCGGAAACTGGTATGTACTTTTATATTTTATAATACAAGGTCGTCATTCCACCGATGTGTGGACCCGGCTGGCGGAATGGGAGTTGCGGTTCGCAAAGATCCCAGTGTCAACTTTCCTGACCTCCACTTCTGTTGGAGGCGCACCGATAGAAGTCGGAATCCGATGTGGCAGTGCATTCGGTACGGACAGGTTTCACGGGAAACTCGCTCTCGCCTTCCAGCGGCGCCGTTCATAGTGAGTACACCCTGCGCAACATAACCTATATCCCCGATATACGGGTGGGTTCACCTCTGGTACCGAAGGCAGATACCCCGGTGAGACAGGTGAACTACCCCCCTCATTTTTGGTGATAGCGGTAGTGCCCATTGAAACGAGATGGTCGTCCCAGAATTAGTACGTAAGTGGGGTATGCGGTTTGATGGGTGTACCGACCCATTAGTTTTCTTGGAGTCAATTGAGGACAGGGCGATGTCGTACGACATAGGTTTAAACCGACTGCCACGGGCAATGAGCGGGTAAGGCGGCGCGGTGGTTAACGTTAAGTAGGCATAGGGACGTGACGTAGGCGGTATTTCAAGTGCGCTGACCGTTTGGGTAGTTGCGTTATATTTGTATATACATAGCAACAAAGTATTACAATGTGTGAAGCTTAAATACCCTTCAATACAGTGGGTATATGACATATTGTCGTGCATACCACAGTATAAGCCATCCGGAACTTGAAGGCCCCGTCTAATATCAAGGAGTTGCGACGTTGCTAGGGCATGGGCTCATGGTATCGACGATTCGTGCCGAACTTCGCTACAGTAATGCAGCCGATAACCGCTTTGTTGAAAAAGTCGAGGAAATGGTCGTGGGGAGAGGAGCAACAGGCGGCGCTGGAATCACTCGAACATAACCTGACCACCGCGCCCGTCCTGGCATGTCCAGACTTCTCGGAAAAGTTTGTTCTGCAGACGGACGCAAATGATTTTTGCCTGGGAGCGGTGCTCACACAGACAATTGACCAGAGGGAACGCGTCATAGTATACACAAGTCGGAAGCTGAATAGGGTTGAGGAAGGATCGCGTGCTGGGCACTGGAGCTCCTGCAGTATCAATTTGACGTGCGGTACAGGCTAGGAAAACTTAACGTAGTGGCGGACACCCTATCCCGGCAACCGGTGGAAGATGTCCAGCAATCAGTACACGAAAAATCGTCCGGCAAGTGGATCGAAAGAATGAGGGTAAATATCGCTAAGGACCCCGTTAAATACGCCGATTACATGGAAGAGAATGGTCAACTCTATAGGCACCTCGGGCATCGCGCGGATGACGACGACTACATACCCTGGAAGCTACCATATGTGTCGACGAGGATCAAAGGGTGCGAGTGCTGTTGGAATGTCATGATGCGCCGACGGCTGCGCACCAAGGAGTAATGAACACGATAATGCGGCTGTCACATTGTTACTACTGCCCTGGAATGTTCCGAAACGCAGCTAAGAACTTTAAGTGCTGCGAGTCGTGGCAGAGGTTTAAGACAGAACAGGTGAAGCCGGCTGGGCAGATGTTGACGCGGCAAGTGGGTGAGACTTGGCTGTACTGTGTGCCGACTTTGTGGGACCCTTGCCGCGCTCAAAACACGGGAACACGATGCTCTTTGTATTCCACGACGCGTTTTCGAAATGGGTGGAATATGTCCCCCTAAAACGAGTGACGGCGGCCCAAATGCAGAAAGCGTTCCTTGAACGCGTGTTTTGCCGATTTGGGATACCCAGAAAATTCGTATGCGTTAACGGAGTACAGTTCACCAGTCGAAATTTTAAGTAATTTTTGAACTCGCTGGGCGTGGAATTTCAGCACACCGCCCCATACTGCCCGCAGGAAAACCTGACTGAGAGGACGAGCCGTACAGTGAAGACGATGATCGCACAGCTTATATCGGAAAACCAGAGTTCGTGGGACGAGTTATTACACGAAATTTCGTTAGCGATTAACTCCAGTGTGGCAGATTCTACAGGATTCTCACCGGCTTTTCTGATGCAGGGTAGAGAACCATGCTTACCAGCCGCCCTATATGACGAGAAGACACCCGGATCGAGAAACACTCTGCAAGCGCCAGAGGACAGAGCAAAGAGGCTGAGGGAAGTGTTCAGCATCGTCCAGACAAATTTACAACGGGCATCGAAGGACCATGGGAGGAACAACAACCTCAAAAGAAGAGAGTGGCGACCAGGACTGAACACGTTGGTGTTACTAAAGACACATCAACTTTCGAAAGCAAGTGAAGGGCTCGCGGCAAAGCTCGCTCCAAAGTTCCTCGTGAAAAATTTCGTATCACCGAATATTGTGCGATTGGTAAGAGAAGGACAACGGAAAAGCAAACTCGCCAGCATTGCTCAGCTGAAGCCATTATATCACGAGGAAGAGGAACACGAGGAAGACGCCCGACCTGACCGAGCGCCTGACCCAGACCAGACGTTTCACAATTTAAATTAATCCTTTTTTTTTGTCCGTTATTAACACTAACCAGACTTGAATTCAAAGAACCAATTTGCCAAGCAGGGCTAATCGTTTGTGTTTATAAATTTCACAGAATACCCAAGATGAGTGTAGACCCGGAGGTCCTGGTGATAAGTAGCGTCGCGGAGGAGGATTCTGACGTCCGGGTGGAGGACGCCGAAGAGGACAGTAGCGAGGACGCAATCGTGAGTCCCGAGCCCAAGCGGCAAGAGCGGGACCTGAGGAGGAATCACCCCCGGTACCGGGAGCGAGAAAACGAGGTGCCGCCGCCACCGACGTTTAGACACACCATATTCCGTAGGGAAGATACAGCTAGTGTCGTCGATGGTGGCATCATACTCATGACGGTCGAGACAACCGCCGTGTACGTGAAAGTCCCCTGTTTCCGGGCACCACCCACTCGCACGGAAGAGCCCGCATCACCTACCAGGCGCCTCGAGATCGAGAAATTACCCATCGACTGGCATCCGGGGAGGGATGCACCTGCCGAATTAGTACCCGCAGGAGGAACGGGCGGAGAGGACGAAGAGGCCAACATAGATGGACGAGGAGCCAGCGACGCAGCCAGTCAAACCGAGGACGTGGTTGACATGTGGGAGGTACCGGAACCATAACCAAAGAGGCAGGAGGTAAAGCCGATAAAGTGGGCAGTACGCCCGGCAAACTGGGCCATCCTCCCAGACGAGGACAGACTGACGGAGGCTGCCGTCGAGAAGTTTACGGCAGCGCTCAAGAGGGGAACGCGAGGCCGCCGGTCAAGGTTCAAGGTGACAGTGGACGGAGTGTTATACGGGGTCACAACTACCGCAAGCGGCCGTGTAACAACAACGCTGCCGAAGAAAGTGGGGGGTGTGAAGTAGGCCGGGGCAGGCCTCTTTACAAAACGCAAGAAGCGTCGGTCTATCGTATCTATAAAAACCCTGACTCAGAAGAATAAAAACTAGTACAAATTCAAAACAACACCGTGAGATACTCAACATTTTGGTCCTTCGAGCCGGATGATCAACATTTTGGTCCTTCGAGAACCTGTGCGTCTTTTGTGCATTTCTGTAGCATTTACAACAGAAAATGTTAAAATACAGTGCTTCATTAAATTTTTATACTTTGATACCGAAGGTCTCATAGTATATTGGTTTTGTGCAATGTCCGTCATGGTGTCCGTCTGTCCGTCTGTATGAACGCAAGCTTTTTCGACACCCGTAAAGCTAGAGACTGAAACTTTTCAATTATGTTTGTCTATAGGCGCGACAGATAAAGTATCAAGATTGAGGTGCCACGCCTACTAGGAGGCTGGGAAATCGATAAATTCGATAACTGAAAACCGATAAAACCAAATATTTCTCACATTCTTACAGCTAGAGTTACCAAATTTTGCACGCAGATAGCTAGTCATGTCCCTGAAAAAACTGCATCAAAATTTTGGATGCCACGCCCACTCCTTCCGCCCCCATCATCCCGGCTCCTTGAAACTGGAAACGCTTATAGTTTTTAAATTTTTTGGGCTAGAGACACCAAATTTTGTGTCAAGATAGATATTGACGTTCCACAAAAATATGCATCAAAATTTTGGATGCCACGCCCCCTGATTCCGCCCCCATCCCCCCTTCTACAAGAAATTGGAAACGCCTATAGTTTTCACATTTTTTGGGCTAGAGCCACCAAATTTTGTGTCAAGATAGATATTGACGTTCCCCAAAAAAATGCATCAAAATTTTGGATGCCACGCCCACCTAAGCATCCCGCCTTATAAAATCGGAATCGGCTATATCTTTAACAGTTTTTGAGCTAGAGCCACCAAATTTGGTAGGAAGATTGATAGTGACAGCTAAAAACATTTGATTCAAAATTTTGGATGCCACGCCCACCTAAGCCACCCGCCTTATAAAATCGGATTCGGCTATATCTTTAACAGTTTTTGAGCTATAGCCACCAAATTTGGTAGGAAGATTGATAGTGACAGCTAAGAACATTTGATTCAAAAATATGGATGCCACGCCTACCTCTGCCGCCCACCTTTTAAATTTGGGAGTTAAGTTATCTTCCACAGTTTTTGAGCTAAAGTCACCAAATTTGGTAACATGATAGCTGGCGATGTTTACCACATGGCCAACTCCCTTCGCCCCTGCATTCCCCCTTATCAACCTTTCTTTTACTGGTATCAAAGTATTCCGCAGTCGGTTGCGTCCGACTGCAACGTTTTTACTTGTTTTTCTTTGGCTAACCAACACAAGCTGTGAGTACAACAAGGCGATCAAGAAATAAAACACCTCCAACGGGTTAAGCTAAACGAAATTAAAAACTAGTGAAAACCTTGCAGTCGGACGCAACCGACTGCGGAATACTTTGATACCAGTAAATGAACGGATGGTAAGGAGTCTGCTTGCAAAATAGTGGGGCGGGTGGTAATCATCGCCAGCTATCATGTTATCAAATTTGGTGACCTAAGCTCAAAAAAAATTTATAAGGCAGGCGGCTGAGGTAGTCTTGGCATCCAAACTTTTAAATCAAATCTCTTTAGTTGTCACCATTTATCTTCCTACCAAGTTTGGTGGCTTAAGCTCAAAAACCGTTAAAGATATAGCCGATTCTAATTTTGTAAGGCGGGTGGCTTGGGTGGGCGATCTTTGGTAGATGTTGCCTTATCAAACGCAACCGTTTTACATGCTTTTATTTAACTTGACTTGTCTGTTTGTCTGTTGGTTTGTTTGTTTTTACTGGAATCTTGTAATCAAAATTTCACCAAGCTCCCGACTAGCTAGAGCTCTGCAATTTCCACTAAAGATGTGTTTCAGATGACAATACATGTTTTTAAAGTTTTCGGCACGATAAAATATTTAATACCATGTATAAACCACGAAAAACAGTTTTCGCTTTTGCTTAACTTACTAATTTGACTCCCAAAATTTACAAGCTCTAGTGGCATGGAGGGAAGACTGCCGCATCACAAGCCGAAGGTCGTGGGTTCGAACCCCGACCAAGACATACTTTTTTTATTTATGTTTTTTATTTTTAATAATTAAACTTTATTTTCACATGCTTTTATTTAACTTGACTTAGCTAAGCGTTGTATGCAAGAAAGCGTATAAAAGCATGTCTTCAAAATATTTTTTGATTTTACTTGTTTTATATATATGTGGTCACATGGAAGAGTAGCTTAAGTCGAAAATATAAGTTTTGAGATATCGCCAATTTTGTGTATTTTTTTATCTACTTGATTTTGGTGAAAAATGTATATGCTGAAATGTTGCTAATAAGTTTATTAGAGAAGAAAGGTACAAGTTTTAAAAAATTTTGGGAAATAGAGAAGATTTGACACTTTTTATACATAATGTACCGTTTATTTGTAACGTCGCTTTGAATTAACAGCTTATGTGTACATAAGCTGTTTTGCAATATTGGTTATTTGTTTATTTCATCGAATTGCATTTCATCATAAGAACTAACACTCACTTAAAATTGCTCTATGCAAGAATAATATTTCATTAAAAGAACTTATTTGAACATAAGTTGCTTGAAAAAATTAGTTTATTTTTTTGAAGGTGAATATTTATGCAGCTTAAGTCTATATAAGTGGAATAGGTTTATGATGAACGGAAGATCGAAATATGTAAAAAAAAAAAACTATGTGCACTTAAGATGTTTTGACAAATGCATGGCTCTTTCAAAAACTTAAGCTAAAAAGTAAACGCACATAATTTTGTGAAGAAACATTATTTTTCAAAACTGATTAAACAGATTTATGCGCTTTGACATCTATATACCTCCTATTGCAATAACTCAATTCGCGCTTAAGTCGACTTAAGCTACTCTTCCATGTGACCACAGATATATAGTAGGGTTTTATTATAATATTTGAAGCATAAAAAATAAATCGAACGCAGGAAAGATCCGCGACTCAGTGAAGGAATCGTTTCTTGTGTTTTATTGTACGTGTACTCGTGTATTAGGGCACCAGCGCACGCAGTGTACGGCCATATTTCGTTTGGGTTTCATGTGTTACACTCGTTGATAGGCGAGATTATTCCCTCGTACCGCCGAGTTAGCCAATAATCCCGATCGTGTGGCAAGTGGCGTGAAGTGGTATGACCCTTCGCACGCCCTAGTAGTCAACACACGTTCCTAACATTTGTAAGCCACGCGTTTTACAGTTTCTAAGAAATACCCGGCTAATTACTCCTTTACAATTTGTAATTAATTGTTTATAATTGTGTCATTTATTGTTTAGTTCTATGAATCCGTAATAGATGGCGGTGACGTAAACGTCAAAGAGAATAAAAGCTACTGATTCGATTCAAATGAAATTCTGTATACCCATAGTCTAGAGCCTGAGGAAGGACATTAGCTATAATTTAGATAGTTGCTAGTGGCCGTGGAGGTTTGTTCTTTTTGGGTGCCCCAGGAAGTACTGGCAAAACCTTTATTTTAAATTTATTTTTATCTTAAATCCGAAGAAAAGATTGAAAAGTTGCTGCTGCAGACAGGTGCGATGCACTTACCAAAATCCGCGGAAAGTAAAAAAAAATAAATTGTGTTCCTAAGCGAACTTGTCGTACACATGTAGGGAAGAGATTTTGCTTTCTAAATGTCAATTTTTAACAATAATGTAAGAGATAGATAGATATAAATGAATAACTGCTACAAACTAGCAACATATAAAAATAAACATTTTTTTGTTTCGTGACAGAAAAACGTCTGCCCGAGTCACCTAGTAACATATATAATCTGATACCGATTATCCGTCATGGTGGCTTTCCTTTCGTTCGTCAGTTTGTCTATCATATATAAAGAACGCACCGATTTGGACACCCTTTATCCCTTAACCCCGCCGATGCGTTCACTGCCGCTTTTCTTTTGCATTGCCTGATGTATAGAAATTGCTTCCACCCCTTTTTATACCCTGGGTAAAAGGGGTGTATAATGGTTTTGTGCAAAAGTATGTAACAGTCAGAAGGAAGCTTCTCTGACCCCTAAAGTATATATATCTTGATCAGCATCAACAGCCGAGTCGATATAGCCATGTCCTTCTGTCTGTCCGTCTGTCGGTCTGTCCATCTGTATAAACGCGTTGATATCAGAGACTATAGGGCCTAGAGCATCCAGATTTGGCACATAAGTTCATCTAAGTCATATCCAGTACAAGTTTGTTTCCGATTTTCGATAACTTTTTCATTTCCCATATACACATGTGATCGATATTATGAACGCATCGATCTCAGAGACTGTAAGAGTGTGATGATAGTTATCGAGGTTGTTATATTAAGGTCGGAGCGACTGTTCATATCGCTCCGATGTATTTATTCTGAATAATTGTACAGTGTCGACTTAAACATATTGTAAGCTACAGAAAGGCAGTGCGCTGCTTATGGTGGCAGCGCAGCCGTTTGTATATAAGTGTATTATATATAAGCGACGGATACGTCGCCACGAGCGGAGTGTGTTATGCACATGTATTCTTAAACGGTCAATGCATGGGACATATGCTGACGCTGTCTTATTCTTGTAGGATCATATTTCGGTGCACTTGAAGAGTACTTGGAATGTACTTGAGAGCGCATGTCCGAATATGTTTATGCAACGACAAAGTGTTGTTGCCCTTTTGAGTTATGTTTATACAGCAACAAAGTGTTACTGATTTGGGTACATTTAATACAGTGTACCATCGATATATGTGCATACTACATCTCCCTCCTTTTGAAAAATAACGTAACTTAGTGAAGTTATTTAACTTAAAATTATAAAATATTTTGTTTTGATTTTTTATAATTGTAATGTATTTATATTGTATTTAGTGTATTTTTAAAGATTTTTTTTTTTTTTTTTTTTTAAAAATATATATATTTTTGCATTCATTGTATAATTAAATTTTTATTTTATTTTATTTTTTTTTTTTTTTTTATGAATTAAAATTTTTTAACCTATCCTTATGAACTGTCTGATTTTTACTCTTATTTCCGGAAATAACTATATTATCATTATCTTCTATTTTTTCAACTCTATAGGGCCCTGTGTATTTAAAATCTAGCTTATGGCCTACTTCGTTTTTTAGTAAAACTTTATCTCCTATTGATAGAGTTATGTTCCTAGTTTTTAAATCATATATTTCCTTATTTTTCTGTTTATTTAATTCGAGCATATTTCTTGCTCTTTTGTATGCTACTTCTAATCTATATTTACTTTCTTTAGCGTAGTCATCTATATTATATATAGGTTCTATATTAGTTATGCTGTTAAAGTTCTTTGGTAGATTATTAGTCTTACCAAATACTAACTCATATGGACAATAATTGTGTGCCATAGAGGGGGTTGTATTGAAGCAATAAACAAAATATTTGAGCCATACGTCCCAATCTGTTTTATTTACTGATATATAGGATCGTATGTACTCGTTGAATGTTCTGTGGCTTCTTTCAATTGTTCCAACAGTTTGATGATGATGTGCAGTTGATGTTATATTCTTTATTTTTAAATATTTGCACAGATCATTTATGATTGAATTTTTATATTCCGTTCCCATGTCCGAAATGAACGTCTTCATTGGACCGTACTTGAGAATAAATGATTCAAATATTGCTGTTGCAACTGTTGATGCGCTTTTATTTGTGACAGGTATAGCAACTAAATATTTAGTCAAGTCACATATGAGCGTGACTGCATATTCATTGCCTTTTTCTGACTTTGGTAGTGGGCCAATTGTATCCACTATAACTCTGTCAAAAGCCTTCATCGGGGTTTCAGTAATTGTCAAAGGGGTCTTAGTATTTGTTGTTATTTTTGCTTTTTGACATTTTTGACATTTCTGGATGTACTCTGTTATATCACGAGTCATACCTTTCCAGTAATAATGTCTTTTGACCTTGGCCAAGGTTTTTGCAATGCCTGTATGACCTCCTTGTACTGGATCGTCGTGGAGTGTAGACAATATAGCTTCTTTCTCTTTAATATTTGTTAATGTGGTCACCGGGTTGAGTAGCGCTACTCTCAATGTACTTAATATTTTATTGCCCATAATTTTGAAATTATCTATTGAAACTTTTTCAAAGATATTTTCCCACGGTGCCATTTTCAATTGGCTGATTTTTAATATACCGGCTTCTTTTTCGAGCCTTGGAAATAGTTGTCCTAAGTCAATATTTCCATTATTAGTATATAAATCTCCAATATCAATTCTTGCAATAATTTTCTTACCATGTTTAAAGAAACATAGCATATCTTTTATATGCAAGGTCACTACTTTACGTACTTCATCATTATTAATGACTTCGTATACGTTGGGCTGAGAAGCTGTTTCGGTAGGTTGCTTTGGCATCTCTACTTTATTGTTTTCTGCGCAGAAATTTTGTCTACTTTGATACCTGGTAGTGACTTTCAGGATTTTATTTTGTATTTCTTTTAGTTCAGATATTGTTATCCGTGACAATGCATCGGCTACAAAATTATCTTTGCCTCTTAGGTACTCTACTGTAAAATTATACTCCTCTAATTCAAGTCTCATACGCGTTAATTTAGAACTGGGGTTTGTCATTGAAAACAAAAATGTTAGGGGTCTATGGTCAGTTTGTACTATGAAATGAGTTCCGTAGATATAGGGTCTAAATTTGGTAATTGCCCAATAAATAGCTGTTAACTCTTGTTCCGTCGTACTCTTGTTACTTTCTCCTTTGGTAAATGATCTCGATGCGTAAGCTACTGGAAGTTGAATTCCATTGTGGGCTTGTGTTAGCACTGCGCCACAGGCTTGCTTACTAGCATCTGTTATAATACAAAATTCTTTTGTAAAATCTGGATATTGTAACAGAGTAGGCTTTATTAATTGAGCTTTAAGATATTCAAATGCATTTTGACATTCATCAGTCCATTCAAATGGAACATTCTTTTTATTTAATCTTGTTATATGCCTGGAATAATCGGCGAAATTTTTGATGAATCGTCTGTAGTAATTACAAAATGCTATAAAGCGTCTAGCGCTGTCGGAGTCATGTGGAACTGGATAATTTAATATGACATCAAATTTTTTGTCATCTGGTAAGATTCCCTTATCTGTGCATTTGTGTCCTAAAAATGTGACTTCATGCATGAAAAATGAACATTTTTCAGGATGTAGCTTCAAGTTGTGTTTCCTACACATGTCAAAAACACTAATTAAATTGTTAAGCATGTGTTTTTCGGAACAACCGATTACTATTAAATCATCCATGTAAAGGAATGCTTGTGATGGTTCAAGTCCAGAGAATGCGATAGTCATCATTCTTTGGAATGAATTTGGGGCTATTTTTAAACCAAATGGCAATCGCGTGAAGCGATAAGAGCCATTGCTCGTTGAAAAGGATGTTATATCTCTAGAGTTTTCGTCTAGCTCAATCTGGTGGAATCCTGACATTAAGTCAAGGCAAGAGAAATATTTTGCTCTTCCTAGTTGATCTAAGATTTCATCGATCCTAGGGAGTGGGAACTTATCGGATAGTAATTTTTTATTAATTTGGCGATAGTCAATTACTAAACGCCATTTTTTCTTTTCATTATCTATGGATTTCTTTGGTACTAGTAACAGTGGACTGTTGTATTCTGAGACTGAGGGTTCAACTATTTTATCTTTAATAAGTTTATCGACTTGAGCTTGAATTTCGTCTTTTTGACTGTGAGGGCTTCTATAGTTTTTTACATATACCGGTTCATTATCTTTTAATCTTAGTTTCTGCTTATAAAAATTATTGGTGGTTATTGATTCGGTATCGAGTCCGAATATGTCTGTGTATTCACAACAAAGTTCTTTTAATTGTCTATAAAATATTTTTGGAAAATTTTTAGTTAGCTTTGACATAACATTGTTCGTTCTAGTTTCATTATTTATTTCGGATATATCATAATTTGCTAATGGTTCATAATTCAATTTATTTATATTAACCATTTGATCTGTATTAGTTGTATTAAGTAAACGGACGAATGCATTTGCAGTTGTTACTACTGTATTTGCTGCATATATACCAGGTTGAATTTCCTGGTTCGGAATTAGGATACTATCTTCATTTGAAGTTAACTCAATTTTTCGGACAACTTCGGATCTTGCTGGTAACACTATTGTATTGTTACCAGAGCTGTAATTTATGGGGACATATATAGGATAGTTTAGATTGTCTGGTCTTATTATGAGAAGATCCTTTGAAGGTGTGAAATCGAGTTGACAATTATATTTTTTAATAAAATCTATGCCTAAAATTCCATCACACGGTATAGAAAAAGTTGAATCGACAATATGGAAGTTGTGTGGAATTATATATTTAGTTGTTTGAATTTCTATGGATGTCATTCCTTTAGATTGAATTAATCCTTGATTGATTCCCTGAATATTTATTTTGTTGTCTATGTTTATGTCATTAAAAGTGTCTGAATTGTCTTTTAGCAGAGATATGTCTGCACCTGTATCTATCAAAAATATTAATTTCTTTCCTGTAGCTACGTTTGTGAATGTTACGAATATATTTACACTAAGATTAATCGAATGAACCTTTTTGCTGTCTATTGCTGTGTACCTAAGGGCTGTTGTGAGTTTCCCGAAGTATTCTGGGCAGTTCTCACATTATTGTTGTTACTATTATTATTGTTGTGGCCTCTGTTTGAGTTACCACGGCCTCTAGAGTTCCCTCTATATTGGCCTCTATTTCTGTTGTTGCCATAATTATTGTAATTATTGTTTTGTCTGTTACCACTGTTTTGGTAATTTCCACGGTAGTTTCCGCGGTTATACCCTCTGTTAGGTTTAAACCTTTGTTGCTGCGCAGCATATAGGACGGTATTTGGGTGTCCTACTGCGTCAGTGCAACTATCGACGAACACTGTTGTAATTTCACTCATTGAATTGAAATTTCGAGCTTTCATTACAGTCCTAACTTCGTCGATTGTGCTGTTCGTTACGATTGACTTTACAGCAACTTGTAGGCTTAGTTCTTCGGCATATTCTTGCGATACACCGTTAATCATATGAGCTGATTGCAAAGCCCTTGTCAACTGTTCAACTTCTTGAATATATTGACTTGCAGTTTTTTGCTTTTGCTGCAGATTAAACAATTTGGCGGATAATGCTTTGGCTGATTCGCCTTTAATACCGCCTTTAAGCTTGTCTATTATGGACACTATTGTTTGTTCGGTGTTGATTAAGTTCCGAACGTGGCCTTTGAGTTTAGTCTTTATTAGACTGACTGCTGTAGTTTCATGTGTTCCTTTTAGTGAATCCACTAACATAAGAGCATCAATGAAACTCTGTAGATTCTCAGACTTTCCACTAAACTCAGGTATGAGTGAAGAGGCTAGCTTAAGAAATTCTACTTGTGACATGGCCATATTTATAGTTTTTATTTCTGTAATAGACTCGGAATCAGACTCAGGTAGTTCTGGTAGTGTGATTACCGCTTGTATTGTAAGATCGCCTAGGTCTTCTTCTTTGATATCTGTGTATGAACCGCTTGCGGTTTCAGACTCGCTTACTGTATCTAAATCTGTGTTTATTTCTTCCTCGACTAATATTGGAGTATTCAAAATCGAAGGTATAGTTATGTCTAGCGAATATTTTGATTTAATGCTGTTTAAGTTTGTTTTTAATCTATGCAAAAATCTTGATACATACGACCAATGCTCCTTATTTAGCTTTTTTTTATTTTCGTGTATCAGGGAACGAGCTTGGTTAAAACATAAAACTAGTATTGTTGCGTGTTTATTTATGGTATCGTTTGAAATATTCCTATTTTGTGCTAGACACTTGTATGATTTATCAAAATTTTCTTTTATTTTAACTAATGTGGCATTAATATTTTGCCATTCCATTTCATTTTAAAATAAATTATAAAATGTGCAAAAACATATATACTGTTTCAATCAAATAATTATATATTTTTATTCATGTATTTTTTGTATTGAATGTTTAATCAATATTTTTTTTTTTTACTATAATTTTGTTTTTGATATATTCTCAATATGTGAGAGAGTGGAACATGGTTTATTAATACTCTTTTTCAAGTATTCGTTCACTTTTCGCTTTTCGCTTTTTTTTTTTTAAATTTTGTCCAGATCATTTGCCTGGCTCATATATTTCTTTTTTAAACATTTGTTATGTAATTTATATAATTTATAGAAACAATTTGCGCACATTATAACAACAATTATTATTAATAATGTGTGTATTAATTCTAAGTCATTACTATTTGACTCTACTTTATTAATTACATTGGCTGTTGAATCTACTGATTTAACGTCTACAATACCCATTTTATCAAAATTTTTAATTATTTCGTCAAATTTACTTATTTTATTTGTTTCTATTGACATATACTTTTAGTTAGTTTTCAAAAATATTATTTGTTTTTTTTTTTTTTTTTTTACATTATTTCCTGCCTATTTTTCCGTACGACTTTACAGGCCGTACTGTTTCATTGGGCGAAGGTGTTTCCGCTCAATATTACAAAAGTTTTATAAAATTTTGCTTAATTGTTATAGTATAAAATATAGTAGAAATATGTGTTTTTATCTTTGCTGGCGGTTGCTGTTTTCTATTGCTACTTCAGTGGCTGCTGTCGTTGTTGCTGCTGCTGTTGTCCGCGGCCTATGAGCTCAGGCGGTGCCGGTGCTGGTCATCGCACAGGCTGTGTTGCTTTTTTTTCGCCGGTGTTTGCACTCTACAATGTTTACATGTGCCGATGCAGTACGGACTCCAGATTCCCTCACAGTCCTTTGGGCACTCCTTTGTCCTCTTTGGTATTTGTTTTTGGGATGGAGGTTGAATTTTTTTAGTATTGCTTATATTTGATATATGTGAGGGAGTGGAACATGGTTTTTTCTTGCTATTTTGCAAGTATTCTCGCAAATGGTCAAGCTCCGCTTGTAGTTTCTGAGCTGTTGACCAGGCTGGTGGAGGTTGTTGGGTATATAGCTGCCAATTTAGGCTAGCTACCCTCTTTTTGATTTTGTTTTGTACACCGCCTCTTTTTTTAACCATGCTCTCACTCTACTCACTCTGTATTATTCTTTTTGTTCTTTGCCGTTGGAGTCTTCTGGCGTACGTAGGTCGTGCGTGCTTGTTGCGTGATTAGTTGCGGCTGATGTTGTTGTTGTCCAGCATAGTTGCGCCAAATTAAAACTGTGCTGCGTGATTAGTTGCGATGTGTGCGATTGAGACTGGTGTTGTTGCTGCTGTTTGTGCAGGTTTACTTGCACATCCACGGTCGCCATGTGATGATAGTTATCGAGGTTGTTATATTAAGGTCGGAGCGACTGTTCATATCGCTCCGATGTATTTATTCTGAATAATTGTACAGTGTCGACTTAAACATATTGTAAGCTACAGAAAGGCAGTGCGCTGCTTATGGTGGCAGCGCAGCCGTTTGTATATAAGTGTATTATATATAAGCGACGGATACGTCGCCACGAGCGGAGTGTGTTATGCACATGTATTCTTAAACGGTCAATGCATGGGACATATGCTGACGCTGTCTTATTCTTGTAGGATCATATTTCGGTGCACTTGAAGAGTACTTGGAATGTACTTGAGAGCGCATGTCCGAATATGTTTATGCAACGACAAAGTGTTGTTGCCCTTTTGAGTTATGTTTATACAGCAACAAAGTGTTACTGATTTGGGTACATTTAATACAGTGTACCATCGATATATGTGCATACTACAATATAAAGGGGGTCATGATGTATCACTAACGGAAAGGGTGTAAATGGTAAAGATGTAAAGTAGGCCACCCATATCGATCAGCAAGCAGTATATAGCATGTCGGTGGTGGTGTCGTATAAAGTTGATACAGGACAACAGACATATTCAAAAGTTCATAAGTCATATAGTAAAGTTTTTCGATTTGATAACTTATTCCAAACACATGTGATGATAACATTAAATCGAATTGGATAATGGTAAATTGGTTTAAAAACTCTACAAAATAAGAAAATCGGGAACATTTATGAACGGTAAGAAACACAGACATATCAATAAGTTTGTCAGAAACCAATGATGTAACATGTACGATATTCGTGTGGAAATTACAAAGCCACACAAACAGGAGTAAATGGTTTAGTGCAAAAGTTTAACAGAAGAGAGATCAGCATAACAGAATAGAACAGATCAGAGACAAGAGCAAGAGACTTTAGATTTTTAACATAAGCTCATCTAAGTCCTATTTAGTTGTTTTGAATTATATATGACTCATTAAATATTAATATACACATATGATCGATAACAATTAAATCTTGAATTTGGAAAATCTAAAATCTGTTTTCGAAATTCAATACAAAATAATGAGTCTGTGAAGGTTTCATCAAAATCGGTTTAGAAACACCAGAGAATTTGAAGATTAAAGTTTTGTCACAGATACATACAGATAACGACTGTACGCGTTAAGTACAGGGTTCTTGGTATCTTCTAGTAGGGAAATCTCGACTAGAGCCTTTTAAGTTGTTAAAACTGGAAGGCGTATAAATTCCAGAGTTTGTGACATGAATAATGGAATGATACTTGGTGTCAGTTAAGGTTCTTTTGAGATGGATCCACGAGTGTTATAATGGACTGGAAGTTGGTCTCCTGTTCTATAACACGTTTGCTCTGAAAGCAGTGATCGTTTGGTAAGGCAGTGCAGCGTTAAACACGTTTTTCTCAAAACTACTTTTCATAGTTCACTGTCGTCTTTTTATACCCCTAACCCATAAAATGGGTAAAAGGAGTATAATGGTTTTTTGCAAAAGTATGTAACAGGCAGAAGGAAGCATATCTGACCCCATAAAGTATATATATTCTTGATCAGCATCAACAGCCGAGTCGATATAGTAGGCCAAGTCACTAGCCAAACCAAGTCGCATTTTCTGTGCTCCACGAAATTGTTTAATTATAGTTCGATACCGAAGGTCTCATAGTATATTGGTTTTGTGCAATGTCCGTCATGGTGTCTGTCCGTCTGTCCGTCTGTCTGTCTGTCCGTCTGTCCGTATGAACGCAACTTTTTTCGACACCCGTAAAGCTAGAGACTTGAAACTTTGCAATTATGTTTGTCTATAGGCGAGACAGATAAAGTGTCAAGATTGGGGTGCCACGCCTACTAGGAGGCTGGGAAATCGATAAATTCGATAACTGAAAACCGATAAAACCAAATATTTCTCACATTCTTACAGAAAGAGTTACCAAATTTTGCACGCAGATAGATAGTCATGTCCCTGAAAAAACTGCATCAAAATTTTGGATACCACGCCCACTCCTTCCGCCCCCATCCCCCTTCACCATGAAATTGGAAACGCCTATAGTTTTCACATTTTTTGGGCAAGAGCCACCAAATTTTGTGTCAAGATAGGTACTGGCGTTCCCCATCAAAACTTGGGTGCCACGCCCCCTGATTCCGCCCCCATCCCCCCTTCACCATGAAATTGGAAACGCCTATAGTTTTCACATTTTTTGGGCTAAAGTCACAAAATTTGGTAGGAAGATATATGGTGACATCTATATAAGGTCTGCATCAAAAATTAGGATGCCACGCCCACCTCTGCCGCCCACTATTTAAAATCGGAAATTTCGATATCTCTTATAGTTTTAAGCTAGAGCCCGTAAATTGGGTAGATAGATAGAAGGCAGCATCTACCAAAGACCTGCATCAAAATTTTGAATGCCACGCCCACCTAAGCCACCCGCCTTATAAAATCGGAATCGGCTATATCTTTAACAGTTTTTGAGCTAGAGCCACCAAATTTGGTAGGAAGATTGATAGTGACAGCTAAAAACATTTGATTCAAAATTTTGGATGCCACGCCCACCTAAGCCACCCGCCTTATAAAATCGGATTCGGCTATATCTTTAACAGTTTTTGAGCTATAGCCACCAAATTTGGTAGGAAGATTGATAGTGACAGCTAAGAACATTTGATTCAAAAATATGGATGCCACGCCTACCTCTGCCGCCCACCTTTTAAATTTGGGAGTTAAGTTATCTTCCACAGTTTTTGAGCTAAAGTCACCAAATTTGGTAACATGATAGCTGGCGATGTTTACCACATGGGCCACTCCCTTCGCCCCTGCATTCCCCCTTATCAACCGTTTTTTTACTGGTATCAAAGTATTCCGCAGTCGGTTGCGTCCGACTGCAACGTTTTTACTTGTTTTTCTTTGGCTAACCAACACAAGCTGTGAGTACAACAAGGCGATCAAGAAATAAAACACCTCCAACGGGTTAAGCTAAACGAAATTAAAAACTAGTGAAAACCTTGCAGTCGGACGCAACCGACTGCGGAATACTTTGATACCAGTAAATGAACGGATGGTAAGGAGTCTGCTTGCAAAATAGTGGGGCGGGTGGTAATCATCGCCAGCTATCATGTTATCAAATTTGGTGACCTAAGCTCAAAAAAATTTATAAGGCAGGCGGCTGAGGTAGTCTTGGCATCCAAACTTTTAAATCAAATCTCTTTAGTTGTCACCATTTATCTTCCTACCAAGTTTGGTGGCTTAAGCTCAAAAACCGTTAAAGATATAGCCGATTCTAATTTTGTAAGGCGGGTGGCTTGGGTGGGCGATCTTTGGTAGATGTTGCCTTATCAAACGCAACCGTTTTACATGCTTTTATTTAACTTGACTTGTCTGTTTGTCTGTTGGTTTGTTTGTTTGTACTGGAATCTTGTAATCAAAATTTCACCAAGTTCCCGACTAGCTAGAGCTCTGCAATTTCCACCAAAGATGTGTTTCAGATGACAATACATGTTTTTAAAGTTTTCGGCACGATAAAATATTTAATACCATGTAAAAACCACGAAAAACAGTTTTCCCTTTTGCTTAACTTACTAATTTGACTCCCAAAATTTACAAGCTCTTGTGGCATGGAGGGAAGACTGCCGCTTCACAAGCCGAAGGTCGTGGATTCGAACCCCGACCGAGACATTATTTTTTTTATTAATTAAACTTTTTTAAATGCTTTTATTTAACTTGACTAAGGCCCAATTTCTTAATGCCCGGTTAGTCAACTTATTCTAAGTTTAGTCAAATTTGAGTTTCTCAATGTTCGGTCAGCATTGACTTATCCGGTAGAAATATCGATACAATCATCGTAAGGCGAACAGCTGACTCAAGCTGACACTTGCATTGTTTATTTTTTTTTTTATGAAGCAAATTTTCAAAATGCTTTTTTGAGTCTTCTAAGTTCACAAATACATGCTCCTCAACAACTAAAATGGTTTTCCCTCGTTGCCGTTTACAAACGGGCTCATAAAAAGTTATTATATATACATTTTGATGTGCAACATGTAGCAGCTTAGGAGTCACAGGCAAAAACAAAACCAAAAGAACAGCTGAATCCCCGTTAAGGTTGGCAGCACCATTCTGCGATAGTGATATACCGATGATAGGTTAATTTGGCTTTGAGAAAACCAAACCAGTATAGCTCGAGCATAAAAATTATTCCGAAGTTAGCTTATTCCATGTTTAACCGAACATTGAGAAATTGGGCCTAAGCTAACCATTGTATGCAAGAAAGCGTATAAAAGCATGTCTTCAAAATTTTTTTTTGATTTTATTACATGCTTTTATTTAACTTGACTTGTCTGTTTGTCTGTTGGTTTGTTTGTTTTTACTGGAATCTTGTAATCAAAATTTCACCAAGCTCCCGACTAGCTAGAGCTCTGCAATTTCCACTAAAGATGTGTTTCAGATGACAATACATGTTTTTAAAGTTTTCGGCACGATAAAATATTTAATACCATGTATAAACCACGAAAAACAGTTTTCGCTTTTGCTTAACTTACTAATTTGACTCCCAAAATTTACAAGCTCTAGTGGCATGGAGGGAAGACTGCCGCATCACAAGCCGAAGGTCGTGGGTTCGAACCCCGACCAAGACATACTTTTTTATTTATGTTTTTTATTTTTAATAATTAAACTTTATTTTCACATGCTTTTATTTAACTTGACTTAGCTAAGCGTTGTATGCAAGAAAGCGTATAAAAGCATGTCTTCAAAATATTTTTTGATTTTACTTGTTTTATATATATGTGGTCACATGGAAGAGTAGCTTAAGTCGAAAATATAAGTTTTGAGATATCGCCAATTTTGTGTATTTTTTTATCTACTTGATTTTGGTGAAAAATGTATATGCTGAAATGTTGCTAATAAGTTTATTAGAGAAGAAAGGTACAAGTTTTAAAAAATTTTGGGAAATAGAGAAGATTTGACACTTTTTATACATAATGTACCGTTTATTTGTAACGTCGCTTTGAATTAACAGCTTATGTGTACATAAGCTGTTTTGCAATATTGGTTATTTGTTTATTTCATCGAATTGCATTTCATCATAAGAACTAACACTCACTTAAAATTGCTCTATGCAAGAATAATATTTCATTAAAAGAACTTATTTGAACATAAGTTGCTTGAAAAAAATTAGTTTATTTTTTTGAAGGTGAATATTTATGCAGCTTAAGTCTATATAAGTGGAATAGGTTTATGATGAACGGAAGATCGAAATATGTAAAAAAAAAAAACTATGTGCACTTAAGATGTTTTGACAAATGCATGGCTCTTTCAAAAAACTTAAGCTAAAAAGTAAACGCACATAATTTTGTGAAGAAACATTATTTTTCAAAACTGATTAAACAGATTTATGCGCTTTGACATCTATATACCTCCTATTGCAATAACTCAATTCGCGCTTAAGTCGACTTAAGCTACTCTTCCATGTGACCACAGATATATAGTAGGGTTTTATTATAATATTTGAAGCATAAAAAATAAATCGAACGCAGGAAAGATCCGCGACTCAGTGAAGGAATCGTTTCTTGTGTTTTATTGTACGTGTACTCGTGTATTAGGGCACCAGCGCACGCAGTGTACGGCCATATTTCGTTTGGGTTTCATGTGTTACACTCGTTGATAGGCGAGATTATTCCCTCGTACCGCCGAGTTAGCCAATAATCCCGATCGTGTGGCAAGTGGCGTGAAGTGGTATGACCCTTCGCACGCCCTAGTAGTCAACACACGTTCCTAACATTTGTAAGCCACGCGTTTTACAGTTTCTAAGAAATACCCGGCTAATTACTCCTTTACAATTTGTAATTAATTGTTTATAATTGTGTCATTTATTGTTTAGTTCTATGAATCCGTAATAGATGGCGGTGACGTAAACGTCAAAGAGAATAAAAGCTACTGATTCGATTCAAATGAAATTCTGTATACCCATAGTCTAGAGCCTGAGGAAGGACATTAGCTATAATTTAGATAGTTGCTAGTGGCCGTGGAGGTTTGTTCTTTTTGGGTGCCCCAGGAAGTACTGGCAAAACCTTTATTTTAAATTTACTATAAGCTTAAATCCGAAGAAAAGTTTAAAAAGTTCCTGCTGCAGACAGGTGCAATGCACTTACCAAAATCCGCGAAATGTAAAAAAAAAATTGTGTTTCTAGGAGAACTTGTCGTACACATGTAGGGAAGAGATTTTGCTTTCTAAATGTCAATTTTTAACAATAATGTAAGAGATAGATAGATATAAATGAATAACTGCTACAAACTAGCAACATATAAAAATAAACATTTTTTTGTTTCGTGACAGAAAAACGTCTGCCCGAGTCACCTAGTAACATATATAATCTGATACCGATTATCCGTCATGGTGGCTTTCCTTTCGTTCGTCAGTTTGTCTATCATATATAAAGAACGCACCCGATTTGGACACCCTTTATCCCTTAACTCCCGCCGATGCGTTCACTGCCGCTTTTCTTTTGCATTGCGCTGATGTATAGAAAATTGCTTCCACCCCTTTTTTATACCCTGGGTAAAAGGGGTGTATAATGGTTTTGTGCAAAAGTATGTAACAGTCAGAAGGAAGCTTCTCTGACCCCTAAAGTATATATATTCTTGATCAGCATCAACAGCCGAGTCGATATAGCCATGTCCTTCTGTCTGTCCGTCTGTCGGTCTGTCCATCTGTATAAACGCGTTGATATCAGAGACTATAGGGCCTAGAGCATCCAGATTTGGCACATAAGTTCATCTAAGTCATATCCAGTACAAGTTTGTTTCCGATTTTCGATAACTTTTTCATTTCCCATATACACATGTGATCGATAACATTAAGATCTTGAATTTGGATAATGGTAAATTTGGTTTAAAAACTTGCTACAAAATAATGAAAATCTGGGAACATTTTATCGAACTCGGTTAAGAAACACCAGACATATCAAAGATTGAAGTTTGTTCACAGATGCATACAGCCAATGACTGTAACTATGTTACTGGATATCTCCGTGTTGGGAAATCTCGACTAAAGCCTACTAACTTTTTCTCCAATACACTGAGGAGTATAATGGTTTAGTGCAAAAGTTTCTAACAGACAGAAGGAAGATCAGCATCAACAGCCAATTATGAACGCATCGATCTCAGAGACTGTAAGAGCAAGAGACTTTAGATTTTTAACATAAGCTCATCTAAGTCCTATTTAGTTGTTTTGAATTATATATGACTCATTAAATATTAATATACACATATGATCGATAACAATTAAATCTTGAATTTGGAAAATCTAAAATCTGTTTTCGAAATTCAATACAAAATAATGAGTCTGTGAAGGTTTCATCAAAATCGGTTTAGAAACACCAGAGAATTTGAAGATTAAAGTTTTGTCACAGATACATACAGATAACGACTGTACGCGTTAAAAGGGTTTTGGACTTCAGTAGGAAATACTAGAGCCTTTTAAGTTGTTAAAACTGGAAGGTTATAAATTTAGGGTTTTTTAAAAAAAAAAGGGAATGATACTTGGTGTCAGTTAAGGTTCTTTTGAGAGTATCTTCTATGGTATGTTCTAATGCTGAAGTTGGTCCTTTCTATACACGTTTGCTCTGAAAGCAGTGATCGTTTGGTAAGGCAGTGCAGCGTTAAACACGTTTTTCTCAAAACTACTTTTCATAGTTCACTGTCGTCTTTTTATACCCCTAACCCATAAAATGGGTAAAAGGAGTATAATGGTTTTTTGCAAAAGTATGTAACAGGCAGAAGGAAGCATATCTGACCCCATAAAGTATATATATTCTTGATCAGCATCAACAGCCGAGTCGATATAGTAGGCCAAGTCACTAGCCAAACCAAGTCGCATTTTTTCTGTGCTCCACGAAATTGTTTAATTATAGTTCGATACCGAAGGTCTCATAGTATATTGGTTTTGTGCAATGTCCGTCATGGTGTCTGTCCGTCTGTCCGTCTGTCTGTCTGTCCGTCTGTCCGTATGAACGCAACTTTTTTCGACACCCGTAAAGCTAGAGACTTGAAACTTTGCAATTATGTTTGTCTATAGGCGAGACAGATAAAGTGTCAAGATTGGGGTGCCACGCCTACTAGGAGGCTGGGAAATCGATAAATTCGATAACTGAAAACCGATAAAACCAAATATTTCTCACATTCTTACAGAAAGAGTTACCAAATTTTGCACGCAGATAGATAGTCATGTCCCTGAAAAAACTGCATCAAAATTTTGGATACCACGCCCACTCCTTCCGCCCCCATCCCCCCTTCACCATGAAATTGGAAACGCCTATAGTTTTCACATTTTTTGGGCAAGAGCCACCAAATTTTGTGTCAAGATAGGTACTGGCGTTCCCCATCAAAACTTGGGTGCCACGCCCCCTGATTCCGCCCCCATCCCCCCTTCACCATGAAATTGGAAACGCCTATAGTTTTCACATTTTTTGGGCTAAAGTCACAAAATTTGGTAGGAAGATATATGGTGACATCTATATAAGGTCTGCATCAAAAATTAGGATGCCACGCCCACCTCTGCCGCCCACTATTTAAAATCGGAAATTTCGATATCTCTTATAGTTTTTAAGCTAGAGCCCGTAAATTGGGTAGATAGATAGAAGGCAGCATCTACCAAAGACCTGCATCAAAATTTTGAATGCCACGCCCACCTAAGCCACCCGCCTTATAAAATCGGATTCGGCTATATCTTTAACAGTTTTTGAGCTAGAGCCACCAAACTTGGTAGGCAGATATATAGTGACAGTTAAAAACATTTAATTCAAAAATTTAGATGCCACGCCTACCTCTGCCGCCCTCCTTTTAAATTTGGGAGTTAAGTTATCTTCCACAGTTTTTGAGCTAAAGTCACCAAATTAGGTAACATGATAGCTGGCGATGTTTACCACATGGGCCACTCCCTTCGCCCCTGCATTCCCCCTTATCAACCGTTCTTTTACTGGTATCAAAGTATTCCGCAGTCGGTTGCGTCCGACTGCAACGTTTTTACTTGTTTTATTATTATATTCGTGAATAAATACCCAAAAAGGGATACTTTGACTTTGCGTTACTGAAACCACTCATTACAAATAGTCGTGAAGTTTAGAATTTGTTTGTTTATTTAATTTAAACGCGAAATAAGCAAATTCGTGCAACAACAACACCAAACTGCAACTTCTTCTTCTATTTTAACATACACATACGAGTATCAACGCGCCAAACAACACACTATAACAGACGGTGAAGCGAAATCACTCAATAACACTATACAACATATCATGGCACCGATACCGAAGCGCTTGCGTGAAACTCTGCTGGAGAACTTAAGTGATCTGGCTGCGCTTACGCAGCTGATCAATCAGAAGTTCGATGACCAAGCTGCACTGATCGATATAAAAATGAAGCAATATGAGAAAAACTTGATGGCCGTGTTGCAGGATAAGTTGAATGGTCTTGGAAGCGAGCTCCAAAACCTTGAGCAGCGCGTATGTAAGTTGGAGCAGTCTACTCCCGAGTTAGCTGCACTTCAGGCTCGTGTGGAGACTTTGGAGGCCAAAATAGCCCAACAAGCTAACGCGAGTGCATCAAATGATGTGCGGCTACATGGAGAGCCGGTTATCGAGGGGGAGCAGCTTCGTACAATGTTCAACTCACCTGCGTTTGCATTCGGGATCACTCCGGCGCCCAGACTCAAGGAGATTTACAGAGTCAAACATCGAGCAGGCTATAACACAGTTGTTGACCCGGTAATCTTAATAAAATTTGATAATTTACGCGATAAAATAAGCGTTCAGCGAGCAGCTGCTGATTACCGCCGGATACACAAAGCTCAACTGTCTCTGCATATGTTAGGCTTTGAAACACGTGTGAATGTCCCAATATACCTCAATGAGCAGCTTAGCAGAGAGAATTATCTAATTTTCAAAGAAGCAATGCAGATGAAGAGGCAAAAGCTTTTATCAGCAGTTTTTTTCCGTCGTGCGTTGGTTCACGTCAAACGGAGCGGGACAGATGAAGTTGCTTGCATAGATAACATGCAAAAGCTTCTAAGCATGCAAGCTGAAAGCTCTTCTGCAGTGGCTTTTGCGACGAATGATCTTTTTCGCTTGTAACTTAAGCTCTTATCATAATTATCTTTATAAGTTTCTTTGTTTATTTTCTGCTACATGTAAGCTCTTTGTTTTTCTCTTATATGTTTGTCTTTATCTTAGTGTGTGTTTTTTTTAAAGCTCCTATTCAGGTTGGTGTGCGACTGATGGTTTTATTTATATTTCCTAAACTGCATCTCAAAATATCATGCAATCTAATCTAAATCAATCTAAAGCGAACAGCCATTCAATGATCAGAATACTTGCAAAGCAAAACGCTGGTCTCTTAAATAAAATGGAAGAATTTAGATATCTCTTTGTCAAGTCCAATGTAGATATTATATGTGTGTCAGAAACGTGGTTTGTTCATGATTTATGTGACTTGTTAATTGTTTGTGATGGTTATAATGTCTTTCGTTCTGATCGTATTAGTCACGCAGGTGGTGTTGCGATCTATGTTAGCACAAGACTAAAATGCAAGCTTGTACATAAACAGCAACAAGGAAGTGAAATTGAGTATATTTTTCTTGAAATTTCAAATTTAGGGCATAAATGTAAAACGCTTGTTGGCTGCATTTATAGGCCTAATAAAAATATTGACTTCACTTGCTTAATAGATGTTTTAAATAATCTCTCGCTAGAATATACATATATCATTCTAACTGGTGACCTAAACAGCAATATTTTAGCTAAAAATAATTTTTCAGATGAGATGGTATCACTTGGCCTGCATCTGGTTAATACTGTGGTACCCACTCATTTTACTAGGACAAGAAATACACTGTTAGATATAATCCTGGTCAGTAGTACAAATAATATTTTGTTATATGATCAACTATCAGTACCTTCTTTCTCAAAACATGATTTAATTTTCCTGACGTATCATGTAAAACTTGACTATAAAGATAAAGTTATTAAGTATAGAAATTTTAGGGATATTAACTGTGATATTTTATTAAGTGAATGCCTACTGTGTGACTGGAGTGCGATTTACACTATGCCATTAGTTAACCAAAAAATGCAGATATTTAAATATAACGTTAACTATCTATATGAGACTTTTGTACCAATTAAGACTAAAATTCTAAAGCCAGTTGCTAGATCCAGGTTTAATAACCACATACAAAATGCAATTAAGCAAAGGGATAATATTTATCACAAGTGGAAACGCTATGAAATTGACTATTATTTCAAACAATACAAGAAAAGTAGGCAAGAAGTCAATGACTTAATAAGGCATGCTAAACAAAGATACTATTTTGGCAAGTTCGAAAGTGCAATAAATACTAGTCAGACATGGAAAGTGATTAAAAACATAGGAATAGGCAATGACGTAGCAAGGATTAAAGAGGATTTTGATATAAATGACCTAAACATTAAATTTACTAACCTTACTGTACCTGAAGCTAATTCTAGCTCGTATTTATGTCCAGTTCTGTCAAATAATTGTGTAAATATGTTTGAATTGGTCTGTGTCAATCAATGTGATGGTTTAGAGTCCATACTTAAAATTAAGTCTAATGCTGAAGGACTGGATAATGTAAACCCTAAGTTCATAAAAATGCTACTGCCGCAAATTTTAGGGCATATAACACACATTATTAATGCAGCTCTAACTTCATCCACCTTCCCACCACTTATCCATGTAACGCTGTTGACTCTTCTTGACTTTAGCAAAGCTTTTGACACGGTAAACCACGAAATTCTTTTGACCAAATTAAGTGTGCTGTATAACTTCTCAAAAACTGCACTGAAGCTTATGCGTTCATATTTGAGAAACATTCAGAATCAGGCATTCATCGTGTCAACTTCAAATTTTTTTAAAAAAAAAAAATATATATTTGATTCTTGAATAATTTTTCAACAGAAAACACTCTCGTTCTGTTTTTGTTTTTGCCGAAATGGCAAAAACTAGGCTTAGTACGAAGCTGGATCGCGTACTGGTTAATACCGGACAGTCGGACAGCAGTGAGGTGTCTGTGACCAACGCGGAAACTACTCCCCTTGCTTCCCCCGATGCACCACCCTGCAACAAGATGGTCTGGCAAGCCCCGCCACGAGTCATCAGAAATGGAAAAGGATCATGCAAGCCGAAGAAGGCCAACATAACGGCAAATGCGTCTGATTCTGACGACTCCAGCTCAGGAACCGAGCCTAGAGAAATTAGAAGGAAGCCTGCCCGTAAGCGGACTCGCACTAGTCGGCAGGATGGGCCCAGCACCAGCTCTGCAGCAAGTTCTAGGCTTAACAACAACAGATTTGCGGCACTTTCTATCGATGAAGACGATTTCGGCAACCACATGAATGTAGGCAGCTCCTCTGAGGACGACAGCCCAGTCCAACAGCCTAAGCAGGCACCCCAGGCCAGAACAATTAAGACCCCGCCAATCTTCATCCCGGATGTGACAAACATCAAAATGTTTGCCAGTACCATTGCCCAGGTTATTGGAGAGGGCAATGATTTCACGTACAAGGCGACCAGAGACAATAACATAAGGGTTATGACTAATAACAAAGAAAGCTACTCGGCGCTAAAGAAGTACCTGGATGAATCGGGAAAAAGATATCAAACTTTTCAGCCTCGAGATGAAAGGCCAAATCGTGTGGTGATCAAGGGGTTACACTTCTCCACTGATGTCGAAGATATTAAAGCAGCTCTGCACAACTACGGTCATGAAGCCAGGGATGTCCATAACCTGGTCAATAAAGCAAAAAACCAGCGTTACAACATCTTCTTTGCAAACCTTGAGCCCGCCAGCAACAACAAAGAGGCATACAACATTAAGAGGATTTGCCACTCAGTTTTCACCGTTGAACCCCCTCTCAAGTTTGATGACCTGGTACAATGCTTCCGCTGCCAAGGGTTCGGTCACACCCAACAATACTGCCGCCTTGAGGTACGCTGTGTTAAATGCGGAAGTGACCACGCATCCAACACTTGCCGCAAGGGCAAAGATGACCCGGCACTTTGCCTACACTGCGGAGGTGATCATGTGGCCTCTTACAAGGGATGCCCAGCATATAAAAAGCCAAAAAACCAGGCAGCACCAAAATCAACCAGGTCTCAGCGCCAGGCAAACATTATACCAACGGGCAACTCATCGCCAAATATAAGCCCCAACGTCAGCTACGCCAACGCCGCTAGAGGTATTGAGAATCTGGCTAATCAGTCGGCCCCAAGGATTGACAATGACTTAGGAACAGTAGTTGCACGTATGGAGGCAATGATGGAACGTATGCTTGACAAAATGTTTAGCCAAATTACAAACATGTTGGCCACCGTCATGACAAAGCTATGCAAGTAGAATTGAAAGTCACCATCTGGAACGCGAACGGCCTGTGCAAAAGCAGGCCAGAGGTTGAGCACTACTGCAAAACTAATCGAATTGAAATACTTCTCATTTCCGAGACGCATATCTCGTCAAGGTCATATTTCTCCATAAATGGATATGACCTCATTTACTGTAACCATCCCAACGGAAGAGCCCGAGGCGGAGCTGCCATCCTGATAAGAAGCAACTTGGTGTACACGGAGCTCCCACCTATCCAGGAAGACTGGGTGCAATGTGCTTCCATAAAAGTCAACACCGTGCTAGGAGAGCTCACCATCGCTGCTGCCTATTGCCCACCAAGACACAATCTGAGGGACGAGGAGTTTTCTCAATTGATAAGCCAACTTGGAAATAGATTCATCATCGGCGGTGACTTCAACGAAACACTTTTGGTGGGGCTCCAGAGCCAAAAACCACAAGGGACAAGCGCTATACAGGCAGATCCAGGCAAGAAACCTTAACTGTCACTCCACTGGCACGCCAACGTACTGGCCCACCGATCCGCTGAAGCTACCAGACGTTTTGGACTTTGCAATTTCCTGTGGTGTCGACCCAGGGAGGATACAAACTGTGGCAGATGAGGTCCTCTTCTCTGACCACAGCGCGGTTATGCTGTACATAAATGCTTCAGTCGTGATGAGGTCAGCGCCCAGGAGACTCATATATAAATATATAAATTGACGCGCTCACTAAAAACATTCAAGACGCAGCAGCATATGCTGCACCAAGAATAAGTCAGCGCCAGCGTCCTAGGATTCTAGACAGGGAAATCCACCTATGGAGCCCACAGATTGCCGACCTGCTTCACGAAAAACGCAGACTTAGGCGCGTCTGGTTAAATACAAGGAACCCAAGAGACAAGGCAGACTTGAACAGAGCTGCAAAGGCGCTAAAGGAGTTGCTCATCAGCCTGAGGAGAGAGGCCTTCGACGCCTTCCTGGAGAAGCTCGAACCCAATGAGCCTCATCACAATCTGTGGCAGGTCACCAAATCAATTAAAAGGCCAATAAAAAGATCTGCTCCAGTAAAAAACACAGACGGCAGTTGGTGCAGATGGGATGCTGACAGGGCCAATGCGTTTGCACGTCACCTAGAGAGCGTCTTCTCGCCTCGCATTAGATGTACACCTGCTGAAATAACGGAGACGGAGTCGGAGCAGCAACCCGCTGGTACTCTTCAAGACAGCAGCCAAATAAACCCGGTACTGGAAGATGAGACAGTTGAATGTATTGCGATGCTAAAAAACAGCAAAACGCCAGGCGATGATGGTATCAATGCAATAGCACTAAAGTTACTTCCTCCAGTCTGCATTGAGGCGATTACCAAAATCTATAATAGATGCCTACAGATTGGGCACTTTCCAGCGCAATGGAAACGAGCCCAGGTAGTTATGATACCTTAGCCTGGCAAACCTGCTAGCGACTCTCTCAAGAATACTTGAAAGAATATTTTGCGTAGAGTATTACCAATACTGGAAGACACTAGTTTGATTCCCGATCATCAGTTTGGCTTCAGGCGCGGTCATGGAACTCCGGAGCAATGCCACAGAGTCGTCCAGCGTATTTTGGACGCATTTGAAGCCAAAAAATATTTCTGCGCAGTAATGCTTGACGTGCAACAAGCATTTAACCGTGTTTGGCATCCTGGGCTACTCTTTAAAATCAGGGGGAGCCTACCGCAGCCCTACTACGCATCAAGGAATGACAGGCAATTTCAAGTGAAATGTGGTAATGCTAGCTCAGCAATCAAGAGCATCAGAGCTGGCGTCCCCCAAGGCAGTGTGCTGGGCCCGCTGCTATATAACATATATACAGCAGACCTGCCAGCCCAGATCTACTTGTTGCCACTTACGCTGATGATACTGCTTTTGTAGCCACTGCTGACACACCGGAGGAGGCCTCTCGAATTATGCAAACTGAGCTGGATCTAGTTAATGACTGGCAAAGAAGGTGGAACATTGCAGTAAATAATGACAAGTCCACATTCACAACATTTTCCCTAAGGCCAGGTAACTGCCCAGCTGTATACCTGGAAGGAATATTAATTCCGGACGAAGCAACGCCAAAATATCTCGGTATGACTTTAGACAGAAGGCTAACTTGGAGGGCTCATCAAATTAAAAAAAGAAAGCAGGCCAATGAAAAGCTGAAGAAATTCTACTGGCTTATTGGCCGTAAAAGTAGACTCAGCACTCGGTCAAAGTTGCTTGTATATAAGGCAATTATTAAACCAATTTGGACGTACGGCATTCAACTGTGGGGAACTGCCAAACGAAGCAACCGGCAAATCATACAAATTTTTCAAAATAAAGCGCTTCGCATTGTTGGTAATGCACATATATACCATGACAACGCCACGATACACAGCGTTCTCAAGGTTCCGTGGGTTGCGGAAGTAATTTCTGACTGCAGCCTCAGGTACGTCACACGCTTAAACCAACATGTCAATTTTCTAGCTTCTTGCCTGCTGGATAACAGTACTACCATAAGAAGACTGAAAAGAAACCACCCGCTGGACCTCACCTAATTTTAAGCGTCAGCTAAAAAAAAAATAATGTATGTCAAGTTCTAAGGAAATTTAATTATTGTCCAAGGAAGACAGATTTTAAATTAAGTGTTCGAAAAAAAAAAAAAAAAAAATTGAGAAATAGGAAGCAATCAGTTGTTGTTAATTCTAAAAAGGCGCACTATGTGTCCCTGTTGTGTCCCTCAGTGCTCTGTCCTGGGACCCTTATTGTTTACCATGTATATTAACGATCTACCAACTGTATTGTCAAATTGTGAAGTTCATATGTATGCAGATGATGTTCAATTATATGTTAGCTGTCCGTTGAGTCAAATTAGTGAATAAGTAAATATGTGTAATTATGAATTATCTTGTGTTAGTAAGTGGTCTAGTAGTAATGGTCTTAGCTTGAATCCGTCTTGTTATTTATAAAAACAATCTATGTACAAGGAACATGCCTAAACTTTCTATTGAAGGCAGAGAAATTGAGTATGTCCTCAGGGCTGAAAATTTGGGCATTACTTTTAATAACACTCTCTCATGGTCTGATCATGTCAATAAATCGGTAGGTAAGACATATGGTATTCTAAGAAAATTGTCGCTAACCCAGCAATACCTCCCCATACACATTCGTCACATGGTGGCAAAACTTTGTGTAACGTCTGTATTGTTCTATGGAATTGAGATCTTTGCAAATTGTGATGCTGCCAGCCAAAATAAACTTAATGTTGCGTTTAATAGTATTGCTTGATATGTGTTTAACTTAAGAAGATTTGACCATGTTACATGTTATGCCGAAAAGATCTTTCAACTTAATCTTAAGACATGGATAGAATTAAAAGTCTTATCATTTTTCCATAAAATCATTTACACAAAACAACCTGACTATTTAGATGACTACAAAAAAATCTCGAATTTGGAAAATGTAAAAATGGGGATTGAAATAATGGGTAACGATATAACTTTTCTGAAAATTTCATTGAAATCGGTTGAGAAACACCAGAGATATCGAAATATCACAGATGCATACAGACAATGACTTTACGCGTTAAGTATAGGGTTCGGGGTATCTCCTAGTCGGGAAATCTCGACTAGATGCTTCTTACTTTTTTGTTTTTTGTTCACATTTGTAACAGGATGGAAAAGTGTTATGTAGGTTTGATAGATGAGTGTACATATATTTATTCATTGAGTCTATTTTTCGACACTTCTTCTTAACGATCGTACCACAACTGAATTGCGCGCTCCTTACGCGTTATTTTTAACATAGCTCATGAGTCTTTACCGTTTTCGTTGCTGTATCCGCCGTCATCGTTGCTGGTTCTTTGTAACTGTGCTGCGTTTAAAATCTTGACGCGTAGCTGCTGTAGCAAATTTTTAGCAGCCTAAATTTTGGGATGATATTTTTGTAGCTCATCCCACTTGTTGTTTTGGACATGTTGGAACTCGTCGGCTGCCGTCACCGAATAGACGCGTATTGCTTCCAAGTCGCGCTGTAGCTGGTTTTCGTCGTCGCCCGCCGATTCTAACGGTTCTTGTTCCGTAACGGTGACGTCTGTTTCGCCACGGATCGTCTTCTTGTTGCATTGGGCTTGAAATTGCGTCGTAGCGTTGCCTTTGTGTGTCGCAATCCCTGGCTGCTCCGTGATGACGTTTCCATCTGACTCCGAGCCTGGCAAAACGGCACGATGCATCGCTTGCCTTGCATTTAAGCGAACTCTGCCTTGATGCCCGTGGCCCAGCAAGCCAATTTTTTAATTGCACAACCGAAAATTCATTTAAATTTATATCACTCATTGTGAGCAATCCCACTTCTGATAGTGCCGCTAAAAAAGCCTTAGTGGTTAGCGGCGAAAGTCATTTACATTGTCAAAAAGTCTTTAGAATCAGCTGTTTTTATACTTTAATACTTCTTGTTTACTTTTGTTGTGAAAAATTTAAATTGATTATGGCTACGCAAATTGGTGATAGTATTAATAATACTGCAATAATTAATAATAATAATACATTTTAAGCAATTTTGTTGATTGCGAAAACGAAGAAGCGGCAGCAGCAACGGCTGCGCTATACATATATGTTGTTGCAGTTCGACTGTATTAGCACGCGAAGTGTCTGGATGCTCGAGCGCAATGGTTCTTATTTGGAGATAGATGTGCCAAAGTTGAGTGTGGATTTGTTCAAGAAGAGCTTCATGATGGAAAGAAGCCTCTTAAAAGTAAGTCTATGCCTTGCCTCAAATGGAAAGAAAGACTCCAAGAGCGTGCATCCCACTAGATAAGCGAGTTGCCATAGCTTTGTACAGCCTAGGCTCATCCACCGAGTACAGTACCTTTGCCAGGTTGTTTGGCATATCGACTGCTTGCGTGTGCAATATTCAGAAGGAGTTCTGCAAACTTGTTTGGCAAATTTGTTGACCCAATCAAAAATTGAGGCTTCTTTGCAAAAATGCTTTCCAAGCTTTCCGACCAGCGCTTTTCTTTTTGGCCGACATCCACTAGAAAATAAATTGTTTAATTACAATAATAATAAAAATATTTCATATTTTCAATAATTTTGTACTTACTTGCACATTTGTTTTGATTTTGAATCAGCTGATTCCTGTTGCCGCCATCAGTAATTTGACCAAAAGTATCGATTCATCGGTAAAAAAAAGGTCTTTATTTGAGCCGGTAGAATAGTGGCGCTCTAGCGGCGCGAGAAAAAGTCGCTAAATTCAAATTTAACGGACACATTTTGTATGGTAAAGGCTAAAAATATCGAAGACCTTAAGGCGAAATGCTAAAGGCGCTGCTTGCGGCACCAGTGTAAATGCACTCTGAATTTGTGACAGGATGGAAAAGTGTTATGTAGGTTTGATAGATGAGTGTACATATATTTATTCATTGAGTTTATTCTTCGACATTTGTGTTCTTCTTAACGATCGTAAAACGACTGAATGGCGCGTTCCTTACTCGTCATTCTTAACATAGCTCATTCTATTTAACAGTTCTTATGAGCATTACATTATTACCGACTATGAGCATTACATTCTTATGTTATATATCTAAAAGTAGGGTGAACGTGTCATTATGACTAGGGTTAGTATGCTGGTTGAGTGCGTGTTAGTGGTAGCCTGCTACACATTATCTACATATAATTCAAAATAACTATACAATACAAAAGAAAAAGTTGCAGTCCATTAATGGTCTTTTAAAAAATAATGTGTATTTAGCGTGACCCTGTTAACGCAAATACTACTGAACCGATTTTAGCCAAATAGTTGATTCAAGCCTGAACCTCTAAAAAAAATTAAGTAAATTTCAACCAACCGACAGTATAAACCTTTTAACCTTTTTGTAACCCATTTCATTCGTCTGAGCAATACATTCGTTTCTTTCAACGCTGGTATCTCAATTAATTTGGATCATACTGTCTTGACATTTTGAGGACATATTCTCAGAGTTAGTCTTAAACATTGAAAACGTTGCAGTCGGGCGCAACCGAATGCGAAACACTCTGATACACTAAGAAAAATGTTCTAGTTATTTTGTTCTTATTTTTCGTTCTTATTTTCTTGGTATTAATAAACGAACGGCGTTCTCAAAACATGTTCTTAATTTGTATTTTGTTCTTATATTATGACTTAAGAACCAAGTGTTTATTTTGGACAAATAATAAGAACTTTGGTTCTTATTGTAAGAACGATTTGTTCATTTCGGTGGATAATAAGAACATTGGTTCATACTGTCAGAACAGTTTTTCTTGATACATAAGAAAACCTCTTTAAAATGCACCAGAATAACGAAATTTGTTCATTAGAAACTAGAAAAAACCATTAAAAATTATTTTGTTCAAACTGCCCCAGCCGGGATTCGAACCTCAGACCACACAGACCACACATGATTATGCGGCGGGTGCCTTAAGGCCTATTTACTCTTGACTTAACTTAACTTAACTTAACTTAAGGAATGTATGCGTTTACTCTTGACTTAACGTAACTTAAGAAATCAGTGTGTCAGTGCTGTAGTAATTATTCAATTATGTTAGCAGTGTTGTCAAACAAAGAAAAATAAACAGCTCGTTGGCTCATTTTGAAAAAATTAACTATGGATAAAGTTGCATTTAGAGTTGAGGACAACACGTCCTCGCTTTCAAATAATCTTGGCAGCGACTCCTCTGATTGCCTTTCACAGATGTCAACTTTAACAAACAAACATATCAATGCAAAAACCAATTCAACAATTTTTATCAATATACTAACCATTGCAAACAAGTTCTTTGGCAATTGCAGCCCAAATTTCTCTTTGTTAAATTATATTTTTTAAATCTTTTGATTTTTTTATCATACAACAAACTATGTGCTCATCCATTTGAATATTTGACTTTGTAAACGTTTTGTAACGATCGTTAAGCGTTATCCATCACAGTTTTTGATCAGCTGTTTGATTTTCACGTTAATCAACTTAACTTAAGAATCTGCAACCTGCAGGTTCAGAGTTAAGTTACGGTAAGTTAAGTTACGTTAAGTTTTGAGTAAACGCTAACATTGAGAGCTATAAGGTAGATTGAGTCAGCTGACTCTTACGTTAAGTTAAGTTAAGTTAAGTCAAGAGTAAACAGCCCTTTAGATGTTGAGCTACTTCCAAACATATTACGACTGCAGGTTTATTGCTACTTATATATAATGAGCTCTAAATGTTAATGTTTATAAACCAATGTAGCTGCATCCACAATGTGAATGGTGATGGCTCAACAGATAAGACACCCGCCGCATCATCGAGAGGTCTCAGGTTCAATCCCGAAACGGGTAAGTTAAGTTTAATATAGAACAATTTTTAATGATGTTTTAATATAATTTCTTACATTTTCTAGCACGATGCATGAGAAAAATAAAACTCTTTAAACAAATAAATGGATGGTTAATATAAGACGCAACCGATACCGATATACTTGTTCTCACGCACGCACTACTAATATAAGTAGTTAATATAGTTAGCCAATGTCAAATGCTCTTACTTTTTCAAAATGTTCTTAATTTCTTAACCACAAATGGTTCTTTAGTTAAGAGCCAATGGTATCATTTTATGAACGATTTCGAGAACATTTCGTTCATAAAACATGAACGGCGGTCCGTTCTTAATTTAAGAAAATGGTTCTTAAAAGAAGAACATCCGTGCTTAGGCAAATTTAATGAACCGATGTTCTTGATTTTATATGGGGGGCGAACGGATTTTTTTCTGTGTGTACCAGTAAAAGCACGGATGGTAAGTAGACTGCTTTCAATGGGGAAATGCGGGGGCGACAGGGTGCGGGTCCGTTGTGGGGAACATTGTCAGCTATCTTATTACCAAATTTGGTGACTCTAGCTTAAAAGCACGACATGCCCACTGGATCAGCTATCCCACCCGTGTGGTTGGCGGGCAGCAGAATATCCTCCACAGTATGTCACTGCTTGTCGTATGTGGCGACTTAAAGAGACAATTGGGTTTCCAGTCCCGGGCTTCTAGCCAAAACTGGTACCAGGTGCCCTAAATCCGAGTCTGTCGGGACTAAAATAGGGAGGCCAACCGAGTCCTAAAGTTGGTACCACGGGTTGAGTTAGCCCTCCAAGGCTACTCATTGAGGTTGGCCCCCATTGTGGGAGGATCGTGGTGGTTGTGTTTTCGCTGATAATACCAACCCCCACCAATTGGTATAATGGTACCGTAAAAGCGGCGTTGGTCTCGCTGTGCTATATCCTCGGATATGCGAGCAACGTGGCTGTTATCCTTCATATGGAAAACGCCACGTTAAATAAACATCTATAGAGATATACATAGTACGAATGGATCAGCTATCCCTATGGAAGATGACACGGCAATCTTGGCCAGGAGCAGACAAATTTCTGAAGCCGCTGATATTCTGCAGCACTATCTTCACAGCTTTGAAGAATGGGCCAAACGATGGAACATTGGCATCAACCTAAGTAACTGCGCCAATGCAACCTACGCTCCGCGCATGATCATCTGTCGAGGCGTTTTTTACAGGGCCAGAGGTTGGCGCATCGAAGCAGCTATAAATACACCTAAGCAAGCGTCTAACGTTTGCCAAACATGTGTCCAGCGTCATAGCGACATTCAAGGGCAGGATCAGCAAAATGAGATGGCTCCTATCAAGTAAAAGACTGTCTCTGGACAACAAGGTAAAACTATATAAGACTTGCATTACTTCCTCCTGGCGATACGGCTTGCAGGTTGTGAGGTAGGCCTCCCCACAAAGCGCCGTCGATAAAGTATAGTTTGGATTTATTAGAAATATTTGTAAAGACGAAAAAAGCGCGAGGATTGTTGTTTTTGGTATTTTTAATTATTAGTAAATAAGACAAAGAGAACGCAAGAAGCGAAATAGAGATTAGTTTTGTATTGTATAAGAAAGCAATTAAATAGCATCTAACGCATTTAGATTTGAAGCCGGGTTTTGAACGTAACCGCCCACAGCGCAGGGTCGCAAGGTGCAGCGCGCCAGCTGGGATCTTCAAATCCACCACAGTCGCGGATAAGCATGGGGAATAGCAGAAATGCAGCTCGTGCCGAGGCTGGAGCGCGACCGACTGGAGAGTTACGAAAGGTCGGTGTAAGCGGACGGACACGCGCGGCGATCGAGAGTGAAGAAATACCGGCGAAAGAGATGGTCGCGCACGTGCGAGCGTAGTAGAATAGAAAAGGAGAATCGTTACCCGGGACACGTGTCAGGTGACCGGGCCGATTAAGAGTAAGAGTGAGATTTTTGTTGTTTGCAATAAGATATTTGAAGTTAAATAAACTGATCGCAGGGGAATCCACGATCTAGTGAAGGAATATTTTCAGAATTGTGCTATTTTTTTTTATTTGTGCGTGCGCGTGTATCAGAGCGTAAGTGCCTGCAGTGGACTAGTAATCCCGACCTTGTGGCTAGAGGTACGAAGCGGTAGTACCCTTTGCTCTCTCAATCCCTTGTCGGGACCCTAGTGTGCGGCACGCATCCCCAGTATTTGTAAGCCTCATGTCTTAACGTCCCTAACAAATACAAGTATTCTTGTAAGTTTGGCCTGGCCAGACTGAGATCTGTAACCCGGCTAATTACTACATTACAAAGTCTATGGAATAGCTGTCTAAACCCACCTAGGAAAAATCCTAGTTCAAGCTAAAAGCTTTCATCTAATATGTGCTGCTTCTTGGTACGTAAGGACTGCAAGTATTGAGAGCGATCTGCGAGAGCCTAAAGTTGTCCTTTAAATACAGATTGGCCAGTACATCCAGCGATTAGCGACCCACTTAAACGCTCTCGCACGTCGGCTTCTGAACCTGCGCACCATAAGGGGGAGGCCTTTGAGAAGAAGATTGCGGCGACATCACCCAGTAGACCTTGCCACTAGGCAACTGTATTAGACTTTTGTTAATAATTAGCATTACTTAGCCTTTAGACTAAGTTGTATTCGAAGTTAGCATATAAGTTTAGCTTAAGTTGTTGTATATAATAACAGAATAATTATATAAACAAAAAAGAGAAAAAAAAAGCTTAAAAGCTGAGAAAGATAACGTAATTTCCGATTTTAAAAGGTGGGCGGCAGTGTTTGCATCCAAATCTTAAGTGCAGATCTTTTGTAAAAGTCACCATCTATCTTTCAATCTAGCAAATTTAGCACAGTAGCTCAAAAAACCTCGAAGATAAAGGCATTGCCGTTTTAAAAATGCGGGTGCTGGGAACGGCAGGTGTGGGAGTGGCATTCACATTGATGATAAAGTTGTTTGGAAAACGTTATTTTCTATCTTGACACCAAATTTGGTGGCTCTAACCCTAAAACTGTGAAAGCAGTAGGCGTTTCCAATTTCGAAGAGCTGTGCTGCTGGGGTGGAAGGAGTGGAAGTGGCATCCAAAATTTTAATACAGTTTTTGATAGACGCAACTAGCTATCTTCTTTCCCAAATTGGTAACTCTAGCTCTTTATCTGAAGCTCTTATAAACAAATATAATTGCAAAGTTTCATGTCTCTAACTGTACGGGTGTTGAAAAAGCTTGAGTTCATACAGACTATGATATCTTCGGTATCAGAGTATAAAAATATGCAAAGGAAAAAATTTCGCAAATTGCTTTTATCAAACCTGACCCTACCTATCCCTTAAGCTTAAAATTTAACTTATTTTGCAAACGAATTAATAAAAAAATAAAACGTGCTTAGGCATCCACATAAATTAAGAAGATTTTCGGATTCGAATCTGCATAGTTTTCAGGTTTCCAAGTTGGAATACCGTTTAAGTTTGTCGCTTCTAACTTGCCTAAGCAAAATCTTTTGAATTATATTCCTAAATTTCTGACAAAAGCGTAAAAGGGTTTGGTAGCATGCTATTGGGATAAAATTGAAAAGTGAATTTGTACTTTGAAAATTCCGATTTGGCTTTTAGATTAATTTGGTAACACTGTTGGTAAAAACTGTGCAAAATTTCACGTTCAAATATTCTCTAAAGTCGAAGGTACGCTTCAGCGACCCCAAAAACATATAGAAAGCACTGCCAGAAAGCCAAGTCAGTATTTTACATTTTTTAGAATTTCTTATTAAAAATTGAAGAGCCTTGCAAAACGGATCGGGTCTCAGACATTAATGAATTTCTTGTGGAATAATTTTGCACAGATTTTACTAACAAATTAAAAGAAACAAGTGAAAACGTTCCAGTCGGACGCAACCGACTGCGGAATACTTTGATACCAGTAAAAGAAAGGATGGTAAGGAGTCTGCTTGCAAAGGAGAGAGCAGGGTGGTAAACATCAAGTATAAGGGGGCGTGGCATCCAAAATTTCGATGCATTGTTTGGGGAACGTCATCATCTATCTTGACACAAAATTTGGTGGCTCTAGCTCAAAAAATGTGAAAACTATAGGCGTTTCCAATTTGAAGAAGCAGGGAGGATGAGGGCGGAAGGAGTGGGCGTGGCATCCATAATTTGTATGCAGTTTTTTTAGGGACATGACTAGCTATCTGCGTGCAAAATTTGGTAACTCTAGCTTAAAGAATGTGAGAAATATTTGGTTTTATCGGTTTTCAGTTTTTAAATTTTTAGATTTCCCAGCCTCCTAGTGGTCGTGGCACCCCGATCTTAACACTTTATCTGTACCGTCTGTAGATAAACATATTTGCTAAGTTTCAAGTCTCTAGCTTTACGGGTGTCGAAAAAAGTTGCGTTCATACAGACGGACGGACGGACAGACAGACACCATGACGGACATTGCACAAAACCAATATACAATGAGACCTTCGGTATCAAAGTATAAAAACAATTAAGAAGGCTCTTGTCTGTGTTCACTTACTTTGTATGTTTGATTAACCGAACGCTGGCGATCCAGGATGGCTGGACAGATTGCAGTTGGTGGCACAATAAGATCAGCGTGTTCGCCCAGTGTGCACTCCTTCTTTACCGATGAGGCGCACCGATTATGGAGCTAAAACAGAAGACAAATCTTAATTTATTAGCCAATCTAATGACAAGCGGGCATTTTTACACTCTCAAACCATCTGTTAATAACCCCTCATTTCAAAATTTTCTTTGCCAATATCTCGCAAATGTTAAAAGTTTTGGATAAAAAACAAATCGTATATAAGCTTATAGAGTCTTTCCACTGCTCAATTTGCTCAGCTGTTCTCAGTTTTTAGTGACTTTCCCATAATGAATTAACTGATATAAACTGACCTCCAATATTAACTGACTATTAACTTAAGCTCTTGTTTCTTTGAACATTCTTTTGATAAAAAATCGCTTTTAATGGGCTCTGTTAATGTTAAAGTCGCAAAACAGTAGATTTAATTGTAAATAGGAAAGCGCAATATTAAGTAATAATAAACAAGTAATTAAAAATTTAGTTTTAAGATGCATTATCGCAGAAAACATTTAAAATGGAAATCAAAGTTCGAATTATTGCTTTTGAAATTGGGTGCGGAGGATTTTGATGCACTTAGGCCCATTTTCTCAATGTCCGGTTAGTCAAACTGTTCTAAGTCAGGCATGTCCAACGTGAGCGAGGCTGGCATGTGTCAGTGTATTGGTGTGCTTTACACTGCGCAAACGAAAAGTGGCGTTATGATTGCACGCTATGAACAATTATGATATAGCTAAAATAATACATGGTTACCCCAACTTAGGTGTTAGCTAGTGTGTGCTTTAAAGCTTAAAATAGTTGTGAATAACATGCCCTGAACTTATGCCTTCATTTGTACGCAAAGGCGATAAGTACAACATAATTTTTTCCTGCGTGTATCATAATTACGCAAATGCAAAATGCGACGCAAAGCGACATCAACCTGCTTTGTTGACAGCGCGCTTGCGACTGAGCTCATTTTTACGCTCCCAACACTGACTTCGGCCGGTGTTCGGTTGGCGTCGGCTTGTGTCTGTGTGAAACGTTAAATTCACGAAGGGCAAATGGGCACGCTGCAGCGTGCTGTGGACACCGCGGTTTAGTCGAATTTGAGTTTCTCAATGTTCGGTTAACACATACTTATCCGATGCCTGGAGGTCTGTTAAACACTTATACCGATGTCAAGTCCCGATATATAAATATCAATACAATCATCGTAAGGCGAACAGCTGACTCAAGCAGACACTTGCATTGTTTATTTTATTTTTTTTGAAGCAAAATTCCAAAATGCTTTTTTGAGTCTTCTAGGTCCACAAACACATGCTCCTCAACAACTAAAAAGTTGTTCCTTCCTTGCCGTTTACAACATTGCTCATAGATAGAAATTGTATAAACATTTTGATGTGTTACATGCAGCAGCTTGGGAATCACACATTTAAACAATAAACAAGTAAGAAGGCTCTAGTCGAGATTTCCCGACTAGGAGATACCCCGAACCCTGTACATAACGCGTACAATCATTGTCTGTATGCATTTGTGACTAAACTTCAATCTTCGATATCTCTGGTGTTTCTTAACCGATTTCGATGAAATTTTCAGAAAAATTATATCGTTATCCATTATTTCAACCCCCATTTTTACATTTTCCAAATTCGAGAAATTTTTGTAATGGATTACATGTGTATATCGGAAACGGAAATAGTTATCGAAAATCAGAAACAAACTTGTACTGCCTAGGACTTAGGTGAGCTTATGTGCAAAATCTGAAGTCTCTAGGTCTTATAGTCTCTGAGATCGGAGCGTTCATACATACAGACGGACAGACGGACATGGCTACATCAACTTGGTTTGATTGATGCTGATCAAGAATATATATACTTTATAGGGTCGGAGATGCTTCCTTCTGTCTGTTACATACTTTTGCACAAAACCATTATACCCCTTTTACCCATTTCATGGGTTCGGGGTATAAAAAGAACAGCTGAATTCACCGTTAAGGTTGTCAACACCATTAGGCGATAGTGATATATCGATGATGTGGGTAACTTTGGCTTTGAGAAAACCAACTTACTAAACTCACGGATAGCTCGTGCAACAAAGTTATTTCGCAGTCAACTAACTGCAAGCTTAACTGGACATTGACAAATTGGGCCTAAATGAAGTAAGATTTACAGCTGTATTTGAATACAGCTGAAAGTACTCGAGTATCAAGTCTGCTATGTATGCATGTTTATGTTTTTGTATCCTTCTATATTATATTGCTCCGTTTCCGTAAATTTTAACAGTCAGTTAGAAAAGCTGTTTCCATTGCTCCTTTACTCAACCTCCATAAATATATCAGCTGTTTGGTTTGTTTAGCTTTGTATTTCCTGCGTAAAAGTGAGAAAAACTACCCGAAATTGTACATTGCAAATAAGTAACAGCTATTTGTCAACTTTTGTCTTATTTTTATTGCCTACAAGTTTTATTGCTTGCATTGCAGACGCAGTACAAGTCCATTTTCGTGTATACGTGTGAGTTATTCTGAACTGTTTAAAAGCAATCCTTTGAACCATGGCTCCCACTTCAATTATTTCCGACAAAATTCCATTAAAAAACAAAATTTTTAATTATTTTGAATATTACTAAATATTGCGCCTACCTATATATGTATGTGCATATGCCGTTCAATGAGTATTAAAACCAAGAGACGATGATAGCAGAAAAGTACTCGTTCCCAGACAGATGGTGCGCCAAGCTAGCTCGTTCCAGCGAATAATCACCCCTCTTGCTTATATGCCGGTCAAAGTACTCGTCTCAAAGTCAGCTGGTGCATGGGGAAGTGACTGTTATCCATAATTAGCCACAATTTTTTTAGTTTTTGCTTTGGGCATGTGAACAGATTATACGTTGCCGTACTTAATTTCTCTTGTTGTTGTCACAGAACTTGAGTTTGGCAATTTTCGACTTTTGATTCAATCGCTTGCTGCTACCCTAGCAAGGAAGGGTAGTTCGATTTTATATAAACTTTGCGTAAATAAATAGATAAACTCAAGATAAATAAATATGATATTCATAGTACATGCTTGCTTATATTTTTGAGAATAATAATTAATTTATCATGTTGAATAAAAAACAAGTAAAAACGTTGCAGTCGGACGCAACCGACTGCGGAATACTTTGATACCAGTAAAAGAAAGGTTGATAAGGGGGAATGCAGGGGCGAAGGGAGTGGGCCATGTGGTAAACATCGCCAGCTATCATGTTACCAAATTTGGTGACTTTAGCTCAAAAACTGTGGAAAATAACTTAACTCCCAAATTTAAAAGGTGGGCGGCAGAGGTAGGCGTGGCATCCAAATTTTTGAATCAAATGTTTTTAGCTGTCACTATCTATCTGCCTACAAAGTTTGGTGGCTCTAGCTCAAAAACTGTTAAAGATATAGCCGATTCCAATTTTATAAGGCGGGTGGCTTAGGTGGGCGTGGCATTCAAAATTTTGATGCATGTCTTTCGTAGATGATGCCTTCTATCTTTCTACCCAATTTACGGGCTCTAGCTTAAAAACTATAAGAGATATCGAAATTTCCGATTTTAAATGGTGGGCGGCAGAGGTGGGCGTGGCATCCTAATTTTTGATACAGATCTTTTGTAGATGTCACCATATATCTTCCTACCAAATTCGGTGACACTAGCTCGAAAAATGTAAAAACTATAGGCGTTTCCAATTTCGTTGAGAAGGTGGGGATGGGGGCGGAATCAGGGGGCGTGGCATCCAAAATGTTGATTCATTTATTGGGAAACGTCAATATCTATCTTCACACAAAATTTGGTGGCTCTAGCCCAAAAAATGTGAAAAGTATAGGCGTTTCCAATTTTACGGTGAAGGGGAATGGGGACGGAATCAGGGGGCGTGGCATCCAAATTTTGATGAATTTTTTTGGGGAACGTTAATATCTATCTTGACACAAAATTTGGTGGCTCTTGCCCAAAAAATGTGAAAACTATAGGCGTTACCAATTTCAGGGAGAAGGGGGGATGGGGGCGGAATCAGAGGGCGTGGCATCCAAAATTTTGATGAATTTTTTTGGGGAACGTTAATAATTATCTTGACACAAAATTTGGTGGCTCTTGCCCAAAAAATGTGAAAACTATAGGCGTTTCCAATTTCAGGGAGAAGGGGGGATGGGGGCGGAATCAGGGGTCATGGCATCCAAATTTTGATGCATTTTTTTGGGGAACGTCAATATCTATCTTAACACAAAATTTGGTGGCTCTAGCCCAAAAAATGTGAGAACTATGGGCGTTTCCACTTTCACGGAGAAGGGGGGATGGGGTCGGAATCAGGGGGCGTGGCACCCAAGTTTTTTTGGGGAACGTCAATATCTATGTCGACACAAAATTTGGTGGCTCTAGCCCAAAAAATGTGAAAACTATGGGCGTTTCCAATTTCACGAGTTGACCTCCAGGCGTTCACAGGCGGTTGCAGTTGAACGACAACAGCAGCGGAAGCAGAAGCAACAGCAGCGAACAGCAGCGCCATCATCGGCAAGCAGCAACGCAACGCGATCACGATACCCCGTGATAACCACAACAACAGCAGCGGAAGCAGAAGCAACAGCAGCAGCATCGACTACTGTAGCTACAGCAACGTACTGCAACAACTACAGCCAGCGACGATTACAGTCGTAGCATAGCAGGCGGCAACGACAACAACGATCGGCCGGCAAAGGTCACCCTCCGTCATCGTCCCCGAAGTAAGGGGAGAAGTGAAGTAGCATTTTGCTGCCTCACAAAAGCTGCTTGTCGTCAGTGATTGTTGTGTTCGTAACTCAGTCAATGCTCAAAAGGGAGAGCGCATACAAGACAAAAAGCTCCAGGCTGATGATCTTGCAGATTTTTGATGAAGCAGATTTTGCATATTTTCTGGGAGTCAGATTATACGCGCCGGCGGGTGCCCAAGCGTTTTTAATTCGAGGCACCGGCAGCGACAACAACAGCAACGGCCACGGCAGCGCCAGCATTGACAATAACTACAACAGCAGAAGCAACAGCGGCAGTATCGCCCACAGCACTAACGGCAGCCGACAACAACAGCGACAATATTGACCGCTACCGCAGCACCCCGCAGCAGCAACAACAACAGCCACAGTTATAGCAGCGAGCAGCAGCCAGCAACGGAAGCAACAACAGCGACGGCTAACGCAGCACCCGCAACAAAAACACCAGCGGAAGCAGAGGCAACAACAGAAGCATCGACCACAGTAGTCACTGCGCCAGCATCGACAACAGCACCAACGGCAAAGGCCATAGCAACGCCAGCCTCGGCATCAAAGACAACAGCAACGGCCACAGCAGCGCCGTCACCGACAACAACAAGAACAGCAACGGCCACTACCACGCCAGCATCGGCGACAACAGCAACCAGCAACAGCAACGGCTACAGCAACACTGGCAACGGCAACAGCAGCAATAGCAACAGCAACAGCAGCGTCCACATCGAAAAACAACAACAGCAACGGCCACCGCAGCGCCAGCAACAGAGTGGAAATAGTGCAAAGGTGAAAAGTGACGGTGCCGGTTTAATGCGAGCGTACGTACACACACACGTGTGGGTGCATAGCCACACGCGGCCGGTGAGTGAGAGCGGGTCGAGCGGGACCAAGTGGTCACTTGGTGAGGCTCCCGGGTTTTACCCTCCGCCGGACCAGGTGAGTACTTCATCCCAATCCTCTTCGCGTCCCCGAAGCCTCTGTTTTTACGCCTGGTCGACGCCGAAGAGCGCTACGAGGAAAAGTGTTGAGGAGTCTTCCGGGTTATTACCCAGGACTCTCAGCCCCTTCCCTTAGCCCACTCTGATGCACTCATCCCGATCGACCGTACTACCCCTCCGACCCCCTTTATGTCTGCGTATTGGTGTTCGACCTCGGTGCGGCTCACTCCAGTGTTTCGGCATTTTACGAATAATCTGTAAAAGACCCCGGACGCGATTGAGACGCGGACCTCGGCCTCGAAAAACGTCCTTACAGTATTGCTTCGCATACACTTTAACGTACTGCGTACATTTGCAATGGCATAGAGAAAGGAAAAATCCAAAAATGTCGGCAAAGCTAGCCCAGCAAGAATGGAAACAAATGCACACGTATACAAATACTAATGTATTTTTTACCGTTACTTGCTTTCCGCTGGCGCGCCTTCTGTCCTATAATAGACAGGCAAAGCCAGCTGCACTTGCAGCGCGCGCTAGCAAACGCAAGCGCACGCCCAGCTGGGAAACAATTGAACTGGTTCAAAGGATTGCTTTTGAAACTGTGGGCAGATAATTTTGTTCAGTTCATTATAGCTCTTACGTAAGTATTTACGAAAACTGACTTGTACTGCGTCTGCAATGCTAGCAATAAAGCTTGTAGGCATTAAAGATAAGCCATAAAAGTTGGCAATAAGCTCTTACTTATTTGCAATGTACAATTTCGGTCAGTTTTTATATATTTTTCGCAAAAAAATCATACCAAAACAAACCGAACAGCTGATTCAATTACGGAGGCTCAGTAACGGAGCAATGGAAACAGATTTCGTAACTGACTGTTCAAATTTACGGAAACGGAGCAATGGAAATACGCTACAAGAAGCAGATCTACATTTTTTTTTTTTTTATAAGTGCACATGCAGAACCCTTTTTTTATGACGCTGTGAACGAGATGCTTGTGCGTTACGCTGGCGACGCAACGCAAATACTTTGTTTTTGTATGTTCGCTCGCGATCAGACCCTCAACTTGTGCGTCAGTATATATACTAGGCCCAAGAAATGAACGTATTTAATACTAATACTCATAATATTCAAATTCATTGTCAATCATTTTGAAGAATACTAGTATAGACACACGCTACTGTTCATATTCTCCCATTCTATGTTTTGTCTGCCCTTAAATTACAGATTTGAATGGATTTATGCAGATCTCTAGTAGAAACTTGAGATTTGGGATTAAAGTTCGTTTATACCAAGACTTTATTGTCGCTATTAATTTCGCTGTAGTGAGTTATATGCAGTTATGGTGTAAATTTTAGATTTAAAAGCAAAGCATTTAATAAATTCAAAAGAACATGATTGCGTTGCTTACCATCATATGACACCAGCGACAAGTCAGTCCCGTTATGCCGTAGTACGTCTTAATGCGTTTGCCGCACTTGTGGCAGCGTCCGTTGCAATTTCCTTCAACCCAGTGATGCAATAGCCCTAAGCCACATTTAGGCCGCTTCGATTTGATATACGTAGTAATGCATGAAGCTGGTGCCTGTTGCACGCATCGCTCGTGTACCGTATACTTGCAAACTATTTACGAAAGAAGAATTAAAATTAAAAAATAACAAAACAGTTAAAAATAGCTACAAAACAAAAATATATATATATATATATATATATATAGTTATTTGTGTCTTTGAATTAAAAATTATTAAAATTTGTTTTTGGTTTATAAATTGACATTTTTAGAATACTGGTTTCAATGTATTTTATTATGGCCGGCTTTAAGTCACATATAAGATAATCGTTGTCTGGTGACTTAAAGAATATTTGTGTACATAACAAGAATACCCTCTTGTCCTCTAGATCTTTACACTCGATTTACAATAACAATATTGTCCTTAGATTTGCAAAAAAATTTCTCAATGTTTCCCGATCAACCCGATAGTTAAATTTCGTTAATTCCGGTTTTTTCGTGTTTTTTTTTTGGCTTAAAATGTTTGGTTCGGTGAATAAATGGCAGCACGAATTAAGTTTTCAACTTTTATTGCCAAACATTGATGTCCAGCATGTGCTGATTAAAATATTTTACTTTTTTGCTTCCACGAAGCTCTTAAAATTCGCAATAAATCATTAATTCGTGTGGTTGTCAAAACTGAGCTGGAATAACGCAAATAATATCCTGAGTGTTTAGTTGTGCTGATCAATTTACTTTTACATCCTTTTGTAGTGGGTTAGTTACAATCAATCAATCAAGTGCTATCTGGAGATATGTTAAGTTTTCTTAATATATATATAATAATAATATATATATTTCAATTCTCAAGAGTTTCAGTGGCTACAACCAGTCTTATATTTTTTAGATCAAGGAAGAATTGCACGCATCTTTTTACTAATTTGAAAACATCGATAGCAATTTATATACATATATTGACTAAATCTACCTTAAAATTTAAACACTTTGACATACTGAATGAATGATGAATGATGCGCTGGAGTAGTCGTCCTTCTTGTTAATTAACAAGCTTCAGTGGCAAGTTTCAATTTTTAGAATTTTTTTTTTTTGGAAATTATCACTGCATTTGTCGCAAAAATCGATTGTAATAGAGTAAAAATCTAACTTGACAGCTTCCCGTTGAGCAGAAGCATTTGGTTTTCCATTATTATCAAATCTAGAAGAATTTGCGCACGAGCCCTTATATAACTTGCATGATCAATTTCATTACCGAGTTAGTCATTGTGCTGATTTTCAGGAGCTTTTGCTTCTTCAGGTTGGGTGATTGTCTTCTACAACATTAAAGGAGCTTCTTTGGCGCCCAAAAATGAAGTCCCCTAAATTAAGCCTGCTTAATGTAATTTTTGTCTTGCTATTCTTTCTATGAACCAAAAACCGACTGAGCTTATAATTCACATACTCATGCATTGTAATCAAACTCTCAGCTATACTCCAAATATAAAATATCACTAGCTAATCGGGAAGTGAAATGATGAATTCAATTTCAAAATGGCAGAAATATGTGTTTTTTTTTTTTTTTCAAATTTTTGCTGATCAAGAATTTATATACTTTATGGGGTCGGAGATGCTTCCTTCTGCCTGTTACATACTTTTGCACAAAACCATTACACCCCTTTATGGGTTCGGGGTATAAAAAGCGAATAAATAAAAAATGTTAGATATAAAAATCCATATGCAAAACAGTCTATGGAATCAAACGAAAGCAGACTTAAAATATTTTCAAAACATTTTTATATACGACCTTAGGTACTTACGAACACAGCAAAGTCCTTTCTTGCCAAGGCTGACTAACATATTTAGGCAGAGATTGCAATAAGCTGGTTTGCTAAAGTGCTTTAAGCGCCACACGTGTGTGCCATCCTCCTGGAGCGTGGTGCTATCAACTCCTGCAATTCATATGAAAAGTAAAAAATTACAAGTGAAATTGTTGTAGTCGGACGCAGCCGACTGCGGAATACTCCGATACCAGCTTAAAACAGGGTGTCAAAGAGTCTGCTTGCAAATAGGTCGTACGGAGTTGGCAGGTGTGTTCGCTGCGTTCAAACAATGTTTGATGCACGTCTTTGGGGGACATCGCCAGATAACTTGGCAACAAATTTAGTGACTCTAGCATCAATACTGTCGTATGTATAGGTGATTCGATTTAATATGGCGGTTGGAGCGTGCGTTCAGTTTTTAATGCAGTTTTTTTAGGGAACAATATCTATTACTTTGCCATTAAATTTGGTGTCTCTAGCTCGAGTGATCCCTATTTAAAAAGTTGTTGGGGGCGGCAAGTATGGGAGTGGCATCCAAATTGTTGATGCAGATCTTTGCAGGAAGCCACTAGCAACCTTCCCACCAAATGTGGAAAATATGTGTGTTTAATTGATTATTACCGTGAGGTTTATCGACCTGGTATCGAGTTCCCATCCCCCCAGTGGTCGTAGTGCCCATTAACAGACTGAATGCAATGACGAACATTGCACAAAACCTATATACTCTTTACCTTCGGTATCAGAGTATGAAAATAGTTAGTTGGTAAGTTTTTATATTTACAGTTAATATGTAAATGTAAATGTAATGTGGTGGCAAGTAGACAAGCTGACACACTTACCTAAAAGGACGAGAAGGGGTATGGTTGTCATGCCGCCACGTTGCCACTCATCTAAGGAAACTGTGCCATCAGCGTCATAGTCAATTTCAATCATCATATCCTGTAGTATCTGTAATAAATATAATTGATTAAAGTTCAGTGAATTAGCTCATCGCTTCTCTAATAGTACAATTTTTGATTAAGGTGGTAAATATATTTTCCTCTGAATCCTTATGTTATATCTGTTTTGCTTTCACTGCTGTGCTTTAAAATGGATGTTTTTGAGATCGCGAGTTCCTGGCTATGTAAGCCCATAAGAAGCCATAAAGAGAAGCACTCGGACCATGGATAATGGGCATGCTTATCTACACTTTGCCCATCGCATTACCGAAGAAGATTTTATCTAATGGAAGCTTTGTTTGGCATCCGACTAACACCCTCGCGTCCTCAACGAGTGCCACGACAGTCCCAGGGATCTGAAAAATTATTAGCCATCAGAAACGGTATGACTGGCCCGGCCCATTCGGGATACGTTTGGCGGTGCTACAAGTGCCAACTGCATAAGGTGAGGCAGTGAATGACCTCCGGAAAAATTGTGACAGGATGGAAAAGTACAATATAGTTTTAATAGAATGTTTACTTCATTATATATCTTAATATATATAAAATACGTGTCACGTTGTTTGTCCGTTATGGACTCCTAAACTAAAACCATTTAAAAGTTTCGATTTAAAAATGCAAACTGACAAAAACGGGTTGAGATGTTGCCAAATTAATTTTTATTCCCCGAACCCATGAAATGGGTAAAAGGGAAATAATGGTTTTGTGCAAAAGTATGTAACAGGCAGAAGGAAGCATCTCCGACCCTATAAAGTATATATATTCTTGATCAGCATCAACAGCCGAGTCGATATAGCCATGTCCGTCTGTCCGTCTGTATGTATGAACGCGTAGATCTCAAAAACTATAAGAGCTAGAGACTTCAGATTTTGCACATAAGCTCATCTAAGTCCTAGGCAGTACAAGTTTGTTTCCGATTTTCGATAACTATTTCCGTTTCCGATATACACATGCGATCGATAACATAAAAATATCGAATATCGTAGATGTAAAAATTGTAGTTGATATAATAGGTAACGATAGAACTTTTCTGAAAATTTCATCGAAATCGGTTTAGAAACAACAGAGATATCGAAGATTTAAGTTTAGTCACAGATGCATACAGACAATGACGGTACGCGTTAAGTATAGGGTTTGGGGTATCTCCTAGTCGGGAAATCTCGACTAGAGCCTTCGTACTTGTTTTGTTTTGAAGTACAATTGTTCCCCTTAGAAATGGAATATTATTTCATTCAAATGGCTGCCGCGGCTGGCCTCCAGTAGCCCATTCGGTCGGACCAATTTTCAAGCACTTTTTCGAGTGTTTGGGGCCGTATCTCGTCAATGGCCAATTGACATCACCATTTCCGCTGATTAAACGGCCATCAAACGTTTCGCGCAATAAGTCGATTGTGGTATGAGGTGTGTGACAAGTTGCACCATCCTGCTGAAACCAAATATTGTCCACATCAATACCATCAAGAGCGGGCACAAAACAAGTAAAAACGTTTCAGTCGGACGCAACCGATTGCGGAATACTTTGATACCAGTAAAAGAACGGGTGGTAAGGAATCTGCTTGCAAAGGAGTGGGCCGGGTGGTAAACATCGCCAGCTATCATGTTACCAAATTTGGTGACTTTTGCTCAAAAACTGTGGAAGATAACTAAACTTCCAAATTTAAATGGTGGGCGCAGAGGTTGGTGTGGCATCCAAATTTTTGAATCCAATGTTTTTAACTGTGACCATCTATATTCATAAAAAGTTTGGTGGCTCTAGCTCAAAAACTGTTAGAGATATAGCCGATTCCGATTTTTTAAGGCGGGTGGCTTGGGTGGGCGTGGCATCCAATGTTTTGATGCAGACCTTTGGTAGATGTTGCCTTCTATCTTTTTACCGAATTTGGTGACTCTAGTTTACAAAATGTGGAAGATACACTCATAACCGTTTTAACAACGGCGGAGGGTGGGGGGGCGGAAGGTGTGGGCGTGGCATCCAAATTTTTGATGCAGTTTTTTGGAAAACTTCACTACATATCTTGGCACAAAGTTTGGTGGCCCTAGCCCAAAAAATGTGAAAACTATAGGCGTTTCCAGTATCAAGGAGCAGGGAGGATGGGGGTGGAAGGAGTGGGCGTGGCATCCATAATTTGTATGCAGTTTTTTCAGGGACATGACTAGCTATCTGCGTGCAAAATTTGGTAACTCTAGCTGTAAGAATGTGAGAAATATTTGGTTTAATCGGTTTTTAGTTATCGATTTTATCGATTTCCCAGCCTCTTGACACTTTATCTGACTAGCCCATAGCACTAACCAAATAATGTTATAGATGGGACATTTCTAGTACTGTTTTGGTTTCCACTAAACTGTGAACGAGAGTGACCCATGATTGTTAACATTATGTTATGCTCGCTCAAAATGTTAACACATAGCAGAGAGACCCAAGTCTGTTTCAGTTTGTATTCACTTTCAGCGGCTTTTAGGGGAAAGGGGGAAGCGGCGGCGGAAAGCAAGCAACGGTTAAAATACATTAGTATTTGTATACGTGTGCATTTGCTTCATACTTTGGTGGGCTAGCAATGTTTGAGATTTTACACTTATGTCATTTTCGATGCCCTGCATACGCATGTGTGTGTGCATGAATGTTTATGCAGAATGTGTATATGTATGCGAGCCATTTGTTTTGGAATTTATTGACCTGCCTCAACATATATGATTTAATTTCTAACAGGTGAAGGGAGGGCTTTTGGGATTGCAAATATTCTTTTTAGATTTAAAAAATTTAAAAATATTTGGCCGACTATTTTTATTTAAGTACATCTATTTATTTTACAATTATTTTTTGTATAGATTATACCACACAACTAAAAATATGTACTTAGGTTCATTCTGCATATACATTCATGCACACACACATGCGTATGCAGGGCATCGAAAAAGACAAAAGTGCAAAATCTCAAACATTGCTAGCCCACCAAAGTATGAATGCCCAGCATATTTATTAAGACTGACTAGGAGATACCCTATGCCCTAAACATTATTCGTTCATATATTGGCAAATCGACACGAACATTGATGCTAAACAAGAAAATATATATATAATAGGGCCGTAAATAATTTCCTTCTGCCTGTTACATACATTAGCACAGGCCAATATACCCGTTCCATCAATAAAAAATCATCTAATTTCACAACAAGCGGCAGCGTGATGTGTGTGTACACAAGAATGATCATTTATGTATGTATGTATATCTATCATTCGAGTGTATACACATCGAAAATGGGCAAATGCACTTGCTGGTGGCTGAGACGCAAAAACACAACGTAAAAACTACCCTTTGTTTGAATATTCAATTATTACATTATTATTATATTATTATATAAAATTTATTTTAAGTATTCAAATACAAAACAAGTTTATTTTATTTCGTATTTATTATGTTATATTCAACGTGTTAGATGATTTAATAATGCCCTACCTAATATCCAAAATATTAGTAAACATATATTATACATATCATATTGCTTTTATCTAGTTATTAAACGAAATTTAAAGTAAAGTCAAACTACCCTTCCTTGCTAGGCAGCAACAAGCGGATTGAAACAAAACCTCGGCAAAGCTTGCCCAGCAAAATATGAAGCAAATGCACACGTATACAAATACTAATGTATTTTTACCGCCACTTCCCCCTTTCCCCTAAAAGCCACTGAAAGTGAATACAAACTGAAACAGACTAGGGTCTCTCTGCTATGTGTTAACATTTTGAGCGAGCATAACATAATGTTAACAATCATGGTAGTACTAGAAATGTCCCATCTATAACATTATTTGGTTAGTGCCCATAGACAAACAGAATTGCAAAGTTTCAAGTCTCTAGCTTTACAGGTGTTGAAAAAATTGCGTTCATACGGACGGATAGGGATGGCAAGATTAATCGAATGAAAGGAAATAATCGATTAATTCTGGCCAAGAAACGATTAAATTATATGATTTTTTTATTTTTAATTAATTGATTATTAATAGAGTAATGAGTAAATAATCGCAATTTTTAATAATTATGCTCTTTAGCAAAATTTTTTGCAAACTATGATTGTATTAGGCTCTGAAATTATTATTTGTGTGTTGGTAAGTCTATTATTTGATAGTTATTTACACCACTGTCTCATACTGCCTACCATTTGTACCGCCATACCACCATACCACCATACCATACACATACCATACACCTAAACAGCATACCAACCTTAAGCAATTTGTAACACGGTCACTCTGTAAATGTTAAAAGCGACGCGGAAGAAGCGCGCTATTTCACAAAGAGTGAAAAAAGTGAATAAACCGGACGACTTTTCTATTACAAAATGGCACCTAACAAGAGTGAAGTGTGGAAATATTTTTCCAAAGTGGATAAAACCAGTTTGGTAAAATGCCTATTGTGTGGAAAGAATTTAAAATTTTCCAATAACACAACAAATATGCTTCAGCATATTAAATTGAAACATCGGAAAGAAGCTGATGATCTTGTAAGTCGCAAACATTTGAGCACCATTTTGAACGCCTCATAAAATAAATTTAAATATATTTCAGCAGAAAAAATCTAAATCCAAAGAAGATTTTATTAATCTAATGGATGAAGAAATCAGCACTCAATCCACTGACAACAGCAATCAATCCACTGACAACAGCATAATGAATAGTATGTTCAACAAAAAAGGCCAGCAGCAACAACAATAACAAAGGCAGCAGCGGCAGCAGTTCTTCCAGCAACAACAACGACAACGAACCTAGTTGCAGTAGTAACAATTGTCAACCTCTCATATTGAATTCTTTCAATAAAATTCAAAGCTTTGCAACAGGAGGGTCAAAAAAGAAAAGCTTACCAATGACATCGTAGGCATGATAGTCAAAGACAATTTGCCTTTTGATTTTGTTGAAGGTAAGTAATAATGGAATTATTATTAATGCAGTGATGGGCGCGTCGCGACGTTAGGCAGCGCGCTGCCGAATGTGCATAGGCCCTCTGCCGCGGCCGATTGCACAACATCACACGTACGCTATAAGCATTGAAAACATTGTGCTTGTATGCGTGTGAAAACTGTGCCGATATGTGTGCATGCCCATCACTGCTTTAATGTCACTGAAGAAGTAGACTTTTAAAGTGGCACTTTGACTGCTCTTAAGTGATTCATTTGAAAATGTACTTATTTTTAAATTATTTCAACAGGTAAAGGATTTTTGGACTTTATGAAAAACCATTTTCCTTTGTTTAAAGTTCCATCAAGAAACACAATCAAAGCGTTCATAGATTCTTTATATGCGACTGAAAAAGAAAAATGTTTGGAGATATTTCGTAAATCAACATGTTCATGTATTACAACAGACGCTTGGACAGACACTGCAATGAAGAGCATGCTTGGAATTACCGTTCATGGCGTATATAAAAATGAACAAATGAATATAGCCATCGGAGTTTTTCCTTTAACAGAAGCGCATACAGCTGGACATATATCTGATGTCTTAATAGCTGCTTTAAACGATTTTTCGATAGATGAAAAACATATTATTGCTGTTGCGACAGACAATGCAGCAAATGTGGTTAAAGCTATACATAACACCTTCGGCAAAAAGCGGCACATTCCTTGCTTCGCTCACACTTTGAATCTGGTGTGTGAGAATTCTTTTAATATAACAAAAATTACCGCAATTATTTCGAAATGTCGAGAAATTGTGAAATGGTTCAAGCGCAGCGTAAAAGCAAGTGGCCAGCTTCGAGAGGTTCAATCAAACGCTGGAGTGAGCGAGGGCAAAATGCTAAAATGTATTCTTGATGTTAAAACTAGGTGGAACTCCACGTATTATATGCTCGAACGCTTCATAAAACTTGTTTCATATATAAGTTCTATTCTTTTTGAATTTAATGACTCTCCGCCAATGATATCACCGCAAGATAAAAATGCAATTCTTGAAATGTTAAACATTTTACGTCCATTAGAAGCAATGACAGTCCAAATAAGTGGTGAAAAGTGTGCATCTCTCAGTCAAGTAATCCCGCTTGTGCATTGTGGCCGTCAACAATTGGTGAAAACAATCATCATTCATCCTGCCGCCGTAAAACTAAAAAGTACGATTTTAAATGAGTTTGATCGTATGTTTGGATCTACGGAGCACATGTTTCTTCTGGCAGCGTCGACTCTATTAGACCCCAGATTCAAACAAATTCATTTCAGTGACCCTTTAGCGCTTGCTGCAGTTATGAAGCATTTGCGAACTGAAATGAAAAACATTGAAGACAGTATTGAAAGCAGTAGCGAGACCTCAGTGGGATCAATTGAAGAAGATTTTGACCTCTGGGCTACGCATAAGTCTTTGATTCATAAAAGAAGGAAGAAAAATGATGACATGCCACAAGATGAATTGGCTTTTTTTCTTAATGCTCAAAATCTGGAACTAAAGCGCAATGTCATTGATACTTGGGACGAAATGAGATCAGTCTACCCAAAGCTTTACACTCTTGCCAACAAATATTGCCATTTAATGGGAACATCAGTACCCGCGGAGAGACTGTTTTCGAAAGCAGGTGCAACAGCTACTCTTAAAAGAAACAGATTAACCACAAAACGTTTGGGAAAACTTTTATTCCTGCAGTCATGGTTAAATCACTGATTCGTGTATTAAATTTCGTTTTGTATTTAATTTCATTTTGTATTAAATTTCTTTTTTCACATCAAAATAATAAAATTTTTAAATTGAAAATCACATTTAATTTTTGTAAAATGTTGATTTTAGTATAATCTATTATTTAAAAATTAAATAAATATATGTAAAACATAAACAAATATGAAAAAAAATTAATCGAGTAATTACTCGATTAATTGCTCAAATTGCGATTAATTGCAATTATTATTTTTTTTCTTGCGATTAATCATTTGATAGATTAATCGATAATTTCAAAAATTTTGCCATCCCTACGGACGGACAGACGGACGGACACCATGATTGACATTGCACAAAACCAATATACTATGAGACCTTCGGTATCAAAGTATAAAAATCGGTTATTATGGTGCGATAGGTGATTCCATTGACCGTAACGGTTGCTACGCCCTCGTCTTTAAAGAAATATGGGCCAATGTCTCCGCTCCACAATCCGCACCAAATAGTCACTCGCAATGGATGCATTGGCTTCTCTAAGACCTCGTTTGGGTTTTCCGTTCCCCAGATACGGCAGTTTTGCTTATTGACGTAGCCACCAAGATGAAAATGAGCATCGTCCAATTCTTCGTTCCATTTCTGCCCAATTGTCTTTGTTTTGGAAATAAATTTCCAATATAATCCAACGTTGCTCAACCGCTAACCGATTAATTTCGTTCAGCGGGATAATATACTGAATTTTAAGAAGAAGAAGAATGACATAAGTGCTGCCAGACTAAACTTAGCCCGTGCTTCAAATCGAAACCGATAGATGGCTCACCCTATACTTAACCGATTTTAATCAAATTTGCACACCGTGTGCAGTTTGATCCAACTTGAAAGATACGATTGTTTTTATCTCAATTATTTTTTGTTTTTATACCGTGAACAAAGTATAATTGTCATTTATTGTTTTCGATAGTGTCATTTATTGCTTAGTTCTATAAACCCCTCATAGATGGCGGTGACATAAACGTCAAAGAAAATAGAAAGCTACAGGTTCGATTCCAATGAAATTCTGTGTACCGATAGTCCAGAGCTTTTATACTGGCAAAACCTATATTTAAATTTATTATAACTCAAACCCGAATAAAAAAGATAAAGGAATTGCTGTTGCATTCGATTTTTCTAGAAAAGCAGCTAAGCTTTAGTAGGGGACGAACCGTGCACTCAGTTTTAGACCCACCATTGAAATGAGCTCATGAGGAAATGCCTGTATGTAACATTAGCAAAAGCAGTGAGCTCGGAAGAATGTTATAGCTGCGTAAGTTGTTAATTTGGGATGAATAAAAACAATTAAGGCACTAGATCGCACAATGAGGGATATCGAAGGCAACCAGGATATCATGGGAGGGATGGTCGTACTAAAAAAGGGCAATATGCAGCTGCTCTTCTAAAAATAGGAGAAGATCGTATGCCAATGACAGTAACGTCATGATTACACTGTTTACAGCACAGATGACAAAAAAATAATATCTATCCGGATTTTCAGACAAATATGGCCCATTGAGAATAGCTATGTAATGGCCACGACAAATGAGATAGTTAATAAAATAAACGAACAAATCATGATAAGCTTTCGGGTAGATGTTGTCGAATACCTCTCAGTGGACAATGTTATCCTATACAACTTCTCAACACTTTAGAATGCCTTCTAGAGGTTGAGACTAAAAGTTGATGTTCCTGTCCCATTAAATAATTAAAAATGTTACCCAAACTCACTGTTCCACGCGGACGAAGTCGCGGGCGTACCCCTAGTACATATTGGTTACGCAGCCATCTGCACCAAACAACAACATAAGCTGATTCATTTCTTAAAGTAAAATTTGCATATGCTCTTCTTATTTCATTACTTGCATTTTCTATTGCTTGACCTTGGCCTTTAGATGAGTGCAAGCCGCTGCTGCAACTTGTGACGAGTCACATTTTATAAGTATGGTAAAAGGGTAGGATTAATATAATGAAGTGTTAATATTTTGTTATAATTCTGAATTAGTAGAGTTAAGATTATATTTTTGAGTTAATATAGAAATAAGGCCCATAGTCATTGAGTACATTTGGAAACGGGACCCTTTTAATACAGAAGCACAGCAGAGTACAGCGCAGCAGAAAAGAGACCGAGAGCGAAGCCACCCGCAGCAGCAGAATGGCACGAGCCAAACTGCGCGGGCAGCGGCCACAGCAGAAAACAGCACAGCAGAGGGCGAGAGCGAGAGCAAAGCCACCCGCAGCAGCAGAATGGCACGAGCCAAACGGCGCGGGCAGCAGCCACAGCAGAGGTTAGCGCAAAGAATGGCACGAGCCAAACGACGCTGGCAGCGGCCACAGCAGAGGACAGCGCAGCCAAGGGCTCGCGATCGCCGCCGCGAGACCAGCTTAGTCAGTCCTGGTTTGAGTGCGATCAAGAACGGTTCGCCATGAAAAAGTACGGAGTTGACGCAGCGCAAGTGATCTGAGGTGCCAAGGGAGTAACAGTGACAAATGAAAGCACGGGCGACGAAGGAAAAGCAACAGCCAGGATCGGGATAACAAACGCAGACAAGACGCAGGAAACAAGGATATACACAAGAACGAAGAAAACCAAGGAGTCCGACCAACCCACACACACATATATACAGAAACACACACACCCAACCAGTGCCATACGCAGTACCAGGGTTAGCGAACCGGTCGCAACCGTTCCCCCAAAGGCAAAGGGGAGCGAGTGCAAGTGTTTGTGACCGGTGTGTGTGGCTCATCCACCGCTTGGAGGTTTTTAGCGACTGGCCGCCGGTCTCTACTGCGACAGTTCGTTAGAAAACTCAGGCGGCGTCTGCCTGCTTTCCACGTGGTGCCACCTAGCTCAATACCAGGGGCATTCCGGTTGGGACCGGGAGGGGTGACTACACCGCCGCAACGGCACTTGGGGCGAGTCACTGGACCACCAGTGTCGACCCTAGCCTCCTAACGCTCCTTCTCCGAGCACGGTGTCCTATTTCCCCACTCTCCTGATCCCAGCAACCTTACAAATTTCTTGTAAGGTGGCCCTGGAGAGACTGATCTACCTCAGCCTCAGAAAAGCTACCTTACAAACTCAGCAGCAAATCAGTTCCGTTCGATCGCTTCGAGAATTCAAGTCGCGGCACCGTATTTGACACCGCCTGCCAAACCATTTTTATACCCCTAACCCATAAAATGGGTAAAAGGGGTATAATGGTTTTGTGCAAAAGTATGTAACAGGCAGAAGGAAGCATCTCCGACCCCATAAAGTATATATATTCTTGATCAGCATCAACAGCCGAGTCGATATAGCCATGTCCGTCTGTCCGTCCGACCGTCTGTCCGTCTTTCCGTCCGTCTGTATGAACGCGTCGATCTCAGAGACTACAAGAGCTAGAGACTTCAGATTTTAAATATAAGTTCTCCTATACCATGAGCGGAACAAGTTTGTTTCAAATTATCGATAACTATTCTAGTTTCCGATATACACATGCAATCGATTACAAAAAAATCTCGAATTTGAAAAATGTAAAAATGGGGGTTGAAATAATGAATAAGGATAGAACTTTTCTGAAAATGTCATCGAAATCGGCTGAGAAACACCAGAGATATCGAATATTGAAGTTTAGGTCACAGATGCATATAGACAATGACTGTGCGCGTTAAGTATAGGGTTCGGGGTATCTCCTAGTCGGGAAATCTCGACTAGAGCCTTCTTACTTGTTTATATTTAATTATTGCACAGCTCAAATCGTAGCTTGCAATAAGCAATTAAAACCATTTGTAAACTACTTTAAGTTTGGCCACGAAGGCAAATAAATTTAATTTATATATGCAAATCTCGGTGCATTTTTATACTTTGATACTGAAAGTATCATAGTATATTGGTTTTGTGCAATGTCCGTCATGGTCTCCGTCTATCCGTCTGTTCGTCCGTATGAACGCAACAAATAAATTTAATTTATATATGCAAATCTCGGTGCATTTTTATACTTTGATACTGAAAGTATCATAGTATATTGGTTTTGTGCAATGTCCGTCATGGTCTCCGTCTATCCGTCTGTTCGTCCGTATGAACGCAACTTTTTTCGACACCCGTAAAGCTAGAGACTTGAAACTTAGCAATTATGTTTATCTATAGGCGGTACAGATAAATCGATAAATTCGATAGCTGAAAACCGATTAAACAAAATATTTCTCACATTCTTAAAGCTGAAATTACCAAATTTTGCATGCAGATAGCTATCCCTGAAAAAACTGCATACATATTATGGATGCCACGCCCACTCCTTCCGCCCCCATCCTCCCTGCTCCTTGAAATTGGAAACGCCTATAGCTTTCACATTTTTTGGGCTAGAGCCACCAAATTTAGTGTCAAGATAGGTTTCCCAAAAAACTGCATCAAAATTTGAATGCCACACCCACACCTTCCGCCCCCCAACCCCCGCCGTTGTTAAAACGGTTATGCGTGTATCTTCCACATTTTTTAAACTAGAGTCACCAAATTCGGTAGAAAGATAGAAGGCAACATAAACTGACTGCTAAAAGGCGTCGCAACTGGCACTTGTAACCAGGTGGACTACGGAGAAATAATGAATGTTTCGTGTAGGTTTTATTAAGAACACTGATTTTATTTACGAAAAAGAAACAATATTTATAGGTAAAAATAGCTTAGCTTACAGGTGTGTGTTGTCAAATAAAATTGGGTTATTGTGTACTCAGCAGTTGCAAGCAATGCAGAATAGCATATTTAGCAACTACCGCGTTGGCTGACCGCTACTATTGCGACACATATTGTGCATTGTGCAGTCAGCGATATTCTGTGTGTTCAGCATAATTTGGTGTTGGTTACAGTTTTATTGTGTCAATAAATATAGGGTATTGTGTATGGTCTTGACAAAGGTTTACATGTGTTAATAATTTGTGTGTCATTCTTACATAGTAGTGAAGTGTAGTTATTTGATGTCTTATAATATAAATGTGTGCTGACTTGTATACGGTTTAACAGCAGTTTTTCATGCTGTCTGTCCGTCTGTATGAACGCGCGTCTCTCTCTTTTGGGGTATCTCATAGTCGGGAAATCTCGAATAGAGCCTTCCTACTTGTTTTCTGTATCCACTTTAATGTTATCGATCACATGTGTATATCGAAATCGGAAATAGTTATCGAAAATCGGAAACAAACTTGTACTGCCTAGGACTAAGATATGCTTATGTTCACAATCTGAAGTCTCTAGCTCTTATAGTCTCTTAGATCGACGCTTTCATACGTACAGACGGACAGACGGACATGGCTATATCGACTCGGCTGTTGATGCTGATCAAGAGTATATATACTTTATAGGGTCGGAGATGCTTCTTTCTGCCTGGGTTCGGGGTATGAACGCGCGTCTCTCTCTCGGGGTCCTAGTCGGGAAATCTCGACTAAAGCCTTCTTCCTTGTTTTAAATGTTTTAGTGAGTTGTTCCACCATGGAACATTGTTTGGACTGATTTTACAGCCACTCCTACCGCCACCAGCCCCCTTTCAAAAATTCTAATGCATGTTTCTTCCACAGTTCTTAAGCTTGTGTCACTTAATTTAATGGGAAGACAGCTGGTGACAGATCCAAAAGATTTGCATCAAAAACTTTGTGAAATCGCAATCGGCTTTATCTCAAACAGCTTTTAAGCTAGAGTCAATAAATTGATTGAAAGACAGCTGGTGTTAGATCTTAAAGACCTTTATTAACAATTTTGATGGCACCGTTTTTAAGTTAGTGCCCCAACATTTTTGGAGGAAGGTAGCTGGTGACATCAACAAAGGCTCTGCAATAAAAAATGTGTATGCCATGCCCACCTTTGCTTCCCACGTTTTAAAATCGGAAATTCAGTTATCTTTCTCTGTTTTTAAGCTAGTCTTAAATTTTAGTAACAAGATAGCTGGCGATGTTCGCCACCCGGACCACCCCTGCCGCCTTCGTATTCACACATTTTAAGCAGGCTCGTTACTATCTGTTCTTTTACTGGTATCAGAGTCGGTTGCGTCCGACTGCAACGTTTTCACTTGTTTACGATTGCATTGCTGGCTCGTGCCGTTGTTGTGAGCGGTAATCCTTTGGCTGGGTTAGTTTTTGTTGTTATAATGGTTTTGTGCAAAAGTATGTAACAGGCAGAAGGAAGCATCTCCGACCCTATAAAGTATACATATTCTTGATCCGCATCAACAGCCGAGTCCATAAAGCCATGTCCGTCTGTCCGTCTGTACGTATGAACGGACCGATCTCAGAGACTATGTATAAGAGCTAGAGACTTCCGATTTTGAACATAAGCTCATCTAAGTCCTAGGCAGTACAAAATTGTTTCCGATTTTCGATAACTTTTTCATTAAACATTAAAATTTTGAATATCGAAAATGTGAAACACGTTTAAAAAACTTGATACAAAATAACTTGAGATATCGAAGATTGAAGTTTTGTCACAGATGCATACAGACAGTGGCTGTACGCGTTAAGTATATGGTTCGGGGTATCTCCTATTTGGGAAATCTCGACTAGAGCCTTCTTACTTGTTGCTCTTTGAGAAATGTTGGGCAGGCTTTGTCAATTGCTGTGTGTTCGGTGTTGCTGGCTTAAGGCAGGCATGTCCAACGTGAGCGAGGCTGGCATGTGTCAGTGTATTGGTGTGCTTTACACTGCGCAAACGAAAAGTGGCGTTATGATTGCACGCTATGAACAATTATGATATAGCTAAAATAATACATGGTTACCCCAACTTAGGTGTTAGCTAGTGTGTGCGTTAAAGCTTAAAATAGTTGTGAATAACATGCCCTGAACTTATGCCTTCATCTGTACGCAAAGGCGATAAGTACAACATAATTTTTTCCTGCGTGTATCATAATTACGCAAATGCAAAATGCGACGCAAAGCGACATCAACCTGCTTTGTTGACAGCGCGCTTGCGACTGAGCTCATTTTTACGCTCCCAACACTGACTTCGGCCGGTGTTCGGTTGGCGTCGGCTTGTGTCTGTGTGAAACGTTAAATTCACGAGGTGCAAATGGGCACGCTGTGGACACCCCTGGCTTAAGGTTTACTCTTTTGTATCCAATGTTGATAGTTTCTGGTGGTGTAGGAGATGCGAAGGTCAGAATGATGAGGCCAGTTTCGATCATGTTCGCGTTGTCTTCTTTCGTTTTTATACTTTGATACCGAAGGTCTCATAGTATATTGGTTTTGTGCAATGTCCGTCATGGTGTCCGTCTGTCCGTCTGTCCGTCTGTATGAACGCAACTTTTTTCGACACCCGTAAAGCTAGAGACTTGAAACTTTGCAGTTATGTTTATCTATAGCCGGTACAGATAAAGTGTCAAGATCGGGTTGCCACGCCTACTAGGAGGCTGGGAAATCGATAAAATCAATAACTGAAAACCGATAAAACAACATATTTCTCACATTCCTGCAGCTAGAGTTACCAAATTTTGTACGAAGATAGCTAGTCACGTCCCTGAAAAAACTGCATCAAAATTTTGCCATGCCTCCCCCCCAATCCACCCGCCTTATAAAATTGGAATCGGGTCTATCTTTAACTGTTTTTGAGCTAGAGCCACCAAACTTGGTAGGAAGATAAATGGTGACAGTTAGAAACATTTTACACAAAAATATGGATGTCACACCCACCTCTACCGACCACCTTTTACATTTGGAAGTTCAGTTATCTTCCACAGTTTTTGAACTAACGTAACCAAATTTGGTAACATGATGGTTTGCGATGTTTACCACCCGGCCCACTCCTTTGCAAGCAGACTCCTTACCATCCGTTCTTGAACTGTTATCAAAGTATTCCGCAGTCGGTTATCTGACTGCAACGTTTTCCATGATTTTCTTGAGGAGATGCTAGAAATATAGTTAGATGGTGTTCAACTTCAAGCACATAATATTAAAATTAGTATAGGTGCATTTATTTGTGACGCTCCAGCAAGAGCAATGATTTGTGGTTTGAAGGGGCACTCCTCGTTTCACGGCTGTATGAAATGCACACAAATTGGTGAACGGATTGGAAACTATACAGCGTTTTCAACAGCATGTGGGCAAACAATCACCGATTTAGATTATAGATGTAGGAAATATGTTGATCATCATTCAAATGTTACCAAAGATAATGCAATGATCCTGGAAAGTAAAGATATTTGTATGATATCTCAATTTCCTTTGGACCCCATGCATCTGCTAGATTTGGGAATTTCCAAAAATATAATAAAATTAATAATGAATAATGGATCTGTTTATTTTAATTGTAGTAGTGCTTTAAAGTAAGAATTGACGAGGCGCAGTTTGTCCATAGCTGCCTTTATACCATTAGAATTTAGTAGAAAACCAAGGGGCTTTGATGAAGTTAGCATGTTTATAAAGTTAGATTATTTACCCTTTACACGTCAATTATAATTTTCATAAATATATTACCTGATGATTATTATTACAATTTTCTTTTACTTCACGTAGGGTATAGGCTTCTTTTATCTAAATCCAAATACATGGAAAATTTGACTATTATTCAGAATATATTTGAATATTTTGTTAGTACTTTTTCGATTTTATATGGGCCCCATAATATTTCATATAATGTTCACAGCGCACTCCATTTGTATCAGTCTGTAAGAGAAGTTGGCTATATAAATGATTTAACAGCCTATAAGTTTGAAAATTTTATGCAGGAGCTAAAAAAGGCCGTAAAATGTCCAACAAAAGTATTGGAACAAATAAAAAATAGGTATACAGTAGAGACTCGCAAAAGTTAAGACGCGCAAAAGTTAAGTATACGGAAAAGTTAAGCACATTTCCGTCACGACATGTGTCTCTAAAAAGTTAAGTTTTTATACCCCGAACCCATGAAATGGGTAAAAGGGGTATAATGTTTTTGTGCAAAAGTATGTAACAGGCAGAAGGAAGCATCTCCGACCCTATAAAGTATATATATTCTTGATCAGCATCAACAGCCGAGTCGATATAGCCATGTCCGTCTGTCCGTCTGTCCGTCCGTCCGTCTGTCCGTCTGTCTGTATGTATGAACGCGTCGATCTCAGACACTATAAGAGCTAGAGAATTTAGATTTTGCACATAAGCTCATCTAAGTCCTAGGCAGTACAAGTTTGTTTCAGATTTTCGATAACTATTTCCGTTTCCGATATACACATGTGATCGATTACAAAAATTGATCGAATTGGGAAAATGTAAAAATATGGGTTGAAATAATGGATAACGATATAACTTTTCTGAAAATGTCATCGAAGTCGGTTAATAAACACTAGAGATATCGAAGATTGAAGTTTAGTCACAGATGCATACAGACAATGACTGTAAGCGTTATGTACAGGGTTCGGGGTATCTCCTAGTCGGGAAATCTCGACTAGAGCCTTCTTACTTGTTTCTTTAAACTTTTATAAGTCTTTTTTTCAAGCTAATATTTCTATTTCAGCCAGCAGTTTGACATCTTGTAATTTATTTTTCGATATTTATGTGAGTAGTGCAGCTTATGTTTGGCTAAGGTAGAAAATGCGACAGTTTACGAAAAAGGGGAACCCCCTCGTTGACGCTCGAATTGCGTTGTATTCATATATTAAGTGGAATCTTGTCCACGCATCGTTGTTTGTTACTCGCTGATTCACAGCATTTAGTGCATATTTGGTTGTGAACGCAATAATGTCAGCAGTACGTAAACAAAAGAGGTTATTGCTTGCCGAAAAATGTTTAATATTAAGAAAACTAGAAAGTGGCGTTTTGGCTAATCGATTGGCCATAGATTTTGATTCGTTTTGTAGTTTTAAGGTGCATATATCGCAATTTTTGAAGTTTAGTAGTAGAAGTCTTGGCTATATAAATGATTTAACAGCCCATAAGTTTGAAAATTTTATGCAGGAGCTAAAAAAGGCAGTTAAATGTCCAACAAAAATTTTGGAACGAATAAAAAATAGGTATTATGGTTGAAGAACATAAAAGGTATTATTATTTAGTATTTAAATGAGAATTATACTTTAACAACTTCGCCAAATAACTTTTATATTTTGAGCCTTTGCGACCCCGCTTCCATCATAAAGTTTATTGAAAATGAAGAAAATGAACAGTTTGTTGAATGTCGACGATTTTGTGATCCAAAACCTTTTTACACTGAGCCGCTTGATTCGAAAACATTAGGTATAATAATTACTAATAAATCAATGCAAAATGCAGAAGTTGTTCCCCTTAGCCTAATCAAATATATGTAAGTATGTTTGCATGCCCTACAATGAACACTTAGTTTTTGCACCAATAATACACTCTACATAATTTTTTATTAGCTCAAAAATGTTTACACAAAAATTTACTGGAGCTGCAACGGATTTTCCAACTGAAAACACAATGGAACTTAAAATAAATAGCATGAAGGAAAAAATTAACAACATTATGGAGGAGCAACAAAACATAAAACAAACAAAGGAAAATTTTTTAGTAAATCAGTCAAAAATACTTGCGATATTGGGAAAACTGTCAACAGAGGACATTGTGCATGAGAATTACTTTCCAATAACATCGGTGGATTCATTGAAGGAGGCTGAACATTTAGTCTAGTCATCAAAATTTGTAAGTTTTTAAAAATATATATTTAAATATTAAATTTTATAATAAAAATTTGCCTTTACATCACAGGTTACATCTATTAAGAGAATTTTACGGGGCGATGTTGTCAAAAACTTTGATTGTGTGATGGGAAAGGAGATTATTCTACAATTTAATTATGATGGCGTGAACAACAAGCTACCATTTAAAGATTATTTCGCCATTAACGATGCCCTTTACAGTAAGTTAAAATGATTTGGTTCCTCATAACATTCATATATATATATATATACTAAGTGGTTTAAATTTCCAGATGCTATAAAAGCAAACGATGTTAATGAGCGCATGTATGTTTAACTCATAAGGCAAGCGTTCAAAATGCACAAGGGTCGTTTGGCAAAAAAAAAAATACGACATTAAACTTAAAACTAATTTTAATAACAATAATAACAATATTGACACAACAGAAAAGGAGAATAATAATGAGGAAAATAACAACGATTAAGCTATAATGAAAATATGAAAATTACAAAAAAATCTTATCATAAAAATATTTATTTTATATGGAATGAAAATACTATTAGTTTAAAATTGTGATTCCAAATGGACAGACCGCCCACAAGCTGCATTACAATTTCATAAAAAGTATATGCAGTTGTAATTGGCTGCCGAGCGCCATTCGAACACCGTTTGGCTGCTGAAAGCAACCTGTACCACAAGTGGTAAAGGTTGTGGGCACACCGCCCACAAATTGGCCATCGCTGTGTAAAAGTAATCCAGGTCGTAATCGATATTTTCTCCGGGCCGCCCACAAAGTGATCGATTCGTAATCGATCTCGTAATGGGCATTTGCGCCACTGGGTTGGAGTACATTACTGCCTTCGTGAAGTTGAACGAGTAATGCTCCGTTACTTTTGTTTTAATCTCGTTGCTTAGTGAGCATAGTTGAATCAGTATGGTTGCTTGTATCACTGAGCATAGAATAACATAGAAACCTTAAATCGAATGTAAACTTATTGCCGTCAAAATCTTGAACGATGGCTCCAGGAAGAAGAAATGTGGAAAAGTTAACAGACTGAGCTGGCCGCGCAGCAAAAAGACGTCATTCTATTGCTTGCTCTGCTGTAAGCAACTCAACGGATTTGTTCTGGAGCTGAAGTCGCGTGTATGTATGCGTGCTTACGTGAGCGAGCAGGCATTCACACGCACACATGACATGTATGTGTTTGTGCATTCTTGGCCGCTCTTCAATGATGAGAGAGCGAGAAAGCTGCATTTTCAGATGCTTTTGTTTCACTAGCTGTTCGTTTGCAGCAGCCCGGCTAGTGTTTTTAGGAGAGGGAGCGCGCCAGCGGAATGCATGTAACGGTTAAACATACATTTGTGTATACATGCACTTGCGCTGGCTTCCGCTTGCTTCATTTTTTGATGGGCTAGCTTTGCCGAGATTTTTGTTATATTTTTCGTTTGCTCAGCCCAGCATATACATGTATGTGTGTGTACATGTATGCATAGGCAGTACATTTTTATGTATGCGTCCCATCTGTTTTGGCATTTATTGACCTGCCTCAACAACTATCATCTTAGCAGTTCATAGAGAAGTTGACGGAAATAAATATTATTATAAAAAATAAGCAATGATTACCATGAATAGCACCAGCACCGAAATTGAATGACATCTTTAGGGTCAGACAGGCCAAATCGGCTCGCACCGTCGCTGACCCCACAATAATAATTAAATTTAACAACACAGCTGATAAATTAACTCTCGTTCGAGCGGCAGGCGAGTTTAGGCGGGCAACAAAACAACAACTAAGCCTGCAGTTGATTGGCTTTGATTCAACTGCTCAAATTTACCTAAATGATCAGCTTACGAGAGAGGGATATGCCATATTCAGAGAGGCAATAAAATTAAAGAAGCAAAAGCTTCTAACAGCAGTTTTCTGCCGTCGCGCAGAAGTATATGTAAAACAGAGCGAGAGAGGAGAGGTGGTCTGCGTTGACTGCTTTCAAAAGCTTTCACAACTGCAGACCGCACGGGCCGTCGAGAGCGCTAAGGAGTCAACAGCTGGATAGCTTATCAATCAAGTTTAAAGTATTAGTATATGTTATGTGGGTAATTCACGTGCAGCATGCTGCGCGCCGCCTCGTGTACGTGTGAATTTAAGCAAAACATCTCACTTGACAGCAGGCTCTTTGCTTAGATAAGCTTTGATCAAGTGCGTGCGAGGGAGGTAGGCATATAAAGCATTTGGTTTTGCAGGCAGAGCGCACGCAAAGATAAGAGCATGAGCGTAAATAAACAACAACAAACACACATGCTGCGAGCGTGATTTCAAATTATTTTGATTTCACGCTCGCAGCATAAGAGCGTTGTGCGCGCTCTGATCAAGTTTTGAGCCGCCTCTTTGGGCTTTCGATCAACAGCGGACTCACACGCACGACAACTACAATCATATTTTGTGAATGTATTCGCATGCTGCGCGCAGCATGCTGCACGTGAATTACCCACATAATATGTAATACATGTCTCTTAAGTGTAATGATTGTTCTCTTAGTCATAATCTTGTGTATATTAAGTGCGCAACAAATTAGTTTTCTCTTATATTTTCTATTAAATGGTAGGTAACTTAAGTTCATCCAAAGCGAACAGCCATGCAATGGTTAGGATTCTGGGCAAGCAGAAAATTGGTCTTAAAATGTGTAATATTAATGCACAAAGCTTAGTAAATAAGGTAGAAGAGTTTCGTTATATGTTTGTCAACTCAAGTATAGATATTGTTTGTGTGTCCGAAACGTGGTTTGTCCCAAATTTAAAGGATTCGTATATTCTATGTGATGGTTATAATGTTTTCCGTTCAGATCGTATTGGTCATGCAGGCGGAGTGGCAATATTCGTAACTAAAAGACTGAAATGCAAAATAATATTTAAGCATCCATCTGACAGCCAAGTGGAATATATATTTTTAGAAATAATGAAGTTTAACAGTGATATACAAATGCTAGTCGGCTGTATATATAGACCGCATAAGAATATTGATTACTCTAACCTGATATATTTAATAACTAACCTTACACTGACGTACACGGACATTATACTCACAGGTGACCTAAATAGTAACATATTACAAGAGCAACATCTACTAAATGAAATGGAGTCAATAGGACTGAGCCCTGTAAACACAATCTTACCTACACATTTTTCGAAGACCACTAACACTTTATTAGATGTGGTTTTTGTCAACAAAACAGAAAACATTTTGCTATATGACCAAATCTCGGTACCTGCTTTTTCAAAACATGATCTCTTATTTTTAACGTACGATACGCAAATTGACAGCAACAAACAGACCATCCAATACAGAGACTTCAAAAACATTGACCACACTAGTTTAATTGAAGATTGTCGTCTCTGTGATTGGAACATTATATACTCCCTTCCGATGGTTGACACCCAACTTAATTTAATTAATTCTATCTTTGGCTATCTGTACAATAAATTTGTACCATTCAAAACTTGCACTGTAAAGCCAGTCATCGCGTTTTGGTTTAATAGTCAAATCAAAAGTGCAATTAAAAGGAGAAATGAGGCTTATGACAAGTGGAAACGCTATATAACGGAAAGTTGCAATATTATTTTTAAAGCAGCCCGGCGTAGTGTAAATACTTTGATAACAAATGCCAAGAGAAACCATTACGGAAATAAATTCAAAAGTGCAATAAACACAAGACAAACTTGGAAAACATTAAATACCTTAGGGATAGGCAAAACTAAATCTGTGTTAAATGTAGACCTCGATGTTAATGCTTTAAGGCCCAATTTCTCAATGTCCAGTTAAACTTGGAATAAGTAACATCAGAATAACTTTTATGCCTGAGCTATACTGATTTGGTTTTCTCAAAGCCAAATTAACCTATCATCGGTATATCACTATCGCAGAATGGTGCTGCCAACCTTAACGGGGATTCAGCTGTTCTTTTGGTTTTGTTTTTGCCTGTGACTCCTAAACTGCTACATGTTGCACATCAAAATGTATATATAACAACTTTCTATGAGCACTGTTGTAACGGCAACGAGGGAAAATCATTTAAGTTGTTGATGAGAATGTGTTTGTGAACCTAGAAGACTCAAATAAGCATTTTGAAAAAAAAAAACAAGTAAAAACGTTGCAGTCGAACGCAACCGACTGCGGAATACTTTGATACCAGTAAAAGAAAGGTTGATAAGGGGGAATGCAGGGGCGAAGGGAGTGGGCCATGTGGTAAGCATCGCCAGCTATCATGTTACCAAATTTGGTGACTTTAGCTCAAAAACTGTGGAAGATAACTTAACTCCCAAATTTAAAAGGTGGGCGGCAGAGGTAGGCGTGGCATCCAAATTTTTAAATCAAATGTTTTTAACTGTCACTATCTATCTTCCTAATAAGTTTGGTGGCTCTAGCTCAAAAACTGTTAAAGATATAGCCGATTCCGATTTTATAAGGCACGTGGCTTTGGTGGGCGTGGCATCCAAAATTTTGAATCAAATGTTTTTAGCTGTCACTATCAATCTTCCTACCAAGTTTGGTGGCTCTAGCTCAAAAACTGTTAAAGATATAGCCGATTCCGATTTTATAAGGCGGGTGGCTTAGGTGGGCGTGGCATCCAAAATTTTGATGCATTTTTTTGTGGAACGTCAATATCTATCTTGACACAAAATTTGGTGTCTCTAGCCCAAAAAATGTAAAAACTATAGGCGTTTCCAGTTTCAAGGAGCAGGGATGATGGGGGCGGAAGGAGTGGGCGTGGCATCCAAAATTTTGATGCAGTTTTTTCAGGGACATGAATAGCTATCTGCGTGCAAAATTTGGTAACTCTAGCTGTAAGAATGTGAGAAATATTTGGTTTTATCGGTTTTCAGCTATAGAATTTATCGATTTCCCAGCCTCCTAGTAGGCGTGGCACCCCAATCTTGACACTTTATCTGTCGCGCCTATAGACAAACATAATTGCAAAGTTTCAAGTCTCTAGATTTACGGGTGTCGAAAAAAGTTGCGTTCATACAGACGGACAGACGGACACCATGACGGACATTGCACAAAACCAATATACTATGAGACCTTCGGTATCAAAGTATAAAAAATAAACAATGCAAGTCAGCTGTTCGCCTTACGATGATTGTATTGATATTTATATATCGTTACTTAGCATTGGTATAAGTAGTAAAACATAATGGCGAAACAAATAAAAAACTTTCTTGAAACTCATAAACTTTTAAATAATAAGCAGTCAGGGTTCAGAAAAGGTAGAAGCTGCACGACAGCAATAATTAAAATAGTTGAGGACATTAGAACGAAAATGGACAATAGTGAAGTAACCTTTTTAACGCTACTTGACTTTAGTAAGGCTTTTGACACGGTTAACCATGAGATTCTCCTAACCAAGTTAATGAAATTATTTAATTTTTCCCCTACTGCAATTAAATTGATGTCCTCTTACTTAACCAATAGAAAACAAGCATTAATTGCAAAAAAATCGAGATCAAATGTTCTAGTCAATTCACGTGGTGTTCCTCAGGGATCAGTACTAGGCCCGCTTTTGTTTACAATGTATGTTGATGATCTGCCAAACGTCCTGTCTATGTGTGATGTCCATATGTATGCTGATGATGTGCAAATGCATGTGAGTCGTCCTCTTAGTCAAATAAATGAATGTATTAGATTAAGCAATTATGATATGTCCTTTGCGTCCATGTGGGCAAGTAACAATGGCTTATGTCTAAGTCCGTCTAAGTCTAAATGTATTGTTATCTACAAAAAGTACCTGAACACGGACAATTTAAGTAAACTTGTAATTGACAATGCAGAAATCAGCTATGTATATAAGGCAGAGAGAGACCATACAAACAAAGCTGTTGGCAAGACATACGGTGTCCTACGCCAACTGTCTTTGGCACAACCATTTTTGCCAATCAACATTAGAATGACGGTTGCAAAAGCATTAATCATTCCAGTCTTAATGTATGGCATAGAAATTTTTTGTAAGTGTGACGCCGCCAGCCAGCAAAAGATGAAAGTAGCCTTTAACAGCATAGCCAGATTTGTGTTTTCACTAGGTCGTACAGATCACGTTACTAGATTTGCTAATAAAATATTTGACTTGGACATAAATAACTGGACGAATTATAAAATTTTAATTCAGCTTCACAAAATTATTTTTACTAAGACTCCAGATTACTTGTTTGTGAAGTTGCGTTTCAATCTGTCGCAGAGGACCAATATAAGATTAGTTGACAGTAAAATTTGTAAACGAGCGGTGCACCGAGCGATTAATTAAAGTTTCTGCAATATTTCATTGTGAGAGCTATTTAGTTCTGACGTGAAAATTATTTAAGTGATTGTGATTTATAAGATAAATTATTATTAAAAATTTTGCAAGGTAATTATTCAAGTTAATTATGGATATCAAATGTGGCTTTAAGTGCGTTGTCGAGTCGTGCCTCGCAAGCTATAGAAATAGTTCAGACGATTTCCCTGTGCGTCTTTTCAAATTTCCCACTAATGAGTGTGCTCGCCGTCTATGGATAACAAAATGATATCTGGAAGACGATACAAACATTAAAAGCGCTAGAATTTGCGGTGCTCATTTCGAGAGCAAATATTTTGGCAATAAAAGGTTAAAATCAGGTGCAGTGCCAACCCTGAGACTGTTTGAGGCTCCGCATTTGAATTCAAACAACAGTGACGCTTTTAACTTTAGTAATGAGAGCGACACACTCAAAACTTTTTCTGAATTTAAAAAAAAACAGATTGCACTAATAAATGTGCCGAATTCGCAGTAGACATGGAATGTCTACCATCAGCGACATTAGAAGAACGTTTGGACAGTCAAGATTCCGTTGACGTGGGTGACTTGATTTATTTCAATGACCAAAACAAAAGAAAGAGTTGGCAGGATTTTAATCACAGTGCAAGTCCTCCCAGTGCACGTGATAACATTTTATTCGTTTCTAATGAAACAAACGGGAACATTGAGTTTTGCTCCAACTGCCTAAAGAAGCAGCAAAATGAGTTGTTCTACAGGAATAAGTATTGGGCAATATCTCAAGAAATCAAAACTTATAAAAGAAAAGTCCAACATTTCAGGAAAAAAGTTTTTACGCTGCAAACTGCATTAAGATCAGAAAAAAAGCAAAAGCTTCGTTACTCTAGGGCAGGGGTCGGCACGCATACACTTACATTTTTTCAGCGCGTCGTCAAAAAGACGAAGGCAAAAACGTTTCTTGCTTCTCTGCCGCTGCGGCAGCAGAGCAACAGCCGAGCAAATGTGCATAGGGCACACGAAGTTTCTGCGCTATGCTTAGCCTATACGTGTGCCGACTGCGCTGCTCGAGACATTTTTCCTATGCACAGTGCATACGACGCTGCCGACCCCTGCTCTAGGGAATGTAGAAATCGCAGCAACATAATTGAAATGATTGATAGCAAACAACACCTGTCGAAAAATTCCAATTATGTTTGCAAAATGTTATTAAAAAAAAAAAATTCGTGGCAAGAAGAAGAAAAAATAATTGCTCAAAGCATAAATTTTTATTCTTCTAAGGCATATGAATTTATGCGAGATGGGCTAGGTTTAAATTTTCCCTCTAAGTCGTCCTTGTCCAGATGGGCACCAATCAAATACATGGTGCCTGGTCTAAACGAGAATTTATCAAATAATTTGCTTAAAATATTTCCACAAATGGATGAAAAAAGTAAGCAGGCTGTTTTGCTATTTGATGAAATCTCGATTAGAAGGGGTCTCCATTATAATTCGTCCCGCAATGAAGTGGAAGGGTTTGTAGATGACGGTGTTGAAAAAACACCTCTGTTGTGCAAACAAATTTGTGTCTTTATGGTGAGGGGCTTGTATGACAACTGGAAATATGTACCTAGTTATTTTGCTACATCGACTGGTCTGTCCGCTATCAAACTAAAGCAAACGATTAGCTCCAATATTCGAGCCGCTCATGGTTTGGGCCTTAATATTCGAGCAATTGTAAGCGACCAAGGCTCGAATAATCGGGGAGCCTTTTCAAAATATGGAGTTAGCAGGGAAGCTCCATATTTTACAGTCGATGATAAAAAAAATCTTCGGTATATATGATGCTCCGCATTTAATTAAATCTATTAGAAATATATTAATGCGGAACTTGATCGAAACCCCGGACAGTAAGGTGTCATGGCAAGTAGTGGTTAAACTATTTGAAATTGACAGCAATAACTCTTCCACTAGACTCTGTCCGAAAATAACAAAAAAGCATTTATTTCCAAATGCGTTTAAGAAAATGATAGTGAAATATGCCACAAATTCTTAGCCACACCGTATCTTCTGCAATCAAAACGTTAATTGATGGTCGCAATTTTGTTGATTTCTGAGATGTAGCACTTTCTACAGCAATTTTTTTTGAAAGGGTAAATAAACTGTTTGATTGCCTTAACAGCAACGTCATTACAGATAAAAACCCTTTTAAGTCGGCTCTACAAAAGAACAACCACATTGAAAAGTACATAGCCGAAATGAAAGAGTATTTCATGAAATGTCGTTGCAAAGTGTATTGTATTAATGGAGTCATTCTTTCCATGAATTCGATATTAATGCTCTCACAAGACATTTGGAGCGAAAACTCAAAAGTGTTCTTTTTGATTATATCGCGATTAAACGAAGACACACTGGAAAAACTTTTTTACTTAATAAGAAGTAGAAATGGTACAAACAGTAACCCAATGCTGTTCGAGTTTAATGCCATAGTTTCAAAGATGTTGTCCATGAAGGTAATAACCTCCAAAACAACATCTGGTAATTGAATTTTTTAATATGATTAAGCTTCACTATCAAAATCCATTCATACTTTCAGAAGAGCCCGCATGCACGAAACATAAAAAACACAATTTTTATACTTTGATACCGAAGGTCTCATAGTATATTGGTTTTGTGCAATGTCCGTCATGGTGTCCGTCTGTCCGTCTGTATGAACGCAACTTTTTTCGACACCCGTAAAGCTAGAGACTTGAAACTTTGCAATTATGTTGGTCTATAGGCGCGACAGATAAAGTGTCAAGATTGGGGTGCCACGCCTACTAGGAGGCTGGGAAATCGATAAATTCGATAACTGAAAACCGATAAAACCAAATATTTCTCACATTCTTACAGCTAGAGTTACCAAATTTTGCAGGCAGATAGCTAGTCATGTCCCTGAAAAAACTGCATCAAAATGTTGGATGCCACGCCCACTCCTTCCGCCCCCATCATCCCTGCTCCTTGAAACTGGAAACGCCTATAGTTTTTACATTTTGTGGGCTAGAGACACCAAATTTTGTGTCAAGATAGATATTGACGTTCCACAAAAAAAATGCATTTTGGATGCCACGCCCCCTGATTCCGCCCCCATCCCCCCCTTCTCCATGAAATTGGAAACGTCTATAGCTTTCACATTTTTTGGGCTAGAGCCACCAAATTTTGTGTCAAGATAGGTACTGACGTTCCCCATCAAAACTTGGATGCCACGCCCCCTGATTCCGCCCCCATCCCCCTTCTCCAAGAAATTGGAAACGCCTGTAGTTTTCACATTTTTTGGGCTAGAGCCACCAAATTTTGTGTGAAGATAGATATTGACGTTCCCCAAAAAAATGCATACACATTTTGGATGCCACGCCCACCTCTGCCACCCGCCTTATAAAATCGGAATCGGCTATATCTTTAACAGTTTTTGAGCTAGAGCCACCGAACTTGGTAGGAAGATTGATAGTGACAGTTAAAAACATTTGATTCAAAATTTTGGATGCCACGCCCACCAAAGCCACCCGCCCTTTAAAATCGGAATCGGCTATATCTTTAACAGTTTTTGAGCTAGAGCCACCAAACTTCTTAGGAAGATTGATAGTGACAGTTAAAAAAATTTGATTCAAAAATTTGGATGCCACGCCTACCTCTGCCGCCCACCTTTTAAATTTGGGAGTTAAGTTATCTTCCACAGTTTTTGAGCTAGAGTCACCAAATTTGGTAACATGATAGCTGGCGATGTTTACCACATGGGCCACTCCCTTCGCCCCTGCATTCCCCCTTATCAACCGTTCTTTTACTGGTATCAAAGTATTCCGCAGTCGGTTGCGTCCGACTGCAACGTTTTTACTTGTTAAGCAATGTATTTTACATACTGAAAGTGATGTAAAATTTAGTAATTGGTTTGCGGAAACTCATGAATGCAGTAATCACAGAAAGTATATTTTAAAATACTTCCTGTTGGTTATGCTTTGAAAAAAAAGGATATGGCTTTCAGATAAACTATGTGGGGCATCTGAGGGTCGGGGCTCACGTAAGCTGCAAATATTAAAATCTTAGATGAGTCCGCCAAGATTTTAATTATTTAAATTGCAGCTTATAAGACATGTATTCCTCTTGTACTGACTGACAGACGGATAGAATAAAAGAACAATAATAAGAAAACAAATTATTTAAGCTATGTATATTCAATTCTTTAATTTTTATTAAATAAGTTAAGTTACGAATTTTTCATTTATTTATTTTAATTTTAATATTTATATTTATATATAACAATAAAATATTTTAAAATAACTTGACTGACTGACTAACCGGCTTATTTAATTATTAGTTTTAATATTTTAAAATAAATTTGACTGACTGACTGACCGGGTAACAAAAATTGATTAACTTAATAGTAATATTTATTTTAAAATCAGAGACCGCCTATACTGACTTACTAACTGGCTAAGGTTAGGTTGGGTAGTTTAAATATATTTAAGTTCTAAAATACGAGAGGCCTTGAATGGAAATGTCTCGAATGTTACAAAATTTATATTTTATATTCAAGCATTTCAAGTAGCTCAAATACTTCCTGTCTCTTTAAAAGGACCAAGTATCCTCTGGGTAGCTCCAGCACAAATGTGTTTGCAGTGAGCTAAATGTGAGAAGGCGCTTAACTTTGAAGTTCATATTTTGAATAAATATATATATATATATATATATATATATATATATATATATATATATATATATATATATATATATATATATATATATATATATATATATATATATATATATGTAATTTAATAAATTTAAAGCGATTGACATTAAATAATACCTGAAATAAAAAATAATATATAATACACGGTAATCATTGCTTATTTGTATACCCCGAACCCATGAAATGGGTAAAAGGGGTATAATGTTTTTGTGCAAAAGTATGTAACAGGCAGAAGGAAGCATCTCCGACCCTATTAAGTATATATATTCTTGATCAGCATCAACAGTCGAGTCGATATAGCCATGTCCGATATAGCCATGTCCGTATGTATGAACGCGTCGATCTCAGAGACTATTAGAGCTAGAGACTTCAGATTTTGCACATAAGCTCATCTAAGTCCTAGGCAGTACAAGTTTGTTTCCGATTTTCGATAACTATTTCCGTTTCCGATATACACATGAAATCGATTACAAAAAAGTCTCGAATTTGGAAAATGTAAAAATGGGGGTTAAATTAATGGGTAACGATAAAACTTTTCTGAAAATGTCATTGAAATCGGTTAAGATACACCAGAGATATCGAAAATTAAAGTTTAGTCACAGATGCATACAGACAATGACTGTACGCGTAAAGTATAGGGTTTGGGGTATCTCCTAGTCGGTAAATCTCGACTAGAGCCTTCTTACTTGCTTATAATAATATTTTTTTTCCCTCAACTTCTCTATGAACTGCTAAAATGATAATTGTTGAGGCAGGTCAATAAATGCCAAAACAGATGGGACGCATACATAAAAATGTGCTGCCTATGCATACATGTACACTCACACACATGTATATGTGTGCGTTTACTTGGGTTTTTTATTGGCATGCGGTTGTAGCGACCCAAGGTTTTTCTTCCAGCTGCCGACATAATGAACCATTTATACTCTCTCTGAATCTTTTGTATGTAAAAATAATTATTTAAATATATATAATTATTAGATCACAACAGAAGCACAGTTCTGAATACTCTTTCGGAATGTGTGTGCATCTTTTGTATTTAAATGCTCAACTGTAAAGTAGTTGTGTTGCAAAATTGTTGGCTAGTGTCATAAGTTAAAAACTCGAAAGAGTATGTATGAACAGAGAGTGAAAAACAGAAATTGCCTGACTATGAAGCCTTGTCTTTTTTAGTTTTTTGCAGGCAGATACAAATGCGCGCAAAATTTGAATTTGAACATTGGAAATCAACATGAAATATGTATGTATTTACTTTCAAGGGTCGAAAATACATAATTATTTAAATAAAATATAAATAATTATTAGACAAATGATCAATTATGCACCTCTTAGCAATTTAAATGTATTTTAATATAATATAACAACATAAATTTTATTCGTATCCTTGTTATAAAATTGCTGAAAATTCTAAAAGTTGAGGCAGGTCAATAACTAACAAGACAATTGCGACGCATACATAAAAATGTGCTGCCTTTGCATACATGTACACACACATACATGTATATGCTGGGCTGAGCAAACGAAAAAAATAACAAAAATCTCGGCAAAGCTAGCTCACCAAAAAATGAAGGAAGCGCAAGTGCATGTATACACAAATGTATGTTTAACCGTTACATGCATTCCGCTGGCGCGCTCCCTCCTAAAAACACTAGCCGGGCTGCTGCAAACGAACAGCAAGTGAAACAAAAGCATCTGAAAATGCAGCTTTCTCTCCTCTCATCATTGAAGAGCGGCCAAGAATGCACTAACACATACATGTCATGTGTGCGTGTGAATTCCTGCTCGCTCACATACGCACGCATACGCGACTTCAGCTCCAGAACAAATCCGTTGAGTTGCTTACAGCAGATCAAGCAATAGAATGACGTCACTTTGCTGCGCGGCCAGCTCAGTCTGTTAACTTTTCGACTCTTCTTCTTCCTGGAGCCATCGTTCTAGATTTTGACGGCAATAAGTTTACAGTCGATTTAAGGTCTCTATGTTATTCTATGCTCGGTGCTTGTATGTAATTTTTTGTTTATATAAGAATTGTTTAATTTCGCAACTTTTAACATGTTTTTAGCTCTACGGAGCTTCTTTTTATTAGGATGGGTGATACGTTGGTAAGCCCTTCTGTGTTGTCTTTACGCCTCATAACGCGTCGAACTGTGTGGTGGCAAGTTAGCCCACAAAGCGGATATCGCTGTGTTAAAGTAATCCAGGTCGTAATCGATATTTTTTCCGGGCCGCCCACAAAGTGATCGATTCGTAATCGATCTCGTAATGGGCATTTGCGCCACTGGATTGGAGTACATGACTGCCTTCGTGAAGTTGACCGAGTAATGCTCTGTTACTTTTGTTTTAATCTCGTTGCTTAGTGAGCATAGTTGAATCAGTATGGTTGCTTCTATGTAATTTTTTGTTAATATAAGAATTTTTCCATTTCGCAACTTTTAACACGTTTTTAGCTCTACGGAGTTTTTTTTTTTATTAGGAAGGGTGATACGTTGGTAAGCCCTTCTGTGTTGTCTTTACGCCTCAAAACGCGTCGAACTGCGTGGTGGCAAGTTAGTTTATGATGTTCCCGAAAAAACATCAGTAACATTTGCAGGCCACGCAAGCTCCTTCTGCCCTCAGCCAATCTAGGAGCTATGTAAAATCGTAATCGCCTTTATCTTTGTTAAATTAATGCTAGTGTTACTAAATTTGTTGGCCAGTTGTCTGCGCACCAAACTTTTTTCAACGCAGCAAACACACCTGCCTGCCACGTACTGTTCACTTTTAAGCAGAACCCTTAAAACCCGGTTTTATATTGATATCTGAGAATTCCACAGTCAGCCGCGTCGGACTGCAATGTTTTCAATTACTGGCTACGCATTCTGATGTGCTAGGTGACCTCTGTCTCTATTACTAGATATTACAAGCATAAATCGAATTATATTGTAGGTACCCATAAGACATTCGGATTGTCGGAGTCTCATTGTCTTTGATGTTTTTCGGGGTTCTCGCCGAAATGTGATTTTTCACCATCGATAGTTTTTGTCGCTATCGCTGGTCATTTTTCATAAAGTCGAGCCTCATGTCTAGTGAGGGTCTAGCAGCCTGCATATTTTGTCAAAATATGAAGAGCGTTCGTTGCCACGAATTGCAACATTAATAGACCCAAGGTTTAAAAAAGCAAGGCTTCCGTTCTCCTTTCAACGCTGTGCATGCCGGAAAAAAATTAGAAATTAGATAACCGTCTTCAGAAATTCCTTAAATGATTCCGTACTCCATGCAGTAGAGCCGCCACCACCACTTCAAAACCTATTCCAATTTATTCAAAAAATATTGAAGAATTGCCTAAAACAAAAAGGGCAGACGCGATTGTCGACCTTCGACAATATTTTAATTCGAAGCATTCGGATGAGAATGTAGATCTCCTACAATACTAGAAGATAACTATGCCAATTTGCACTAGACATAAGGAAAAACTTAAATAACATTTCTTTAATTTCAGCATAATGAGCCTAATATGAAATATATGGTACCTTAATTATTATGTGTTCCCGCCGCATCTACCGATTCTGAGCGTATGTTCAGCCAGGCTTGACTTGTAATTAGTAAACGCAGGGCTTCGCTTAAGGCGAATAATGCTGACACACTTCTATTATTGCAAAGAAATGCATGGACAGAATAATATTTTTGTTAATTACTTAGTCAAAACATGTGATTTGAATTTTCTTGTTTTGTTAGAGACTCTCTAACTCTATAATAGAGAGTTGATCTTCGATTGAGTTCCTTATATTTTTTTATATCAAACTGAAATGATACAATAATTTTGATAGTTTCCCAGCTCTATGTCTTGGCCCCCAGTCTTGCTTTCTGGTCCGACTCTTCGTTCCCAGCTGTATCAACGTGACCCGTCACCCATCTTTGAACGTAGATGTACTTCCGAACATATAGTTATATATTCAAATGGCCCAACGATTCCAGTCTCTAGCATGTAAGCGCGCGGACCCAAGAAAATACAACCCACCTACCGACCTCCCGACCGCGAACATGTAGACAAATGAAATAAGAATTACAATAAGTATTTTTGTTGGAGTGGAATCAGTAAAAAACTAATTTTAAGCTTTAAAACGTTTTGGAAACTGAATTCAAATTAGCGAAAATCGGTTAAATTTTGATCGGTTAAAAACACCAGAGGTGTTTATTGAAGTTTAGTACTTATGACTGTACGCATTATATTTGCTCGGTAAGACAGCTACTTTCTGCCCAGAGCAAGCGAACCGATTTTAGATTGTGTTGGCCATTCAGCATTGGTTTGTTAGCTTTGGTTATTAAAATGGTCCTACTCTGATTTCAGTTTAAGCGTTTAAATGCAAGCCGCATAAATTGCGATACCTATTTGAATCTTTGTACAAATCTGTTTCCATTTAACACTCACCGGACGCAACTCACTCACATCCCAGCCAAGAGATTCGGCGACTGTCATCATTTGATTAACAATGGCATCCATTTCAGCAGTGTCGAGGACTCCATTGCTGTCTGTATCGTAAAGCCGGAACATGACTGAATTCATGGATAAGAAAAAGACGAAATAAATAGTTAAGTAAAGAATGATACAAAAAAAAACAAATAAGTGAGCTATTTTCGGCCATCCGAAATTTTTATACACTTGAAAAGCCTACATTTTTATTCAAAATTAATATATCAAATGTCTTGTATTGTACAATCTAGCCGCAACTAAAAGAAGACATTGCCCAAAGTTTCAGCTATTTAGCTCTAAAACTGAGAGCATAGTTGACATACCAACAGACGGACAGACGGACATGGCTATATCAACTAAGCTTGCGATGCTGATCAAGAATAAATGTACTTTATGTGGTTGGAAAAGCCTCCTTCTATGCGTTACACATTTCATCACAAAACTAATTTACACCTTTCAAATATATAAAAACAATATAGTAATTTTATTTCAGTGGAACAGGTTAATATCACAGATCGGTTCTTATGTGATTTATTTTCACTTACATTCAAGCTTGTCCTCTGGCCGACCAGCCTCAATCAATGATAAGTAGCAAACGACATCCTTTAGGGGAACCATAAGCGCCAAAGGATCAAAGTGGGAGAGTTTGCCTGTCAACAGCTTTATTTCAGCTGCAAGCAATCAAAAAGCAGACGGTTAACATACATTGGCTGATTAAAACTTGAAAGTGTCCTGGTATTTTAAATATTTGGCTCAGATTATTCATAGACGGTCTGTCTTTGAGTGGAAACGTCGTTCTACCTTGTAACGAACCTTCCGTTGTCCCGAATATAAGCTTGGCTAGCTCTTGCGGTGCTGAGGGTACGTGCCAACAAATTTATATTTGTGGCGCTGCGATATTAAGAACACTTGGTGGTTTTTGCTTTATAATATTCTATATATATTTTGTGTTGTTCTGGTCTGTTTTGTTACACTTGTGCCTTTAACCCTAATTTGGAAGCGCGCTAGACTAGCTTCGCGGTACTATTACCCTTGCCTTTGGAACACCTTGCAATGTGCTCTCGTGCTAGCCAATGGTCGAATTTAGTCTCGCCTACGGGACTAGGTTTATTGCTCACTACGCCAGCTATGCGAAAGGTTCCGCTATTGGCTTTCTTGTCACCGCAAGAAGCTACCAATAGCACTCCTACTCGCTGGTGTAAGTGTGCTTCACCTTGTCTTACGCCAGGCTCACTGATTCGGCACGAGGATAGCAAGGATTCGCCTTACAGGATATGTCGTCAGAACAAGTCTTTCGTAGCGCTCGACCTCAGTCTCATTCGCACAAACACTTAGGACTATTTCTGGCTCCTTGTGTTGAGTTTAAAAGTCCTTGAAAGTCCTTGTTCCACTTTTCGCTGATACTCCGTACACGGTTATCCTTCGACGCGTTTTGTTACTCTGATCACTCTGATTCCTACTGTCCCTCGCTGTCGGTCGGCGGCTCTTTTTATACGCGCTGCTGTCTCGTGTGAGGAACTAATAATTAGAATTTGAGTCAAGTTTCAAACCCAGTTCACGTAAGTCAGCTTTTGTCTGTTTGCTTAAGCTACGTTTATTATGACGCTAACTTGACTCTAATAACCGAAGCGAAGGTCGAATAACATAATCTGCAAGGAAAGAGACCACCATAGGTATTTGCACTTCCTGGGTAGATTCTTTTCAATTGATCTATCACAGGAGTCAGATGTGCAAGCGGCAATTTACAAAGTTTTTCAACGTGCGAGCCAAAAAGATTGAATCTAATTAAATATTGGCCATCCGCACTATTAAAGCCTTGGGATAAGGCATACAAGTATTTTAAATACTTTTCCAGCGCTAATTGCGATTATTGCGTGAGTATTATGCCCATAGTGCAACTTGGTACACATGGCTATACTTCACTATATAACTCGTCATTATTCTTATAGTGTCTGAAGAAGCAACTAAGATTGCAACCATTGTACATTGCATTCCAGCAGAATACCCCAACAAACGTATGGTAAATATACATATATTGCATGTATGTAGTTGGCATACGCATGTCATTTTATTCGTCTCTTTTCTTTGGTCTTATTAAAGGGCATACATTTATGATTTTCGCTTTATGCGGTTTCTATATTCTCGCTGTTCGTATGGGGAGCTCGCGGAAGCACCGCACAAAGCGTACGCACCTGGTACTGTCAAACGAAACGTACGTGGGAGAGGAGCGATTAAGCGAAATAAGAACAGAATCAAAAACTAAAATTAAGCTTCCGAGAGCTAAATTAATAATTATTCAAGTGTATCCGACGGGCGGATTTGAAAAAACAAAAACCAAATACTAAAAAAAAAAAAAAAAACTCAAAGAATTGTGCCGTAAAAAAAAAAAAATCTGCAAAGCAGAATTAAACAATATAAAAAAAAACAAGAAACAATAGTGTACCTACGCACAAGCATACATACGCTGTAGTGAAACAGCATAAGCACATAAAACCGAAACAAAAAACTAGGTTATGAAACATTAATAATTAAAATCTAAATGGGTCAAAATATGTTCCGTAATAGGAAAAATAATATCCTCTAATCTATAAAAACTTAAAGTGAATGCAAATGTAATATTTCTGTTGGCATGAAGTTTTTTTTCTTTTAAGTTACATTCGAGTGCATACAAATGCACATACATAATAACAAGTGCGAAAGTAAAAGACCATATGCTACCCTAGAAATTTCGTTAAAAAACAACTATATAAAATAAAATATTGTAATTTTTGTGCAACCAAAACCACAATGTCATAGCGTTGATAAAAGATATATTCCCCAAACCTTTAATTATTATTATGACCTATTAAAAAACACAACATCATCGCACTACGAAGGCCTTCGAAGCAGCAACAGATGGGTGAGTTGGTTCTAAAACAATTATTTACTTATATATATTGGTAACAAAGTAAAACAATGCATTGCAACAAAACAAAAGTTATTGTAAAATTCGACAAATTGTGCGACTAAGAAGATAAAACAACGAGTGTTAATACATAAACCTTCTTTATCATGTGTAACTATGTATGTGTGCTTATGCTATGATTTTCGTTTTGCGCGTATGCATTGATCTGCTTTGCTTCTTTACCAAGTTTACATATCTCTTTATCGCCTATTGACGCAGCAGTTGTTTTAATTATGCTTATACACTAAAGTCCCATACTTTGAGTACCGTGGTACCAGAACTATTAAAAAATAAATAAAATGTCGGTCGTTATAATTGCACTTAACTTAACAAAAGAAAAGCTTTTGTTTATAAATTAAGAATGTTAAACCTTTAAGTTTGGAAATTGCACTTTGTTAAATAAAATTAACTTAAATTATATCTAATAATTTTCAAGAATAGTATCGTAAAAGAACTATGTCCGAAAAACGTTTATGCAATATCTTTGATACCTGAGAGTTTTTTAAGTCCGCAGAAAAAATCTTAAGCAGCAACATTTGTTAATATTATTATGCAATTTAGTTACGCCAAACAGAGAATGAAAACATGAGCATTAACTCAGTGAATGAAATGAATATTTTCTTAAATTCAATTCCTATAGTAAAATAACCTTAAGGGTTAATAAATCTAATTTAATAAATTTAATTATTAAAATTATATTTAAATGTTTCCGCATTGAAGAAAAAATTATGAAAACTATCACTAGCTGGTATATTATCTTTTCCTTATTTTTATCATGAATAAAATTTGTGTAAATATGAATTACTAAAATAACTATTTTTCTTTGGATGTAATGTGACCGGTGTACGGGATGTCGTAAATAAATAAGGGATTTTCCTATAATATTTTTTGGCATGGAGAATCATAGTTAGGGAGGGTAAAGAGCCAAAGCTACAACAACATCTAGTAGCTTCAGTAAGGGTAGAACTGGTGAGCGAAGGGGTCAGCGGATCCACTGCCTTTTCGTGTAGCTGATTCTGTTCTTATTTCGCTGAACAAGAGGCTGCCCGCCTCTAGTCACGTTCGCGAACGTTTGCTCGCCAACAATGTAGGTAGATGGACTGGGTTGGGGTGGTAGGTTGGTAGGACCTGAGGTACGAGGAGCACTGGCCTCCGACATCTGAAGAGAGTTAATCCTACCGATCTCCCTACACGTAGGATTTTCTAACATGAAAATTTTGTAAATTTTGTAAATATATTAGTTAAGGTTCCCCTGTATCCATATTACCCTTCCCTTTACACGTAAGGTTAAGTTCAGAAGGCTCTGAACGCTTCCTGCGACATTAATAATAAAACAGAATTATATCCCAAAAAAAAAAAAAAAAGCTTCAGTAAGGTGTAATAATGAACATATAACGTAAATTCTTTAAATCCGGTCTGTAAATTTTCTTTAAATTATTAAATTCCGACATGCAAGAGCACAGGACTCATTATGTTTATGTTTATTTTTCTGTATCGATAGCAAGTTTTGTTGTGCGAATTAATCAAAGAACCCCCCTTCCGATTGTTTGCTAGCCGATGTCGCGAGTCCTAGTTCGATTGGTTGCACAAGAAAGATAGGTACGATCTTGCGCTGTTTGGTGTCAAGATTTGAACCCGTAGCTTAGTTCAAAGCAGCTTGTCCGTTACACTCGCTGGACCGGGGCCTGTCAGTGCCATCAAAGGAAGGGCAAAGGTGGCGTGATGGCGACTCACGCCTGCCGTTGGTATGGCAGTGATCACTATAAACGGTGATCGTACTGCTCACACACCAACGGCTCTTCGTCCTCCACATTAACGGTACGTGTCCAGCCAGCCTAGACACGTACCTAAGCGCTGACACAGCATGCGAATTCGCCGCGACTAAGGTCCGGCCGCGGACTCTCTCATTGTACGTATTTTCGGGCGCCGGATTTGTTTATGTTGTCATATTGTTGTTGTATATATTCAGTATATATACATATACATATATATATAACAACCATATATATATTTAATATATACGAATATATTACAAACACGCCAAGTTATACTCCTTTTGTGAGAAGCATTCACAGCTCCTCACAACTTTTAGTGCTTTGCTCAATTGCTTTTACACTCTGGCTTTCCGCGTTCTTGCTCCCAAAAAAACAATTGAAGGTTTGCTTGAAATGGCGCTACCGTTCCAAAGAAAACAAAAAAAAAAAAACTCATTAGAAAAATTACCCGATTTGCCTAAGGTATCGGCACAAAATTTACGTCAAGTTTTCGTCACATTTTAATGCTCTGACTAGCCCATCTCCGATTACTCGTGCATTGCGGCAAGCCGCGCTCTACACATTATAATCAAAGGGATCGTCTCTCTTTAAAAGACTGTTTTGCCAAAGGCATATATGTACTGAACCCTCAACGCCTACATTCATTGCTTGTCTTGAAAATTAACTAAACTTTAATATTCAATATCTGTGGTGTTTCTTAATCAATTCCAACAAAGTTTTCTAAAACACATTTTAAATTTTCAAAATTTAACAGTTAATTGTTATCGATTACATGTGTATATCGGAAGTTATCGATAATTTAAATGTGCTTTAGAAACTGAATACAAAATAATGAAAATCTTTGAAAATGTCATCGAACTCGGCTGAGAAACACAAGAGTTAAGTATAGGGTTTGGGGTATCTCCTAGTCTGGAAATCTCGAATAGAGCCTTCTTGTTGAATATACTCTCATACCGAAGGTATCTTAGTACTATATAATTATAGTTGTTCAGTGGTACTATATTGGTTTTGTGCAATGTCCGTCATCTTGTCCGTCCGTCTGTCCGTCCGTATGAACGGAACTTTTTTCGGCACCCGTAAAGTTAGAGACTTGGAACTTTGCAATTATTGTTGTCCTTAGGCGCGACAGATACAGTTTCAAGATGTTGGTACCACGCCTACTAGGAGGGTGGGAAATCGATTTAATCGATAACTGAAAGCCGATAAAACCATAGATTTCTAACATTCTTTCAGCTAGAATTACCAAATTTTGAACATGTCCCTTAAAAACAACTGCGAGATTGCTTGTATCTTCCAAATTTTTTGAGCTGGAGTCACAAAATTTATTAGGAAAATAGATGGTGACATCTTCCAAAGAACTGCATAAAAATTTAGACTTACGGTCTCCGGCTTTTTTTTAAAGTCATAATACAATTTTTCGATCTAATAGTTCCGAGCTTTTTAAGGACTTTGGACACAAGGCTCCAAAAGCCCATGTCTACTGCAGAGCAACTTACCGTGACTCTGCGATTTTTGGACACTGGGTATAGCACGCACAGCTTGAATTTCATGTTTAAAATGTCGATACCCTCAATCTCTTTAATAATACAGGAATGCTATATATAAAACATTAAAGGATGATTTTTTAAAAGTAATTTAAAATTGGATTTATTTCAACATAAACTTAACAAAAACTCATCGTTCGTCGATTTAAATTAAGGCTCAAATAAATTCAGCCAGAGATCCATTTAGATCACAAAACAAATTAATATTGAAGTTTATTATAAAAAGTAGTAAGTTCCAGAGATGCCATAATCATATTTATTATACTCGGATACCGAAGGTAAAGAGTATATTGGTTTTGTGCAATTTCCGTCTTGTTGACGTAAGGCTAGAGCCTTGAAACCTAGCAATGTTTGTGCATAGGAGCTTTAGATAAAGTGTCATAATTGTGGTGCCACGGCTCCTAGGAGGCTGGGAAATCGATAACGTCGATAGCTAAAAACCGATTAAACATGTATTTCTTACATTCTAACAGCAAGAAGTAAAAAATTTGGCACGAAGTTGCGTTCCTCAAAAAACTGCATCAAAATTTTGGATGCCACGCCCGCTATTTCCGCCTTCAGCCATCCTGCTCATTGAAATTGGAAACGCTTATAGCTTTTAAAGGGAGAGAGCCACAAAATTTGGTGTCAAGATAAGTAACGAAGTTGTCCAAAAAACGGCAACAATATTTGGGTGCCACGCCCACACCGGCCGCCCCCCCCATACCCCATCGTTTTCTAACCGCAAACAATTTATCTGTCGCGCACTTTTTGGAAAACTTCACTACCTATCTTGACACAAAATTTGGTGGTTCTACCAATGACGATACACTCTCTATACTGGACTTCGCTCTAATTTTTGACACTGCTTGAAAACGAATGCAGCAAAGATTGGGTGTGCGTTTGTTTAGTGGTTGTTTTGCATTTGTAAGTGATAAAATTTGCTTTTCTTCATTTCTCTTGTTGTCGTAGAAGTTGAGTTCAGCAAATTTTAGTCTTTCGATTCAATCGCTTGCTGCTACCCTAGCAAGGAAGGGTAGTTTGACATTATTAGAACTTTGCTTAAATAACTAGATAAATGCATTATACCTAAACATGATGTTTATAATACATGTTTACTATCATTTTGGCAATTAGGTATTGCATTATTTGGCTGAATATGTTCAATATAAATACGCAATAAAAGAAACTTATTTTGTATTTAAATACTTCAAAAAAGTTATATTTATTTGAAAAATATATATTAGGTGATTTCATAGACTATAATTGAATATTGAAACAAAGGGTATTTATACTTTGATACCGAAGGTCTCATAGTATATTGGTTTTGTGCAATGTCCGTCATGGTGTCTGTCCGTCTGTCCGTATGAACGCAACTTTTTTCGACACCCGTAAAGCTAGAGACTTGAAACTTTGCAAATATGTTTGTCTATAGGCGAGACAGATAAAGTGTCAAGGCTGGGAAATCGATAAATTCGATAACAGAAAACCGATAAAACCTAATATTTGTGACATTCTTACAGCTAGAGTTACCAAATGTTGCACGAAGATAGCTAGTCATGTCCCTGAAAAAACTGCATCAAAATTTTTGATGCCACGCCCACTCCTTCCGCCCCCATCATCCCTGCTCCTTGAAATTGGAAACGCCCATTGTTTTCACATTTTTTGGGCTAGAGCCACCAAATTTTGTGTCAAGATAGATATTAACGTTCCCCAAAAAAATGCATCAAAATGTGGATGCCAAGCCCCATGATTCCGCCCCCATACCCCCTTCTCCCTGATATGGGAAACGCCTATAGTTTTCACATTTTTTGGGCAAGAGCCACCAAATTTTGTGTCAAGATAGATATTGACGTTCCCCAAAATATGCATCCAAATTTTGGATACCACGCCCCCTTATTCCGCCCCCATCCCCCCTTCTACTTGAAATTGGAAACGCCTATAGTTTTCACATTTTTCGAGCTAGTGTCACCGAATTTGGTAGGAAGATATATGGTGACATCTACAAAAGATCTGCATCAAAAATTAGGATGCCACGCCCACCTCTGCCGCCCACCATTTAAAATCGGAAATTTCGATATCTCTTATAGTTTTTAAGCTAGAGCCCGTAAATTGGGTAGAAAGATAGAAGGCAGCATCTACCAAAGATCTGCATCAAAATTTTCGATGCCACGCCCACCTAAGCCTCCCGCCTTATAAAATCGGAAACGGCTATATATTTAACAGTTGTTGAGCTAGAGCCACCAAACTTGGTAGGCAGATAGATAGTGACAGTTAAAAACATTTGATTCAAAAATTTAGATGCCACGCCTACCTCTGCCGCCCACCTTTTAAATTTGGGAGCTAAGTTATCTTCCACAGTTTTTGAGCTAAAGTCACCAAATTTGGTAACATGATAGCTGGCGATGTTTACCACATGGGCCACTCCCTTCGCCCCTGCATTCCCCCTTATCAACCGTTTTTTTACTGGTATCAAAGTATTCCGCAGTCGGTTGCGTCCGACTGCAACGTTTTTACTTGTTTTATATTTCTTTGGCGACACACGCAACGTACCCGTCAGCTGCAGCACCAACAGTTGCTGCTGCAGCGGCTGCTGTTCAAAAACAACTGTTCGCAGCATCTCTATTTCCTCCTGTTGCTACTGCACACACCTAATCAGCTTTTACACCGAAATTTTCACATTGTTGTGATCGTTTGTTAGCTGTCTTAGCTCATTTTTTATCTTATTATTTCATTATTTTGTTATTAATATTTGTAATATTATTTTATTCTTTAATTTGTTTAATGATTTTTGGGAGGTGCGCTGCTTGTTTGTATGTATTCCAATGAAATGCTTAAGATCCGTTATGTTAAAAGCTGCCACCTTGTTTTTACGCAAAAAGCTGCCAGCGTGTTATAAAAACAAGTAAAAACGTTGCAGTCGGACGAAACCGACAGCGGAATACTTTGATACCAGTAAAAGGACGGATGGTAAGGAGTCTGCTTGCAAAGCAGTGGGCCGGGTGGTAAACATCGCCAGCTATCATGTTACCAAATTTGGTGACTTTTGCTCAAAAACTGTGGAAGGTAACTGAACTTCCAAATATAAAATTTGGGAGGCAGAGGTGGGTGTGGCATCCAAATTTTTGAATCAAATGTTTTTAGCTGTCACTATCTATCTTCCTACCAAATTTGGTGGCTCTAGCTCAAAAACTGTTAAAGAAAGAGCCGATTCCGATTTTATAAGGCGGGTGGCTTGGGTGGGCGTGGCATCCAACATTTTGATGAATGTCTTTGGTATATGTTGCCTTCTATCTGTCTCCCGAATTTGGTGACTCTAGTTAAAACAAGTAAGAAGGCTCTAGTCGAGATTTACCGACTAGGAGATATCCCGAACCCTATACTTAACGCGTACAGTCATTGTCTGTATGCATCTGTGACCTAAACTTCAATCTTCGATATCTCTGGTGTTTCTCAACCGATTTCGATGAAATTTTCAGAAAAGTTATATCGTTACCCATTATTTCAATCCCTATTTTTACATTTTCCAAATTCGAGATTTTTTTGTAATCGATTCCATGTGTATATCGGAAACCAGAATAGTTATCGATAGTTTGAAACAAACTTGTTCTGCTTATGGTATAGGAGAACCTATATTCAAAATCTGATGTCTCTAGCTCTTGTAGTCTCTGAGATCGACGCGTTCATACAGACGGACGGACAGACGGACATGGCTATATCGACTCGGCTGTTGATGCTGATCAAGAATATATATACTTTATAGGGTCGGAGATGCTTCCTTCTGCCTGTTACATACTTTTGCACAAAACCATTATACCCCTTTTACCCATTTTATGGGTTAGGGGTATAAAAATGTGGAAGATACACGCATAACCGTTTTAACAACGGTTTAAAATTTTTGATGCAGTTTGTTGTTTTGTGGCTCTTGCCCAAAAAATGTGAAAACTATAGGCGTTTCCAATTTCAAGGAGAAGGGGGAGGTGGAGGCGGAAGGAGTGAACGTGGCATCCAAAATTTTGATTCAGTTTTTTCAGGGAAGTAACTAGCAATCTGCGTGCAAAGTTTGGTAAATCTAGCTGCAGGAATGTGAGAAATATATGGTTTTATCGGTTTTCAGTTATCGAACTTATCGATTTCCCAGCCTCCTAGTAGGCGTGGCACCCCAATCTTAACACTTTATCTGTCGCGCCTATAGACAAACATAATTGCAAAGTTTCAAGTCTCTAGCTCTACTGTTGTCGAAAAAAGTTGCGTTCATACAGACGGACGGACGGACACCATGACGGACATTGCACAAAACAAATATACTATGAGACCTTCGGTATCAAAGTATAATGAGCTCACGATCACGCCCATTTTTATATGTCAGGCAGCCTATGTTAACTTTTTTACATAATGCTTAACAGACTTTAGTCAGGCAGCGTTACGCCTTTGTTTGCACATATTATTCATGAATTTAGTTAAATGGATTTTTCTCAAAAACTAGGATAAAATTATTTGTGGTTAGCATCTTAAAATCTTAGTTAAATTAAGCAGGGACCGTTAATATTGATTTTTTTATTAAAAAATCGCGCACTTATAATGGACTTAGAAAAACCATCTTATTTTCGCCTTGAATTTTTAAATTTCAGATTTTTTTGATTTTTCTTTAATGATAATCATTATTTTTGAGTGATTTTATAAGACGTAGAGCATAATTATTATAGTTGATCAAATAAAAATAAAAATCAAAAATAATCATTATTAATGATTTTTATTTTTATCGCTCAAAATAAAACTCAACATTGACGGACGGCTAATGTGTTAGATTTTTCGCCAATATTATTGCATAGCCTTATTAAGGAGCCAAAAATCTAGGCACCGGTATTACCGATTACCGATAACTTATTCATTTTCCGATATAAACATGTGATCGATAACACTTAAATTTTGAATATCGAAAATGTGAAACATGATTTGGAAACTTTATACAAAATAATAAAAATCTGTGAAAATTTCATCGAAATCGGTTGAGAAACATTAGAGTTCAGGGGATTACCGTTCGCATACAAACACTCGCATGACTTGCGATGAGATTTACTCCCGGTATTGCACACCGTATGCCTCCACAACCCGACACGCCTGTTGGAGCAACCTCCCGTGGCCATTGGTCCGGCTCCAACTCCCGCCACTGTGGGTGTCCAACCGGCTTGGAGCACTGTCGCTGAAGCACGATGCTCGGGCATTTGTTGTATTTTATTTGAAACCCAATCGCTTGGGTTGTCAGAAAAACTGCAGTGGCAGCCAATCAGGAACTGAAAAAAGAGCCATATATATCACTCCCGACTGCAGGGAGAACAGCGACTTGAGACATGCTGCAATCAGAAGAAACCCGATGGCTATGAAAAACATCGTCCACTTTTTACCGACATCGAATTCAATGGTCAAGAGGAGCTCTTCAAAATTAGGCTGCAACGGCTGATCTTCTTCTAGTTGTTCAATATTATTAGGCAGCAACGGTTGTTGTTGTTCTCGTTGTTCAATCTCATTACTCTGGATTACCCCTTCAATGGGAACATTGCGGCGTCGCGTTGGTCTATTTTAATTTTGGCTTAACACTCGTTTCGCGTTTTCTTCACCAAATGTCGGATGCTATATGCCTATCTGTCATTTAGTTGGAGATGGAGAATATGCCGACAGCTCTCCGATTTGTTATCGACAACAACTCGGCCCGGCTGTAGGTATATGTGGCGGTGTTGGCGTCGGTGGGCGTGGCGGTTGTGTTGCCTCTCGTAGGTCAAACCCTTCTGCCGGCGGGTCAATTTGCTCGCGCCACTCAAACACCACCGTCACCGTGTGGTGCCAGTGGCGTCCCCGCGTGTGACGGGGGTCGCGCCGGCTGCCACAGCTTAGACGGCGGCGTCATTTCCCTAGTCGGGCTTTGCCTTACGGACTCCGGAGTAGGTGCGACATGCCCGGCTGCTGTTGCCCCGACGGCTGCTGGTATAACGGCTGCCCCGGGAGCTGCTCCGGCACACGGCTGGTGTCCAACTGTCGCCTGCTGCTCCGGAAGCTAGTAAGCCGGGATCAGGGGTTGCAGCTGTGACTGCTGCTGGCAGGCGGGAGCAGTCGGGCTGTTGCCGGCACAACTTTCATTCTTTTTTTTTAATTTTCACATCTCTAACTGGATTTGGTTTACTTTATTTTGCTCCAAAAAAACTTCATTTTTCGTCTTGCTACGTTACAACATTATACATAAAACAAGTGAAAACGTTGCAGTCGGACCCAACCGACTGCTGAATACTTTGATACCAGTAAAAGAACGGATGGTAAGGAGTCTGCTTGCAAAGGAGTGGGCCGGGTGGTTTCTCCGCTGCTCCGTCCTCTGTCGCGGCCTCTACTTAGCTGCTACTGGCGCTCTCGATTGTGGTGTTTTCTCCCGCTCTAACGTTCTTGTCTGTTGCATCGGTGTTGAGTGGTCTCGTCTAATGTTGTGCGTGTGTCGTGTTCTGCATGTGCAGACTCTCTTTGTGAGCGAGCACGCACATGATCCCGTTACTTCCCAGTGATGCTTATTTTCATCAGTGAAGCGCGCTCAGCTCCTAATGTACCCTGTCCCTAGTTACATGTAAATACTTTGTTTCTTAAAAAATACTTTCCCCTTGGCCTGTAATGCTCCCTTAACATAATGCTTAAATGCTACTAATACCTTTATACATACATACTTCATAATACTTAAAACTACTGCCTTGTCGATATTTTTGTTTAGGAGTCTTTGTACTCCTTCATAACCAAAACAGTTAATACGTGTCTGGAACGCCCTATTCTTGAATATGGATCTTGTATCTGGAAACCCAAATACTGGATTCAGGGGATAGAATAGAATCAGTACAAAAACAATTTTTGCTCTTTGCCCTTAGAGGATTTTAACATTAACCTACTTTCCTACCACAGTAGACTTTTACTTATAAATCTGACTTATTACACAATCTAATAAATGGTAAAATTGATTCCTCTGAATTAACCAACCTATTTAGTTTTGCTGTTCCGATCAGAAGGACAAGGAATTTTCTTTCCATTGCTCTTCAAGCTTGTTACTCTTACTACGCAGTTAAAAACCCTTTCCGGATTTTATATTCAAACTATAACGAATTTTCCCACTTCAATAATAGTGACACATTTATTGGTTCTCTTAAAAGGCTACTCTTATGTCATTTGTCTAAATGTTTGCGATCTACGTAATCGCACGCTATGCCGTGCGAGCATCGGTCGGTCGGGAGTTGGGTTGCTTTTTGCTTGGGTCCGCGCGTTAACAAACCGGGTGGTATCGTTGGGGCAATTAAAAGTACTGTTCGTTAGTTAATATAAGTCCAAAATTAATGTACAGGTTTTTCTTTTAATTTTACGATTTTATTGAAACCACTTTTTTTCATTCCATTAATTTTTTATCCTACTCATTGTAAACGAACAGCCATGATTATCGTCACTTCATTGACAGCCACGTCTATCCACTCTACGCTTCCCTCCAAGACACACAATGCCTCCTGGTGTCCTGGAGAGAATTTCAGACGTTATCCAGATGTCCCATACCAAATGTCAGAAACTTTTTGCCTGATCTCTTAATATTATTTCACGTTGTATATCGTTGTTAAACAAACATTTTACTGTGGGCTTTTTTACTTGGGTTTTTATTGGTACGTGTTTGTTATACAACAGGTCTATGAAATATTGCAAATGATTGATTTGGGTGTCAACTAGCAAATTCAATGCTATTGAAATTCCATTATTAAATGGTTTGTTTGCAATAATTAAGTGGCAGGTCATACGTCAAAAATATTAAGTCGTGAGTATAATTAAGTGTTAAGTTAGCAATTAAGTCAATTATGTCTGAGCAGTCAATATTTTTATGAGGCCTATAAAGACAGCCAATAAGCATTTTAATATCACAAAATTGATTAATTAATTCAAGAAAAATTTATTCTATTAAGCTATCGTTGGGCTGCATAAAAGTAGCTCAGACTTTTTCTTAGATCAATTGCTACACCCCCAGCATGACTACGACGATAAGAACGAAACACATCATAGCCATCACTAATAATTAACGTGTTACTAAGTTCAGGTACTAACCATGTTTCAGACACACATACAACATCTACTTGGGAATTTACAAACAGATAACGGGGGAAACACCCAATTTACAAGTTGAACTTTTTTCATGATTTTTTATACTTTTATACCGAAGGTCTCATAGTATATTGGTTTTGTGCAATGTCCGTCATGGTGTCTGTCTGTCCGTCTGTCCGTCCGTCTGTATGAACGCAACTTTTTTCGACACCCGTAAAGCTAGAGACTTGAAACCTTGCAATTATGTTTGTCTATAGGCGCGACAGATAAAGTGTTAAGATTGGGTTGCCACGCCTACTAGGAGGCTGGGAAATCGATAAATTCGATAACTGAAAACCGATAAAACCAAATATTTTTCACATTCTTACAGCTAGAGTTACAAAATTTTGCACGCAGATAGCTAGTCATGTCCCTGAAAAAACTGCATCAAAATTTTGGATGCCACGCCCCCTGATTCCGCCCCCATCCCCCATTCTACTTGAAATTGGAAACGCCTATAGTTTTCACATTTTTCGAGCTAGAGTCACCGAATTTGGTAGGAAGATATATGGTGACATCTACAAAAGATCTGCATAAAAAATTAGGATGCCACGCCCACCTCTGCCGCCCACCATTTAAAATCGGAAATTTCGATATCTCTTACAGTTTTTAAGCTCGAGAGCAAATTCGGTAGAAAGAGAGAAGGCAACATATACCAAAGATCTGCATCAAAATTTTGGATGCTACGCCCACCTAAGCCAACCGCCTTATAAAATTGGAATCGGCTATATCTTTAACAGTTTTTGAGCTGCAGCCACCAAACTTGGTAGGAAGATAGATGGTGACAGTTAAAAACATTTGATTCAAAAATGTGGATGCCACGCCCACCTCTGCCGCCCACTTTTTACATTTTGAAGTTAAGTTATCTTCCACAGCTTTTGAGCAAAAGTCACCAAGTTTGGTAACATGATAACTGGCGATGTTTACCACATGGCCCACTCCCTTCGCCGTCGGTTGCGTCCGACTGCAACGTTTTTACTTGTTTTTTCATTCTGTTTTAAAAGTTCTTCGCAAATCTGGTCGCATTTACACGATGACGTTTTTCATGAAATTTTTTCCTTGTAAATGCAACTCTGATTTAAATTTATTGTCGATAAACATACATCTTTGCCATCGATTGTTTTACTTATAAACATCTAATTGATTTGACAAAAGTAAAAAGTAACTAAAATGGATTCGGTAAAATAACTTTTGAGTGCGACAAGCAACAACAATGTATTTACTATTTTCGCTAATATTTGCTTGTGCGATTAGTCGTATCGATAACTTAATTATTGACGTGAAACACAACTCTGTGTTTACATGCAATCGGAATAGCAGTCATAGAAAAATGAAAGAATTAATTCATTGCTACAAAAGTCGTGCAATTGTTACCCCTCTACTCCCTTTGGCTACAAACAAATGTTACATTAAAAAATTAATGAAAAAAGCTCATCGTGTAAATCGGGTGTAAGTTGTAACTAAATGATCGACTCACAGCACATAATCTTAATTGAGGATCCCGACTAAAACTAACGATGAGCTTAACTCAACAAAAGAATCAAAACTAACATTCAATTTAACATTCAATGTTATCAAATATCGGAAGCAGCTTATTATCATCAATATTGCGAACGTTGCGTAGTCTGTGATGTTATTCGACCTACGCTTCTTTACCTAACCCTATCTATGATATTTCTTGATTACGTTTAACGAAAGACCCAATAACTTTCATCAGTGATTCAGCTTCATGTCACCAGGATATATATGAAAAAACACAGTCATCTTCAAACTTAATTTATTTTGTTGCTTCGGATTTGCGGGGTGACTTCATTTTTAATTACTAAAATTAATCTAGTATCTTTAAGGATTATTAAACGCAATAGTAATTAATTATATTGGGTTTCTTAAACTAACAAAGTCAATATCGGTGATTTTATAGTAAGCAAGTTGAATTGTGCTTCTCTTTCATTTTAATAAAAAAAAACTAATATTAAATTAAAATGGTATCAGTGCGTTGCATTAGCTGTGATTGCGTTTGGTTTTGATTTGGGTGTTATATATCTATATATATAAAAGAGTTTGTCCTGATTGTCTACATTGCGACAGCCTAAACGAAAAGAGCTAGAAGGCTGAAATTTTCACAAAATATTCCATGCAGGTAGTAAGTGAGCACTAAGAAAGGATTTTTATTTTGGACAACAGAAAAGAAACGGATTTCCGCTTCTTAATGAATAAATGCATACACAAATAAGTGAATAATGCGCTTGAAAATTTAAATTTCATAATTTGATGTACATGTATCACTTTGCAGAGTGCACAATTTTTATACTTTGATACCGAAGGTCTCATAGAATATTGGTTTTGTGCAATGTCCGTCATGGTGTCTGTCCGTCTGTCCGTATGAACGCAACTTTTTTCGACACCCGTAAAGCTCGAGACTTGAAACCTTGCAATTATGTTTGCCTATAGGCGAGACAGATAAAGTGTCAAGATTGGGTTGCCACGCCTAATAGGAGGCTGGGAAATCGATAAAATCGATAACTGAAAAGCGATAAAACCATACATTTCTCACACTCCTGCAGCTAGAGTTATCAAATTTTGCACGAAGATAGCTAGTCACGTCCCTGAAAAAACTGAATCAAAGTTTTGGATGCCACGCCCCCTGATTCCGCCCCCATCACCCCTTCTCCTTTAAATTGGAAACGCCTATAGTTTTCAAATTTTTTGAGCTAGAGCCACCAAATTTTGTGTCAAGATAGGCAGTGAAGTTTTCCAACAAACTGCATCAAAAATTTGGATGCCACAACCACACCTTCCGCCCCCCACCCCCGCCCTTGTTAAAACGGCTATGCATGTATCTTCCACATTTTTGGAACTAGAGTCACCGAATTTGGTAGGAAGATATATGCTGACATCTACAAAAGATCTGCATCAAAAATTAGGATGCCACGCCCACCTCTGCCGCCCACCATTTAAAGTCGGAAATTTCGATATCTCTTACAGTTTTTAAGCTAGAGCCCGTAAATTGGTTAGAAAGATAGAAGGCAACATTTACCAAAGATCTGCATCAAAACTTTGGATGCCACGCCCACCCAAGCCACCCGCCTTATAAAATCGGAATCGGCTATATCTTTAACAAAAATTTGGATGCCACACCCACCTCTGCCGCCCAAATTTTAAAAAACAAATTTTAAAAAACAACAACAACAAAACAAAATTTGGTCCGTCTAGAAAAATTTTTCACACCAGAATATGTCATGGGGATGGTTTTACCTACTTGCTAATTATCAAACTCAGACATAATGTAACACCTAAACACATATATAGAAACACAAGAAAGTTGACTTTTGATCTACAATTTGCCATTGTTTTGTTATAATTTTAGAGCTGACTTTTGTAACTTTGGTTGGTGTTGCAAGTGCACATATGTAAGTTCTTACATACATATGTAAGTACATTGTTGTTGTACATATATGTATATTAACAAATGCAAGTGCAAATATAAATGCATGCATACATTGTTGACTTCTGAAGCAAGCTAAAGGAAAGCAAAAAATGTTCAAAAAATATATTCCGTGCAAAAACAAACACACTAACAAATAGAAACGAAAGAAAATTAAATTTTAAATATATGCAAAGTTGCATGCATACACCGGAAAAAAAAAATCAAGACCAACGTACTCAAATCGCAGGCCAACGATGTCAATAGTTCGTTAAGGCCGGAATTCTCAAAACAGATACCAAAATTCTTAAATTAAGAACGTTTTGTTTAAGTCCGGAATTCTTGAAAATAGCCCGTGAGATTGATTTTAGCCCGTGTTTCAGACTTAAACCAATTCCAATCAGGCTTAATTCAAGAACGATTTACGAAAAAAATTCATTGGTTCTTAATTGAAGAACATTTTGAACATATGGTAAAGAACATTACTTAAATTTACTAACCATTTGTTCAAAGAGTTTATTTTTAAACTGCCACTGAAAGAGAAGAAATTAAATTAAAAACCTTTACAAATTTTTCTGTATTTACTTACGCGTGCCGGAATTCGAACCAGGGACCTCTCGATGATGCGGCGGGTGTCTTATCCGTTGAGCCATTGCCATTAGCATTATAGATGCAGCTTAACACTTACATATACAGCTCATGAGCACAAAAACACGCGTTCGCAGGTTCGAGTCCCGGTGCGGCAGATTGAACAAAAAAATTTTTTTGTTTTATTTTTTATAATTTTTTATGAAATTATATAAATAAAAATTATTCTGGTGTATGTCAAAAAAGTTCTGTCACAAAATTAACACTTGGTTTAAAAAAATTATGAAAACGACTATCGCGAACTAAATCTTTAAATGCCGATCGTCTCTCTCATGAGAGAGATTCCGTTATTTTGCATATACATTTTATGCCGGGGTGTCCACAGCGTACCCATTTACCCATCGTGAATTTAACGTTTCACACAGACACAAGCCGACGCCAACCGAACACCGGCCGAAGTCAGTGTTGGGAGCGTAAAAATGAGCTCAGTCGCAAGCGCGCTGTCAACAAAGCAGGTTGATGTCGCTTTGCGTCGCATTTTGCATTTGCGTAATTATGATACACGCAGAAAAAAATTATGATTTTCTTATCGCCTTCGCGTACAGATGAAGGCATAAGTTGTGGGCATGTTATTCACAACTTTTTCAAGCTTTAATGCTAACACCTAAGTTTGGGTAACCATTTAATATTTTAGCTATATCATAATTTTTCATAGCGTGCAATAATAACGTCACATTTTGTTTGCGCAGTGTAAAGCACACCAATACACTGACACATGCCAGCCTCGCTCACGCTGGACATGCCTGATTTTATGTATGCGAGAGAGCGAATTTGGTACATTAATTTTCTATCGGTAAATTTAAGTATTTTGGTCTTATATTGAGCTTAAATCGGATTGAATCTTGGTATTCAGTACGTTAGACCTCTATTTAAGTACGTCAGACTTGATTTAAGTTCATTAGCCCGAAATTCGTTATTGAAATGTTATCCCGCTTTCCAGATTACACTGACACCAAAATTCTTAAACTTTTATTTTTCTGTGCATGTATACATGTAATGGTATTATTTTTTATATATCGAGCCGAAAATAAATAATCTCGTCCCAGTCTCAAACTAGCTATCATTGTGATCAGACGTATCGACGGCTAAATTCACTACTTTGCAGCTTATCTCAATTAGTATACTCTCAATTCGCTCAATTAAGGGCGCTTATCTACAGAAAATCTAACGGACTAACATATTCGACAAAAGAGAGAAAGAGAATTTCGTTAAGCTTCCACCATGGGCGGAGGCGATCCACCGGACCCAAAAAATCCCATAGGGGCAACACTATTGACCTCCAACAATATTAAAAATCTGTACTTTAATGGTACTAAATATTTAGTGATCTCTCGAAACGATGAAAATGAGAAACAATTTAAATTATCACCTTTCGCTATTAAAAAAAATAATTGCTTTCTGCTGTGGAGGGGAAGTAGACTCATGCAAGAAACTTAGAAGTGGTGATCTACTTGTAAAAACCAAAAATGCACAAAAAACAAATTAACTATTAAAAATGAAACAATTCACGGAAAATATTCCAGTCACCGTAACTGAACATCGATCGCTTAATAACTGTCAAGGTGTAATTTACTCCAATGAGCTTCGTGATATAAGTGAAGAAGAAATTAAAAAGGAACTTGAATACCAAAACGTAACTAATGTAAAAAAAATAATGAGAAAAATTGGAAACGATCTTACTGAAACCGGACTTCTTATCATTACATTCGCCTCAACCTCTCTCCCCGAATCCATAATGATTGGATATGAGAGAACAACAGTTAGACAATACATTCCAGCACCACTCTGCTGCAATCGATGCCTCCGCTTTGGGCATACTTTCAAAATATGCAGAAAAAACGAAATGTGCAAAAATTGCGGAAGTGATCAACATACTAACAAGGAAAACAACGAAACATGCTCCAATGACATAGCCTGTATAAATTGCAAGGTCAACAAACTACCATACAACAACCACTCCTCAATCGACAAAAAATGTCCGATATATCTTAAACAACAAGATATAACAGTGATCAAAATAACTCGACAAGTGGATAACAAAACAGCTTATGAAATTTATAATCAAAAACATCTAAGTGGATCTCTCCAGTATTCCCAGGCAGCTAAACACTCCGAGGGAACGCCGACAGCATTATCATAAAACAATTCCAATACTACAACAACGCAACACTCAAACAGCACAGTAGTATAAGCACCAACTATTCCAATCACACCCACACGTGCTACTTTAAACTATGCTGATTTAGAAGACATAATTAAGTGACCTTCAATAGCAAGTAAGATTTCCAAAAACAATAATGAGCTAAAAACACAAAAAGTACAAGTGCTTCCACGCACAACATCAAAAAGAAAACTAAGTCAAATAAAATCAAAAGTTAAAAGCAAAACCGTAAACAATACTCTAGACACTGATAACAGCTCAGATATGGAGCTAACTTAGTAGCCCTCTCTCTTTCACTGAGTGGTCTCAGAACGACTAACGGAGATCGGGAAGCTTCCAGACTCTCTTAGACTGGAACGTAGGGTGGCCCTCTCCCTCTCTCCGTTCGTCGTGTTGAGACAACAAACACTAAAAACAAAACAAAACAAAACATACCAATACGTTCATTAAAATCATAATCAAAACATATACTCTACATTACAAAAATATATTATTATTTATTCTAATGTCATTGTTCATACTGCATTAAAGGTTACTTAAATAATTATAGTGAACTTTTGATACTTATTGCCAAATATACCCCTTCAATTATTTCTCTACAAGAAATCCATAGTGTAAATAAAACCATACCTATTCCTATAAATTATACTATAATCAGCCACACAGCAACAAACAGATTTGGAGGTGTTGCTCTCTTAATTCATAACTCAATCCAATTTACGCAAGTAAATACAAACACAGACTTTGAAAACATAGCAGCAGAAATATAATCTTTTAAAAAAAAAATAATTATATTTTCTTCTTACATCTCCCCGTCAACCTCATTTTCGCACAATAACCTAAGCAATGTTTTCCATATAAACCACTCACCAGTGATAATCACAGGTGATTTTAATAGCAGTCACACTAAATGGGGTTCCTCTCATATCAACAAAAGAGGAAAGACTATGGAAAAATTTAGTATTAACTCCAACCTCTCTCTTTTAAATGACAAATCACCGACACACTTCAGTACACACAACACATTCACTAATATTGATTTAACTTTTTGCTCACTAGAACTTATACCAAACGCCAACTGGTATACAATAGACGACCTGCATGGCAGTGACCATTTCCCAATTGTCACACAATTTTTTTCAAATCAACATGTTAGACCTACTAGCAGACCCTATTTTAAAATTGACAGAGCAATTAAATTCCAAAATAACCATTTGTAAAAACATCAACAAAGAAAGTGCTAATATAAATAAAATTATATTACAAAGTGCTCATTATACCATCCCACAAACAACAACAAAGACCAATAAATTCAAAGTTCCGTGGTGGAATAACCAACTTGCACACCTAAAAATAGAGAAAAATAGGGCTTGGCGCAAACTAAAAAGAAACATAACCAATGACAACATAATTAAATTCAGAAAAGCCAACGCTTTACTTAGACTAGAGCTTAAAAATAGTAAAAAAAACAATCTGCATTAGCCTTCACATCAGAAATTCAACCATCCACCCCCAGCAACAAAATCTGGTCAAATATCAGAAGATTTTGTGAATTAAATCCATCGCAAACAATTCACTGCATTAATAACCCAACTTGCATAAACGAAAATATAATTTGTAAAAAAGAGATAGCTAACAACTTTGCAAAATATTGGTCCGACGCTTCACAAGATACTCAATTTAGTTCGGAGTTTATAACTCACAAATACTCTAATTCTTTTTTGACCTACCAACCTACACCCACAGCTCTAGTAATAGAGGGAAAATATGTATACTCTGAGCTTCTGCAAGCGCTGAAATCACTTAAAGGTTCAACACCTGGGCTAAACCGAATATCTTACCCAATGTTAAAAAATTCATCAATAAGTTTTAAACATAAACTACTACAACAATATAATAATATCTTTGACTCACATATACCTCAAACTTACAAAACAAATCTTACAATCCCAATACATAAACCTAAAACTGACAAACTTCAATCTTGATCATACCGTCCAATTTCGCTAAATTGCTGCATAGCCAAAACAAGTAAAAACGTTGCAGTCAGACGCAACCGACTGCGGAATACTTTGATACCAGTAAAAGAACGGTTGATAAGGGGGAATGCAGGGGCGAAGGGAGTGGGCCATGTGGTAAACATCGCCAGCTATCATGTTACCAAATTTGGTGACTTTAGCTCAAAAACTGTGGGAGATAACTTTACTCCCAAATTTAAAAGGTGGGCGGCAGAGGTAGGCGTGGCATCTAAATTTTTGAATCAAATGTTTTTAACTGTCACTATCTATCTGCCTACCAAGTTTGGTGGCTCTAGCTCAAAAACTGTTAAAGATATAGCCGTTTCCGATTTTATAAGGCGGGAGGCTTAGGTGGGCGTGGCATCCAAAATTTTGATGCAGATCTTTGATAGATGCTGCTTTCTATCTTTCTACCCAATTTACGGGCTCTAGCTTAAAAACTATAAGAGATATCGAAATTTCCGATTTTAAATGGTGGGCGGCAGAGGTGGGCGTGGCATCCTAATTTTTGATGCAGATCTATTGTAGATGTCACCATATATCTTCCTACCAAATTCGGTGACACTAGCTCGAAAAATGTAAAAACTATAGGCGTTTCCAATTTCAAGTAGAAGGGGGGATGGGGGCGGAATCAGGGGGCGTGGTATACAAAATTTTGATGCATATTTTGGGGAACGTCAATATCTATCTTGACACAAAATTTGGTGGCTCTTGCCCAAAACATGTGAAAACTATAGGCGTTTCCCATTTCAGGGAGAAGGGGGGGATAGGGGCGGAATCAGGGGGCGTGGCATCCAAATTTTAATTCATTTTTTTGGGGAACGTCAATATCTATCTTGACAAAAAATTTGGTGGCTCTAGCCCAAACAATGTGAAAACTATGGGCGTTTCCAATTTCACGGAGAAGGGGGGATGGGGGCCGAATCAGGGGGCGTGGCATCCAAAATTTGGATTCATTTTTCTGGGGAACGTTAATATCTATCTTGACACAAAATTTGTGAAAACTATGGGCGTTTCCAATTTCAAGGAGCAGGGATGATGGGGGCGGAAGGAGTGGGCGTGGCATCAAAAATTTTGATGCAGTTTTTTCAGGGACATGACTAGCTATCTGCGTGCAAAATTTGGTAACTCTAGCTGTAAGAATGTGACAAATATTAGGTTTTATCGGTTTTCTGTTATCGAATTTATCGATTTCCCAGCCTCCTAGTAGGCGTGGCACCCCAATCTTTACACTTTATCTGTCGCGCCTATAGACAAACATATTTGCAAAGTTTCAAGTCTCTAGCTTTACGGGTGTCGAAAAAAGTTGCGTTCATACGGACAGACGGACAGACACCACGACGGACATTGCACAAAACCAATATACTATGAGACCTTCGGTATCAAAGTATAAAAATTATGGTGGTTCGTCACTAAGCAGAATTTACTCAATAAAAATCAAATCGGATTTAAAAATGGCAAATCTGTTGCAAATGCTCTAGTTTATGTAGACCATCTAGTAACAAAAACTTTAGCAACAAAAGGGCACATTTCTATCCTATCCCTCGACTTCTCGAAGGCCTTTGATAGAATTGGCATGCATGCCATCACAGACCAATTGCAAGAATGGAAGCTGGGTCCAAAAATAATTAAATTTATCAAAAATTTCTTTAAAAATCGTAAAATTATAGTCCGGGTAGGAAACTTCATGTCTGACATATTTCCCCTAGCAAACGGTATTCCTCAAGGGTCACCCCTTTTTGTTGTTTTATTTTTAATAGCCTACAATAAATTAGCTAATATAATTTCTCTTGGTTAGTTTCAAGAGACTAGAGAAGAACTCAATAACTAATCTGAACGATTTATTTGCTGAAATTATCAAATGGGGTAAATACTCGGGAGCAGAACTCTCAACACCCAAATGAAAACAACTGCACATATGCAGAAAACATAACTGCAAAAACTTAATGGAATGCAATGGATTCAACATTCCACATGTAGAACCCGTAAAAATTGTAGGACTTACATTAAACAACAAATACAATTGGCATAGTCACATTAACTGTTTTAAAGATTCTATTTTAAAAAGATTAGATATAATTAAATGTCTTGCAAGCAAAAAATTTAACTGTAATTCTTACACACTAATTAATATAACTAAAGCAATCATCATTTCAAAAATGGAATACGCACTCTTTATATATGGTTACACACAAAAATGAGCACTCAACAAATTAAACACACTACTTAATGCTGCTTTAAGAATATCTTTAAGCGCGTATTGAACTACTCCTATAAGAAACCTTCTATATGAAACCAATATTCCAGATTTAGTAAATAGAAGAGATTATCTTACAAGTACTATTTACAAAAATTTATTGAACTCATTAAACTCCCCCAACTATGATGTAATAAAAAATATCAAACACTTAAAAAAGATGGGGAAATTTCATCTACCATAGTAAACGCAATACAATTTAGTAACAACTATAACATTCCATTCTTTCCACACAAAATCCAACAATTCCAAACTGAACCTAATTGGCTATTTCCAGAAGACTTTATTATAAACAATCTGCGTAAATATAGAAAGAAATATACATCACCACTTATATTCCAAGGTCACTTTCAAAATCTTAAATCAAAATATATAAATCATACATTCATTTATACAGATGGGTCCAAAATAAACGAATCTACAAGCTTTGCAATAACCACTGAAAATACCGTTTTAAAAATCGGTATTCTTCCATTTTATTCATCTGTGATGTCAGCCGAGATAATTGCAATATTAGAAGCACTAGAATTTATTACTGAAACTATTAAAAAAAAACAGGACAACAATTTATCATCTGTACAGATTCATTATCATCCCTCGACGCAATAGCCAACATTAATAATACTGATTTATACCCTACAAAAATAAGATCATATCTTACTAAATACTCGCCAAAAATAAAGATAACCTGGGTTCCAGGACATTGTGGCATAAAAGGTAATGAATATGCAGATCAGAATGCAAAAATGGCATTACAAATGCCCCTAATTACAACCATAAATTTAAACACCACAGACTTCCACAAATTTTTAAAAAACAAATTGTATGAAAAACACCAAGAATCTTTAAATACCTGTACAAAATACTATCAAGAAATTAACAAAAACAAACTAAATATCACAGATTACTTGAAACATACCACACAACATGATTTTTGCAGACTCGATCAAATTAAAATAATTCGACTTCGTTTAGGCCACACAAAAATAACACACCAACACTATATACATAGATAAAACTATTTCACCAATTTGTAAATTTTGCAATCAAAAGTCCAATTTAAACATTCTTCATATCCTAAATTCAATACATTATATTCAATACTCACACACTTGTACATATATAAATATATCCGACATTATACTAATTTGTAAGACAATTAATACATTAAGACATAGCCGAAGGCCTTTGTAGCCAGTGCTATAACTCAACCTGTTAACTTTAGCTTTATAAGCTTTATTATCAATATTAATTAAATAAATAAAATAAATAAAATAATCTCGAACACCTTTGTATAGGGGTGGATTTGCCTACTTGCTGCTTATATACCTCAGACAAAACGTAACACACTAACATTATTGATAAGTTTGTATACAAATCTATGCATGCCTTCGTCGTACGTGTGAATAACGCTCTTGGTCCCAAACCCAAAGAGCCGCTTAAAACTTATGACTTATGACCGGCGCTAGATATCAAATAATTTAAAATTTCGCTCCGATCATGCGTCTTTGTTGTTGCCCATTTACGTTCACTCTCTTTTTTGTGCGCGCGCTTTGCATGTCAATCATAAAGTTTAATAAAACCTACCTCCTCCGCACACTAGGGCTGTGCAACGAACAGTTCGAACGCGTTCGGGTTTACGCCGTTTTGACCGAACTGTCCATTTAAGTTTAAGCTGAAGCAAACAAAAGTTTCCCAGTTGGTAACAACATGGGCTACAATATGTTGGCGTATGGTGCCATGGAAGCCTTGCCTACCAAATAAAAGGTAGGAAATAGATCTAAAAAGGCAGGCTCCATCACCAATTATGGGAAAAACTGAATGCGGCACCAAAACACCACTATTATATAAAGTTTCAATAGACATATTTTAATTTGGCTGTGAGTCAATTGACTTCACTGTAAAACGATTGTTACAACGTAACAATAAAATTGAATATATCAACTTATATTATTTTAATAGAATAATCAGACCAGACTGCTGGGCTAGCTCTTGCGGTGCTGAGGGTACTTGCCAACAAATTTGTATTTGTGGCGCTGCGATACTGAGAACACTTGGTGGTTTTGGTTTATGTAATGTATTTGTATTTTCTTAAACCTAGTTTGGCTGCGTGCTGGACTAGCCTCACGGTACTATTACCCTTGCCTTTGGAACACCTTACAATGTGCTCTCCTGCCAGTCAACCATCGATTTAGTCTCGCCTACGGGACTAGGTTCTATTGCCCACTACGCCAGCTACGCCAGGTTTCGCTATTGGCTCTCTTGTCGCCGCAAGAAGCTACCAATAGCACTTCTACTCGCTGGTGTACGTGCGCTTCACCATGCCTTACGTCAGGCTCACTAAATCGACACGAGGATGCAAGGATTCGCCTTGCAAGATGTATCCTCAGAGCAAGTCTTTCGCAACGCTTGACCTCAGTCAGTCACGAAACCGCACTTAGATAACGTACAACTTTAGTAACTTAGAGTATTATCTATGCTTCTATGCACTTATGATATTTCACAAACTCTTAGAACTACTTCTGGCTCCTTGTGTAGAGCATAAAAGTCCTTGCAAATGTCGTGTTGTAGTCCTTGTTCCACTTTCACTGAGGCACGTTGTATCCTTCCGCACTTGTCTTCGATGCGTTTATTAATACTCGTACCGGCCGTATTTCAGTTCTCGCGTGATCACTCCGACTTCTACTGTCCCTCGCGGTCGCTCGGCGGCTCCTTTTATACGCCTGGGGCCTGTCAGCGCCAATGTCAACGGAAGGGCAAAGCTGGCGTGATGGCCGTCTTGGCACTTAGCAACAACGGTGCCTGGCCGTATCGACTCACGCCTGCCGTTGGTATGACAGCGATCACTATAAACGGTGATCGTACTGCTCACACACCAACGGCTCTTTGTCCTCCACATAAACGGTACGTGTCCAGCCATCCTAGCTGCGAGACACGTACCTAAGCGCTGACACCAGGCGTCAGAGCGAGAAAGCAAGCGAATTCGCCGCGACTCAGGTCCGGCCGCGGCATGTCTCCTTATACGTGTTTCGGGCGCCGGCTTTGTTTACATATGTACATATTTACAAGTATATATATATATATATATATAACACATACATACTTTTGTGAGAAGCATTCACATCTCCTCACACTCCCCTCTTTCCTCGGAAGTGGAGTCTTCCACTTCAAATTCAAACTTTGAATAAGCGCGCCATCCGCAGCGCCGTTTTGAACTCAACGGCCGTGCACCGACCTTATAACCATCAGCTTAGGGTTGTGTTCATTGTCCTCATAGCAGTCAGCTTTGTGCTGCGTGCTGTGTTGACATCGCATGCCATGCCAGGGAGCCTAGCGTCGTACGTGATCGGCGATATTTAATCGATAGCGGCGATCTACGCCGGCTATCGACAAACGCTCCCCACTGACGAAAAAGACGAGTCAAATTGTTGCTGCAAAAGTATAACTCAAAAAAAAGTAGGTATAAAAAAACCCACCACGACTGCAATCTTAGTTTTGCCGTTATTAATTCCTTCTCTCTTTTACTCAGGGTTGGCCCCGCGATGCCCGCTGGCTTCATTTTCCCCCGTGGCTCCAGGTACGTACTGTTTCTCCAATACTTACCAGCGTCTGCCAGTGCTACATTTATTCTTCTTCTTTTTTACTTTTCAGGTGCCAAACATACAACACTTTTTTTTTCCCATTATTTTGTTTGGTGTTTATTATTATTTTTTTTATAAGTGTGTGCGCGTTTTGACCGGCACGCGACCTGTGCACTCACGGGTCGCACACGAATACGCGAGTCCCCAGTGACGATACCTTTGTTCGTTATCGGTGCCCGTGCACCCACGCCAATCGGCACGATCGCCTCGCTGGGCCCTCGCAGGTTGCCGTGGCCACCTCCGGTGGCCACTGTTCCGGCTCCAGTTCCCGCCAGGTGGGGTGTCCGCTCTGTGCCGAGTGCTGGCGTTGCAGAGACGGGCGGACCGTCCGCGTGGGACCAGGGCACGACGCCTGCCGTTCCAACGTTGGTCTTACCCGGATGGGTGACCAGCGTGGGGACGGAGGCGGTGTCTCACCACGCGGCGGCGAGTCCGGCACGCGCTGTCCTGCTGCTGCAGTTGCCTCATTGGCCGGCTGGGGCCACACCCACGGTGCCTTCTCGGGGTTGTCGGGTGATAGAGCACGCGGCGGTGGTGTCGGCGACCTGGGCGGTGGTGTCGGTGACGGGGCCCGTGGGGGTGGTGTGACCTCGCGGATCTCGAACCCTTGCGAGGGTGGTGCCACGTCTTCGCGCCACCGATAGACCACCGTCACCTCGTGACACCAGCCTGCCCCATAATACCGTGACTGCCTCGTCGCCGTCATACCCTCGTCGTGCGGGGTTGTGGCCTCGGGATCCCGCGCTGCCTCCGCTCGCTTCCCCGACGCGTCGTCGTCCGCGTCTGCCTCCTCGAACGGTGCCGCGTCGTCGGTCTCGTGTACCTCCTCGGTCGTGGCCGCGGAGTCGTCCGTCATCGGCTCGTACTCCTTCTATCAGTCGCCCTCCGCCTCCGATTCCGAGGAGATCTCGATGATCTCCTCATCCTCTACCCGGTCCCTCGGTTGCGGCGAGGGTGACCTCGCTAGCCGCTCCTCAGGCGGTGGCGTCGGCGGTAACACTGGCCGAAACCACCCGGGCTCGGGCTTCGGCTCCGTTTCGGTCTCTGACTCCGTCTCCGTTTCCGACGAGGCCGAGTCCTGCTCCTTCTCGCGCCTTTTTCGACCAAGGTCCTCCGCCACCGCCTTCCGCCGGTACGCGTTGAACAGGAATCGCTGGAGGCGATCCTCGCTGGAATCGCGCATTGGCGACGCCATCAGCACGAGGACGTCGGGCGACGGCTCTCGCTGGTGACGTGCTACGCGCCGCCTCGGCTGAACTGGGAGCCGACCGGCCGGCAAAGGGAACGCGCCTGCGCCGGATTACCCGTCGGGGTGCTGGTGCCACCCGACGTGCTTCTAACAACGCGCGGACGTGTTGACCGCGTGGCGGCGGTCCCACGCTGCTGTCACTTTTCCCTGGCTCGGACATCTCGTTGCGTACGTCTTTAATTTTATATTCTCAAAGAGGCTGAACGCATGGCAGCCAGCGCTTTTATACCCTCTGGTGAGTACTCATGTGTGTTTGTGTTAGTATGCGATCAACGGTTTCCTTACCGTTATGACCGCCATGTTTGTCAGCGCTCTCTCTGGATTTTTTTTTTTAAATTCGTCTCGTTTGTTGTTTGTTATTGCTTTTTTTTGCATACCAGACATGGCACATGCATTACCCTCCCTTTTTTTTTTAAACAAAGCCACTTCCTATGATTCCAACCCAATTCAGATTTTCTTATTATTCCACAGGTGTTAACTCAGGTGAGTATGTGAAGTATATCACAGTTATGATTTTAAAAATTTTTAGAAAAAAAAAAAAAATTGGTCTTAAAAAAAATCGGTTATATTTTTTTTGCCGCCCTCGGTTCTATTTATTTCCCTCCTCAAAGAATTTAACAAGTTAAAAAAAAAATTTAACAACAAAATGTTCACGACTTGTTCTGTTGCTTTTTTGTGTTAAAAGAAAAATACGGCCCAAACTTATTACTGCGACTTGCGTTCCTCCTTGTCTGCTACCTCACTATGCGGCTTCAGGTCGCAAATGTGAGCTGTCCGTTCCTTTTTCTCAGTTTGGCTTTTCAATTTCACTATCACTGGGGATACGAAATTTGTGATAGTGTATGGGCCAGAGAATTTTGGGGCTAGCTTTGCAGCGAAACCCTCAGCTGCATTTGACAAATGGTGTTGCTTCGCCCACACTTTGTCGCCCACTGCAGGCTTCCATGCCCGTATCCTCAAGTTGTAGTGCCGTGCCTGATCTTGGGCCGCCTTTTCAAGACTACGTCTTACCACCTCGAATACCTCCTTCAATTTAGAGGCATTTTCGGTGGGCGTTTGCGTGTTCCTGCCCGTTCCGACTGTGACCCCTTCGAACAGTGTGTTTGGAAATCGCGGCTCGCGTTCGTGCGTAATATACGCCGCACAGTATCCGGTAGATGCTGACACGCTAGAATTGACGGCCAAAGACAGCTCTGGTAGCATCTTGTCCCAGCACCGCTGATTATCCTTGGCATATTGTACCACCATTGTTTTTGCGGTCCGATTTGTCCTTTCCGTTAAGTTATCTTGTGGGCTGTATGGTGCTGTAAACTGGTGCCGCACCCCACATTCTTCAAGAAAACTTCTAAATGCCTTGCTTGTAAACTGCGCTCCGTTGTCAGTTATAAGCACTTTCGGCACTCCAAACCTGGCCAATATCCGCTCGCGAAATCCTTTTTGCAACGAAGCTGTTGTAGCGCTTCTTAAAGGGACCAGCTCTGTCCACTTTGAGAACCTGTCCACAAACACCAAGAGCATGGAATTTCCATGTTTGGACCGGGGTAGTGGCCCAACAAAATCCGCACATACTGTGCTCCACGGCTCTTCCGGTATTTGTGTCAGCATTTTCCCAGCAGCCGCCATCTTACTTGGCTTATACAGTTGGCAAATTTTACAGCGGTGAACGTACGCGCGTGTGTCTCTGTACAAGCCAGGCCAGTAATAGCGAGTTGCCAATCGCGCTATCGTCTTCCTGCTACCGAGGTGTCCGGCTGTTGCGGCGTCGTGATTTTCTAGCAACACCTGGTTCCTCTTGCTGCTCGGTACGCAGAGTTTCCACGATGACACTTCCTCGTTGCCTGCGCGATGTAGTATGTGCCGGTAAAGGTTTCCGTTCTCCTCTACGAAGTCCGGGTATTTTCTGGGGTTTTTCCTAATATCTTCTCGCATCTTTTGGATCCATTTGGATCTCGCGCTGGATTCCTCCATGCCTTCGATCGACCACATGTCTCTTGTAGTGGCTGTCGGGACAATGCATCGGCTACGACATTGAGATTACCCTTTCGGTATCGTATCTCAAAGTCGTATTGTTGTAGTTCTAGCGCCCACCGCGCTATCCTACCCGATGGACTCTCGATGGAGTTGAGCCACTTCAGAGCCATGTGATCGGTTATCACGACGAAATGGTATCCCTCCAGGTACGGCCGCAGTTTTCGAATACCCCATACTATGGCCAAGCACTCTTTTTCGGTAGCCGAATCATTCCTTTCGGCTCCGTTGAGTGTTCTGCTGGCATACGATATTACTCGTTCACCTTCGTCCGAAGGTTGAGTCAATATCGCACCCAGGCCATAGTTGCTTGCATCCGACTGTAAGCAAAAGGTTTTCGAAAAATCGGGGCATGCCAAAACAGGTGACTGTGTCAGTCGGCTTTTGATAATTTCAAATGCCTGTTGTCGTTCTTCTGACCATTTCCATTTGGCTCCCTTTTTAAGCAGGTCGTTTAGAGGGTGTACCGTTGTCGCGAAGTCTGGTACAAAACGCCGGTACCAGGATGCGACTCCCAAATATTGCCTCAGCTCCTTCACGTTTCCGGGCGGCTTTAATTCTGCGATTGCAGCAACCTTTTCTGGGTCTGTGCAGATGCCCTTGTCGGTCACCCGGTGGCCTAAGTACTTTAATTCCGTCCCTTGACTATGATGTCATCTAAATTACAAACGCATGTGGCATCATGTCCGGACCGATGACGCGATCCAAAGCCCTCTAGAAAGTTGCAGGTGCCGAATGTAATCCGAACGGCATTACCTTCCAGTGATACAATCCCTTTCCTGGGACTGTAAACGCTGTCAGTGGTCGGCTCTCTTTTTCCATTGGTATCTGCCAATATCCATTTTTCAAATCCAAGCTTGTTATAAAATGAGCTGATCCAAAATGTGGTTCACTCTTGGAAGTGGATAGGCATCTTATTTTGACTTGCTGTTTAGTTGTCGAAAATCCACACACAACCGCCATTGGCCTGTTTTCTTTTTTTTACCATAACTATGGGCGCGCTGTGTGGACTATTCGATGGTTCGATACAGCCTTTTGTCAGCAGTTCGTCAACTTGTTGATTGATTTCGGCCTGCAATTTCGGATTTTTGAGGAAATACCGTTGCTTAATCGGCCTATCTTCGGTCATCACGATTCTATGCTCTGCAATTTGTGATGGCCCTTTTAGTTGCCCGAACGCTGCAATTTCGCGACATAGGAATTCGGCTATCTCTGGGTCTTCGTGTTGGATTTTGATTTTCGTCTCGGTATCCTGACGGATGGCCTCTGTGTGCTGGTCGGTTGTGGTCTGGACAACTGCCACCGACAGTCTCTCCTCCAGATCTTGCCGCTCGTAGCGTCGTGCCGGGATGGTGACCACCATTCCCGCACATTTCAGCACAGTGCCCATACCTGTCAGGAAATCCCATCCCAACACGAGATCGTCGATCACGCCTGGTAAGATAAGCAATTTTACTACGAGCTTGCGATTTCCCAAGCTGATGTTTGTTTCCTAATCCTAATCGTACCTGTCTGTTTGTGGCGCTTCTCTGGCATATTCCACTGGGTTTACAAGATAGTTTTTCACTGATAAAACTACTTGTAGCCCCAGTATCGACGGTTGCCTCATACTGACAGTCGCCGATCCGCACAGTAGCTGTCAGTTGTGCAACCTCGTTCTGCAGACTTCCGATTAATGGCGAGGGGTGTTCCTCGGCGGCTCCCGTTCGCCCCTCACTGGCGGACGCCGCTGGTCGTTTCCCGACTTGCAACATGTCGCTGTCCGTTGCCCGATTCGGCCGCAAATCCAGCAATAGTCAAGCATTGGGTTTCGGCAATCCACCGCCCAATGTCCGCTCTGTCCACAGGTTGGAGTTGCTGCTGTTCTAACCGCAGTCACGCTCTATCCTTCTCCAACTCCTCAAATGCCTCCGCCAAATGCATCAGTTCCCCAAGGTTTAAGAATTGGTGCGGTCGCGCGTACGCTCGCAGATCGGGGAGACTGTTGTTGTAAATTTTGTGCAGCTCTTTGTCCGCTGCTAACCGCAGCGGCCGCAAAAGTGTCTGCACTTCGACCATATAAATTTTAAACGGTTCATATAACTTCTGCCGTCTTCTGCGGACCTTGTCTTCCAAATTCTCGAAATTATCCCTTGGTATGAAATATTCCTGAAAGCTCTGTACGAATCCCACCCAACTCGTCCAGTGTTGGTTATTGGCAATGTACCACTTTAGGGCCATCCCTTTGAGCAACTCCGGCATGGCTTGGGATCAGGTTCAGGTTCAGCCCATATGTATCAGCTGACCATTCTATCTGCTCCAAGAATTCTAAGGGTTTCGACAGCCCGTCGAATCTAAAACCCCATTCTTGGGTACTCCATGCCAGTGCTCACACGTTCGTGTCTTCGATCGAAGCTGGGTTCCTGTTGCGGTTGCTGGAGGAATGCTCAGCCGTGCTACGTTGATAGCGCCATGCTCCTTCTCTTCCTCCTTCTCTTCGACCGCCGACTATAGTTCTTTGCTTGGCGACAAACGACCGAATCGCTTTGCCAATCCGCTGATACGGAGGCCTAGCATTAGGGAGATCTCATTTTTACTCACCCAATCTCCAAACTGTTTCCGCATCATGTCGGTTGTCCCAGCCATTTCCAGGCCAAATTCCGTGCCATATTTTATTAATTGTTCCTTTTTTAAATTGTACACCCACGAACGCACCATTTTGTTTATATAAAAATGTAAAACACTTCGTAGACTAGTATCGCAGAATCCACAGTTTGGGCGCCAGTTGTAACAAACCTTCGGTTGTCCCGAATGTCAGCCGGGCTAGCTCTTGCGGTGCTTAGGGTACGTGCCAACAAATTTGTATTTGTGGCGCTGCGATACTGTATTTGCGATATTTGTATTTTGCGTGCTATTTGACTAGCCTCACGGTACTATTACCCTTGCCTTTGGAACACCTTACAATGTGCTCTCCTGCCAGTCAACGATCGAATTTAGTCTCACCTACGGGCTAGGTTTTATTGCCCACTACGCCAGCTACGCCAGGTTTCGCTATTGGCTTTCTTGTCTCCGCAAGAAGCTACCAATAGCACTCCTACTCGTTGGTGTACGTGCGCTTCACCTTGCCATCTTCGTGTTGATTTAGTGAGCCTGGCGTATATGTCTTTTACACAAAATTTACATGCTTTGGGTTGCACTAGAAATTATAATATGTACCTTCATACGATTTGCCTCCAGCAAAAAATGTTTCTATAGTTCGTTGAAAATCATGGCTTCTGCTGCTGCTCAATTTTCCATCTCAGGAATCTGCTTTGTTCGAAGCTTCCAAAGTATAACTCACATTTCCCTCTTTTTCTATTTTGTGGTACGTTTTTAAGTGTTTCTAAAAATTAGAGGTGTTTCCGCTAAATTAGATTATTTTTTGGCACAGTGTGCATGTGGCCTCCTTGCCACTTATTGTAAAATAATCTCTGGCTTTTGTCACTATTGCCTTCGAGTTCAGACATTTTTTTATATTTGCGTAACACTTATATGAACAGTTGTATTATTGTTGTGATCTGTCGACGATACCTTGAGTATCGACTAGCAAAATATCGATATCGATAATATCGTCCAACGCAAGTATCGTCGATATCGTATCGACAATACTGCGATAAAACAGACGATACCTCCAGTATCGTATCGATACCTCCAGTATCGTATCGATACCTGCCAGTCCAGATTTGGTATGCATAATTTTTATACACTTCCAAGTTTGTTTTGACCAAGTTTCGTTCAGATTGATTAGTTTTAAGGTACAAAAGTTTGGAAAAAAAAAAAAAATAGGTGCTCAGGAGGTACCTGAAAGACAATTTGAATTGTGATGCAAAATAGATGTTGGCTGATGCGCAGATCTAACCGATAAGCACACAAAATTTCACGAAAATCGAACGAGCCATTACGGAGGAATGTAGAAACGAAATTTGTGACACGAGAATTTTATATATTAGATTAAATATAACTTAATTTACGTTGTTATTGTATATTTTACAATACGTTAAATAAAAACTTACCTGTACACTTACAAATAACTCCTACTTCTTTCCATTCCTTATCTGTTATATTTTTATTTTTGTACTCTTTACTTGTGTCGTTCCATAAAACGATACGGCTTTGAACATCCGAAATTAAAGCTTCCGCGCGGAATTTGGCATTGTATGCAAATTGTCTCTCAGCGATGCACCAAAAATTAAAATCAATTCAAGCGCTGAGCGACGTCGCTCTGACGCTCATGAAATTCGCTCGTCGCTCAGCGGCTGCGTGGCCACGCTAATGGGTTATCATAGGCTTTAATATTTAACTTCGCTCGAGAGAGCGTCGCTCAGCCGCTTATCGCTCAATGCGTGGCCGAGGCCTTATATGATTTAGATCTGTATGTAGCGATCCATACCTGTCTGTATTGCCGCCTTTACATTAGCGTTGGATGCAGAATGTTTTGCTGACGGCGCAGCAGACATTGTGCAATTTTTGTTGCAGTAGCTGTTTCAGATATAGTAGGCAGAAGAGACGGGGAGCATGATTGAACTCCGTCGCGTGCTGCGTGCAAGAGTTCTTTGGTCGCGTTTGGAGTAGTTGACCGCGCGGTCGGATTTCGTCGAGAGTAGGAACGAAGAAGGGGAGCACGAACGTTCACTGTCGCGCGCTGAGTTCGTATGCTCTCTCGCTCTCAGTTTCTTGGGCGACATAAGAAAAGTACGCATTGTTCCGTTGTATAGAGAGCTCGTCTTGCTCGCGCTGTTGCTGCGTGCGAATTTCTTGTTGACTCATTGTCTTGAGCGGGGTTAAGGCCTAACCAAACGATGAACGAAAAGCATGCATACGCATTAAGCATCAACGTCTATAGCCATACGTTGCTTAAGTGCTTAGTCTCTTCTTCTTCTTTCTGTCTTACAATCAAATAACAAAATCAGCAATGGTACATGGCTGCCATGTGTTATTTTTTTATTCAATTTAAAATAAATGTTAAAATTTAATGTAATGTTATGTTAAAAATAAAGATAACACATTTTTTATAGATCTAGTGTATTATATTAATGTGTTTATAAACAATAAACCATTTTTTTTTTAATATTTTCCATATAGTAAAATAACTGCGACAACTCTATAGCACTAAGTATTTAAGCATAGTTTCACTTCAGTGAAACCTTGCTTAAGGCGTATAAGCATTCGTTAAAAACAAAAACTTAACGAAACCGTCCGTAAGCATCGTTTGGGCAGATACTCGACGTTGCATATGTTGAAACTTTGCTTGCTGCGATGCTTAAAGGAAGAAAGCATCGTTTGGTTAGGCCTTTAAGCTTTTGTTTTTGTCTTTGATTCTGTTTTTGTTTATTTGTAAATAGTAAGTTTGTGTGTTCACTTCAAATAATTTTTATATGTGCATTTTCACTGCACTTTACTCTTGTGTTCTTCAAATGTATATCTGGAGCACAAAGAAAACACGTCTGCTTACGACGAATGCAACAACGCCTTCTCTTTCTGATCGCAGAACTATGCTTCGTCTTTTTATGCAAACTAATAAATGGTGAAATCGATTCCTCTGAATTAATCAACCAAATTAGTTTTGCTGTTCCGACCAGAAGGACAAGGAATATTTTTCAAGCTTGTAGCTCTAGCTATGCTATTCATAGCCCATTCCAAATTGTATGTTCAAAATATAACGAATTTTTGGTTCTATTGGTTCTCTTAAAAAGCTAGTTTTACGTCATTTGCCTACATGTTCGCGATCTACGTAACCGTACGCAATGCGGTGCGCCCCTCGGTTGGTTGGGCGGAAGTCGGGTTGCTTTTTGCTATGGTCCGAGCGTTAACAAATAAATAAATAAATAATAAAAATAAATGTTGCCATAAAAAAAAGATTTTATTGTTATCGATTGCATCTGTATATCGAAAACGGGAAAAGATATCCTTTAAATAAAAACTTGCACTTCGCGAGGTAAACAAGAACTAAGATCCCAATTCTCGAATCTTTTTATACCCCGAACCCATGAAATGGGTAAAAGTGGTATAATGTTTTTGTGCAAAAGTATCTAACAGGCAGAAGGAAGCATCTCCGACCCTATAAAGAGTATATATTCTTGATCAGCATCAACAGTCGAATCGATAAAGCCATGTTCGTCTGTCCGTCCGTCTGTCTGTATGTATGAACGCGTCGATCTCAGAGACTATAAGAGCTAGAGACTTCAGATTTTGCACATCGGCTCATCTTAGTCCTAGGCAGTACAAGTTTATTTCCGATTTTCGATAACTATTTCCGTTTCCGATATACAAATGCAATCGATTACAAAAAAATCTCGAATTTGGAAAATGTAAAAATGGGGGTTGAAATAATGGGTAACGATAAAACTTTTCTGAAAATGTCATCGAAATCGGTAAAGAAACACCAAGATATCGAAAATTAAAGTTTAGTCACAGATGCATACAGACAATGACTGTACGCGTTAACTATAGGGTTTGGGGTATCTCCTAGTCGGGAAATCTCGACTGGAGCCTTCTTACTTGTTTCCTTATAGTCTCTGAGATCGGCGAGTTCTTATTGACAAACAGAAGGACTATATTTACTCGGCTGTTGATGCTTATTAAGAATATAAATACTTAATGCGGTCGACGATGCTTGCTTCTGCCTGTTACACATTTTTCTTAACCCATTTTAGGTTATAAAAACGTTCAGGCCACGCCCACCATCACTGCTTTAATTCATCTTGTGAGCCAAAGCCGATTAGTCTGGAACCACTAAGCACTCATACATAGAGGAGTCAAACGCCGAAGATCCAATAGCCCAATTGGTCCAATTGAGATTGAAGCCAAAAGCACTTCGGCTGCTGAAAGCAACGAGCCGATGGCAAAGTGCCGCTATTTTTACAGACCATTTGCGTAGTTCAAAAATATGAAATCAGTCTAGCGCCGGCTTCATTCGCTGCAGACGGAGTGCCAGCAATTTGCTGTGTATACGTCTGTATGTAAGCCAGATGATCGCCGATAGGTGTGCTGTTTGCTCTGAGCGGCTGTATATTGTGGAAAGGGGATAGCAGCACCAGAGTGCGAACAACAACAACACATGTGCATATGAATACCTATGGAGATATATATATGTATATGCGTTTGCTTCTTTTCAGTATTTCTTGGCTCCGATCTGAAATGTAGCAAAAATCATTAGGGCGAACACAGCAAGCCAAGTTCGGAGCGCTCCGAATTATGAGTCTAAGCAGAGCCAAACATAGGAGCGTTTTTGGAACAAGCACATAAATTTGAATTTTTTCGGACCAAACTCAGTGTTCTCTTCTCACGGACTCATAAAAACCACTTATGTCTGAACATTTTCGGAGTTTAACTAGGCAGGTACCAATCAGCGTCTGAAAAGAGGATTTTAGGATTTTATATGCTTCAACGGAAGGGTGAAAGCACTTATATCAGTGTCTGAAAAGAGTCAGAATAGACTCCGAAAACTCCCACATTAAGTGCGACCAGTTTCATAGAAAACACGCACATTTTTTACTTTTATAGCAACGCATATCAGTGTGTGCGTGCATGTGCAACACATTTGAATTTATGCGTAGCAATTCTTGACCTGTCTAAATTTTTATGATTTTTAGCAATTTTATTACAAGCTATGGACACCTATAAAATTAATGTTATTAAATGATAATTTTTTATTTATTTTTAAAATTCATCTTAATCATCAAGGTGCATTGTCCATAGTTCATTATATGACAAATAGTAATTAATATATTTGAATATACATATGTACATAATTATGTACTCTTGACCCTTAAAAATCAAATTTAAATACATATTAAATGCCGACAGCCAATATTTAACATTCAAATTTGGCGCGCATTTGTATCTGCCTACTAAACACAGGCAATTTCTGTTTTTGCACTTTCTGGTCATACATACTCTCTCGACATATTAACTATATGACACCAGCAAACAATTTTGAAACACAACTACCATGCAGTTGCGCATTTACATACAAAAAATGCTCGCGTCAACCGCGTGCCAACTTAAAACCGTTTCTCTACTCAATAAACGCACACTAGTTTCAGCGATCTCAACAGAAGTACAGTTCTGAATACTCTTTCGGAATATGTGTGCAAGCAAAGAAGCAAACGCATATACATACATATATCTCCGTAGGTACACATACCCTCCAGTTCGACTTGGAGCGATCGCTCCCAATTCAAATCTGAATGCATGCAGGTTTCAATCAGACCTGAATTTGCAGTGAAGGTTTCAGCGAAGGCTGCAGCGATGGCTGCAGCGAAGGCCGCAGTGGTCGAGAGAGCATTTCGGAGAGAGAAATTAAGTGAGAGCATGTTCTAAGAGAGCAAAGGAGAGAAAAAGAACAGTTATATTTAATTCTAACACTTCAAGTCAAAGAGCAGGCTTTTTTCGTTCGTTTTAAGTCAAAGCTAACTGCATTCGAAATATGTTCGGCAACAGTGCAATGGTGAAGGCATCCACTAAGTAAACGGGAGGTGCAGGTTCGAATCCCAGCACAGGCTATCATATTTCGTATTCGGTGAGTTTTGATATAAACTAATTTTAATCTTTCTAGCAATTTTAATAATTTAAATTATAGTTCTAACATTTCTAGTAGACGCATGCGAGTGTATTAAAATCAAAAGTGTGCCATACTTGGTTTTTCAGGTATCCCGAGATGTTAAAATGAAATTTCAACAAAATTAACATGAACCATAATTATTCGATTATAATCGAATCTAATATTTTTGTATTTTTTTATTATTTATTATTTACCATATTTATGTTTTAGATAAAATTATACCCGAAAATAGTTTAATTTAAATTTTATCCTAGTGCGCTTAGGAATCCCGCTTCGCTTCTCTTTTCATGCGCATGTGCATGAATGAGGCCCTAGGACATCCCCTTGTTAAATTCATGCCTAAAACGCGTGTAGTTGCATTTAAGAGTTCATGCATGGTCATGATCAGATCATGTATGTTTCAGATCTATTTCATATCTGAAACGAACTGCAGGGTACACACCTAACGGCGATCATCTCGCTGACATACAGAGGTATACACAGCAAATTGCTGGCACTCCGTCTGTACCCAGTCAAGTCCCAGCGCATGAAGGACTTGCACTTTTTGTAAAAACGCAAATGGACTGAAAAAATTGCTTTCGGCTCGCAGTCATTTTTTCGGTAGTTGGGAAAACGCGATTTGACTCCTCTATGTATGAGTGCTTAGTGCTGGAACGTTTTTGATTAGAAATTTTAACTTAACGGTCACTGTTTTATTCTTTAATCAGACTTCATACTTGGTTCCTGCACACCCATTTATGTTTAAAGTGTCAAAGTCACTTACCGGTCTTGCTGAGATCGTGCGTCAATCGGCCACCAAGTGACTGCTGTAATTTATCCGTAAGACCACTGATTTTGTCAACAATGCTGGTTCGATTCTGGGCTTGGGCTTCGCTGATAATACTGCATTGCGGCATTAGTTTGCCAATGCTGTTGAGGTTTGGGATGGAGCCTAACATCGAAAAAGTAAGCCATGATCCACAAGTGAAAATGTGGTGCAATTATTTAACAGACTATATGCCTTGTAGCATGTTCACATTCATATGCTTTCCTTGCAATATGGGATTTTTATATGGGTACGTATATAATATCGCATGTAGGGCTTACCTTTCGTGTGGGACGTCACTGCCGCACAGGCAGCCGTGCTGCTGATGGCCGCCATTTTATTAAGCGCCTTTCCATGTAGCTGACTTACGGTTACGTTTGGCTTAAGGAAAGACACAAACAGATGCTTAGTCAAATCGAGCGGCGTTTCGCAGTCCAGGAACGAATCCAAAAACAGACGAAACCTATCGAAATCGATGTCCTGTAAATATACAATACAAAGATCAAAATTCAAGTCACAGAACAGAAAACAAAATGGGCACTTACGACAATGATATACTTCCCTAAACCACTGCAAACTAACAAGGTGGTTTTTGACAGCCTACTTAATCAAAAGGCACCAAAGGCCGAATGACTTAGTTGTTGCAAGGCTACACTTTTAATTTCAATTATTTACGACTCCCTAAAAATTAGATACCTGGAACTTTAAAAATGGGCTGGTCAGATAAAGTGTGGAGATTAAGTACTACGCTTAATTGGGGGCTAGGAATTCAATAAAATAGGTAATGTAAAATCGATAAAACCAATTACAAAGTTAGCCTAAAAGATAGTTACATACCTAAAATACTTCATCAAACTTTTTGATGCCAAGCCTACCTCTTCCGCCCCAGCTACACTGCACCATGTCTAACTGTTTTTCAGATACATGTGCCTAAAAGTGCCTGTAACAAGTAAGAAGGCTCTAGTCGAGATTTCCCGACTAGGAGATACCCCGAACCCTATACTTAATGCGTACAGTCATTGTCTGTATGCATCTGTGACTAAACTTCAATCTTCGATATCTCTGGTGTTTCTCAACCGATATCGATGAAATTTTACAGATTTTCATTATTTTGTATCAAGTTTCTAAAACGTAATTTAGATTTCCGATAATCGACATTTTTATGTTATCGATCACATGTGTATATCGGAAACGGAAATAGTCATCGAAAATCTGAAACAAACTTGTACTGCCTAGGACTTAGATGAGCTTATTTGCAAAATCTGAAGTCTCTAGCTCTTATAGTCTTTGAGATCGACGCGTTCATACAGACAGACGGACGGACGGACAGACGGACATGGCTATATCGACTTGGCTGTTGATGCTGATCAAGAATATATACACTTTATAGGGCCAGAGATGCTTCCTTCTTGTGTTCGGGGTATAAAAAAAAAACCAGTAAGAAGGCTCTACTCGAGATTTCCCGGCTAGGAGATACCCCGATCCCAATACTTATCGCGTACAGTCATTGTCAGTATGCATTAGTGACTAAACTTTAATCTTCGATATCTCTGTTGTTTCTCAATCGATTTCTATGAAATTTCTGCAGATTTTCATTATTTTGTATCAAGTTTCTAAAACGTGTTTTACATTTTCGATATTCAAAATTTGTATGTTATCGTTCACATGTGTATATCGGAAACGGAAATAGTTATTGAAAATCGAAAAAAAATCTGAAGTCTCTAGCTCTTATAGTCTCTGAGATCAACGCGTTCATACATACAGACAGACGGACGGACAGACGGACATGGCTATATCGACTCGGCTGTTGATGCTGATCAAGAATATATACACTTTATAGGGTCGGAGATGCTTCCTTCTGCCTGTTAGATACTTTTGCACAAAAAACATTATACCCCTTTTACCCATTTTATGGGTTCGGGGTATATAAAAGACACTCAGCCACCCCTTCTTTTAGAATTCGAATTTGCCCTTGTGCTGCACCGAGTAGAGCTAGAGCTAGAGCTAGAGCCACCGAGTAGGTAGGTGTGAGCGTGGCATCCTTAACTTAGATGTAGCTCCTAACAGGGCGTATCTAGCTATTCTGCTACCCAGTTTGTTTACTTTGGCGTAAAAACTGTGAAAGATTTATGCCGTTTCGTTCTAAAAGGCGGAGGGTTGGGCGGCAGATGTGGGCATTGGTAAAACCATCCTCTTTAATATATTCAAAATCCAAATTAACCGATGTTAAGGAAAACCAGTGGTAAAAATGTGTGCTCTCGCTAGAGTCGCAGCAGGGTTGGTCGGTGGTTTTACGCTACGTCGTCTGCTTAAGCTACTAATACAAAAGATAGGTTGAGTGTGAGTAAGCCACTTTTTACTGGCAATCGCTTGAGAGGAATGCGGCTATTATGGCAATATATCGAACTCTGTACATAGAAGAAAATTCTTTTGAACCTTATGTATGATCGACTCTCTTTTGCGACAGCTGACTAATCAAGATGCATGTTGTCTTGATCTTTGATAATTAAATACAGCTATGGTAATTGTTCGAGGACATCAAGTTTTTTAACAATCAGAACATACGAAGCTAGATACACATTTTTGACGGCAGTTCATTTAACTCAAGCAAAATGTGGTCTAACATGGAGGCACGACATTTATTGATGTGCTAAACGCCCTGACAGTTAGAGAACTGAGAACTGGAATCCTTCTTGACAAGTGTCAACAGATGTGAATAAAGAGTTCTCGATTAAAAAAGCATTGAGAATCTATCCAACAAATTATCAAGTTGCTAAACCCAACGAAAAAGTTCTACAGAGTTTTTAGATTATAGAGACAGTTATTTATACAATAAAATCCCAACACGAACTCATTGATGCTACTCAAAATATTATTAAAAGGACTTAGATTCTCTGATATTGTGTGATAATAATGAAACAGGAGGTTTTCCTAGAACTATGCAACACATAAAAACTGAACTGTCACTTGAAAATATCTAATATATACAATTCTCGTGTCACAAATTTCGTTTCTATTCTCCTCCGAAATGGCTCGATCGATTTTCGTGAAATTTTGTGTGCTTATCGGTTAGATCTGCGCATCGGCCAACATCTATTTTGCATCCCAATTCAAATTGTCCTTCAGGTACCTCCTGAGCATCTATTTTGTTTTTATACTTTGATACCGAAGGTCCCATAGTATATTGGTTTTGTGCAATGTCCGTCATGGTGTCTGTCCGTCTGTCTGTCCGTCCGTCTGCCACGCCTACTAGGAGGCTGGGAAATCGATAAATTCGATAACTGAAAACAATATATTTCTCACATTCCTGCAGCTAGAGTTACCAAATTTAGCACGAAGATAGTGTGAGGTAGGCCCCGAATAGGCCTCCCCCACAAAGCGCCGTATAAAGTATAGTTAGGATTTATTAGAAATATTTGTAAAGACGCAAGAAGCGCGAGGATTATTGTTATTGGATTTATTAGGATATAAGACAAAGAGAACGCATGAAGCGAAATAGAAATTAATTTAACATTGTATAAGTAACATTTTACTAGCATCTAACGTATTAAGATTTAAAGTAGGGTTTTGAATATAACCGCCGCCAGCGCAGGGTCGCAAGGTGCAGCGCGCCAGCTGTGATCTTCTAATCCACCACGGTCGCGGATAAGCGTGGGGAGTAGCAAAATGCAGCTCACGCCGAGGCTGGAGCGCGACCGACTCGAGAGTTGCGAACGGTCGGTGTAAGCGGACGGACACGCGCGGGGATCGAGAGTGGAGAAAAACCGGCGAAAGAGATGGTCGCGCACATGCGCGCGTAGTATAAGAAGAAACTCTTTTCTTATTATCGTTACCCGAGACACGTGTCAGGTGACCGGGCCGATTAAGAGTATGAGTGAGATTTTTTTGTTTGCAATAAGACATTTGAAGTTAAATAAACTGATCGTAGAGGAATCCACGATCTAGTGAAGGAATATTTTCAGAATTGTGTTATTTTTTTATTCGGGCGTGCGCGTGTATCAGAGCGTTAGTGCCTGCAGTGGACTAGTAATCCCTACCGTGTGGCTAGAGGTACGAAGCGGTAGTACCCTTTGCAATCTCAATCCCTTGTCGGGACCCTAGTGTACGGCACGCATCCCCAGCATTTGTAAGCCTCATGTCTTAACGTCCCTAACAAATACAAGTATTCTTGTAAGTTAGGCCTGGTCAAACTGAGATCTGTACCCAGGCGAAATCACTACTTTACAATAGCTAGTCACGTTCCTGAAAAAACTGCATCAAAATTTTGGATGCCACGCCCACTCCTTCCACACCCCATCCTCCCTGCTCCTTGAAATTGGAACCGCCTATAGTTTTCACATATTTTGGGCTAGAGCCACCAAATTTTGTTTCGAGATAGGTAATGACGTTCTTCAAAAAAATGCATACAAATTTTGGATGCCACACCCACTCCTTCCGCCCCCATCCCCCTTCTCCTTGAAATTTAATACGCCTAGAGTTTTCACATTTTTTGGACAAGAGCTACCAAATTTCGTGTCAATATAGGTAATCACGTTCCCACAAAAATAATGCTTCAAAATTTTGGATACCACTCCCCCTAATTCCGCCCCATCCGCCCCATCCGCCTTCTCCTTCAAATTGAAAACGCCTATAGTTTTCACATTTTTTGAGCTAGCGCCACCAAACTTTGTGTCAAGATAGGTAGTGAAGTTTTCCAACAAATTGAATCAAAAATTTTGGTGCCACGCCCACACCTTTCGCCCCACTACACCCCGCCGTTGTTAAAACGGCTATGCGTGTATCTCCCACATTTTTTGAACTATAGTCACCAAATTTGGTAGGAAGATATATGATGACATCTACAAAAGATCTGCTTCAAAATATTGGATGCCACGCTCACCTCTGCCGCCCACCATTTAAAGTCGAAAATTTCGATATCTCTTACAGTTTTTAAGCTAGAGCCCGTAAATTGGGTAGAAAGGTAGAAGGCAGCATTTACCAAAGATCTGCTTAAAAATTTTGGATGCCACGCCCACCCAAGCCACCCGCCTTATAAAATTGGAATCGGCTATATCTCTAACAGTTTTTGAGCTAGATCCACCAAATTTGGTAGGAAGATAAATGGTGACAGTTAAAAACATTCAAAAATTTGGATGCCACACCCACCTCAGCCGCCCACCTTCTAAAATTGGAAGTTCAGTTATCTTCCACAGTTTTTGAGCTAAAGTCACCAAATTTGGTAACATGATAGCTGGAGATGTTTACCACCCGGCCCAGTCCTTTGCAAGCAGACTCCTTACCACCCGTTCTTTTACTGGTATCAAAGTATTCCGCAGTCGGTTGCGTCCGACTGCAACGTTTTTACTTGTTTTTTTTTTTTCAAAATTTTGTACCTTAAAACTAATCAATCTGAACGAAACTTGGTCAAAACATAGGGGCGTGTAAAAAAATTATGCATACCCGAATCGACCACTCCTTTGGGTACTTCCATACACCTTTGTCCTTTTTTCAAACTTTTGTGCTGGAGTTAATCAAATTTCTTTAAGCAAGCGACGCCGTCAGACTCATCGAGAATCGACTAGGCAATGTCGTTTTTCGATATTCAAAATATTCAAAAAATAAGTATCGTACATAAAACAATGCCACGTCTACGTGGAAGAAGTCGAAATATTGGTCGACTGACTCGGAATTTACAGTTCATCCAGAACAATCGGTTAAATAGATTGGCAGAAGCTCAATTGACGGACAATGAATGACGTGCTATAATGAAAGTCAACAGCAACGCATCGAACGCCTTCGAGCTAATGCATTGAGACAAACATTGGCCCGACAACGAATCACCGACACATTAAGAACACGTAAGCAAAATCTTTTGCAAGTGAAAAGCGTATTGGCACGTGCATCACTTCTTTGCCTTGCGTTCGAATATAAATCGGACATCGACTTTCGTCACTTTCACAAATTGTAATCGGTGGTACCATATTCACCTCTGCTGAGCAAAACATTCAATGCTCATATTAATGTTGAGTCATGCAGTTCGGTGAAGAGTATCAAATATATTTGCTGTATTTAGAATTGAAAATATTAATGTAAATGCTCCTCCGTTGAATCAAAATGATGAAATTACGAATTTCCAAATTGGCCGGTATATCAGTCCCAATGAAGCTGTCTGGCGTATTTTCGGATTCCCAATTCACGGGGTCCAGCAGCATTATACATTTAGCTGTCCATCTTGAAAACGGCCAGCGCGTATATTTCACGGACGGTACAGCGCTTGATTGTGCTATAAATCCACCAAAAACTACGCTCACCGAATTTTTTGAGCTGTGAAATCTTGCGGATGCTTTTGGTGCCTTCGCACAAACACTGCTCTATTCTGAAGTTCCACGATATTTTACATGGGCTCAATCGAAAAAATGGATGCCCGGAAGCAAGGGACACCTGTTGATGCATGCCCCGGTTTATTCAAATCAAATAGTTTGGGTCGTGTATATACAGTCAATCCAAGGCAGACTGAGTGCTTTTATCTGCGACTGTTGTTGGTGAATGTCACCGGACCATTGACATTTCTAGATATACGCAAGGTATAAGGATGCATGCCTTGCACTAGGCTTGCTAGAAGACGACAATCATTGGGACAGTATGCTTGCTGAAGCAGCATTAAGCTGCACACAAACACAAATTCGTCTATTATTTGCTATAGTACTGACTACATGTTTCCCGGCCCAGGCACAAATGTTGTGGGATAATCACAAAGATTCAATGACTGATGATATATTGTATCGACATCATACAAGGTGCAACGATCAAACGATATCGTTCAGTGATGCAATGAAGCATTGATTGTTATCGAGGATCTTGCATTGCTATTGCGAATTTACCAATCAGAAATTTCGGTCTGAGCTCACCGAATCGAAGTGCACCTGGTTTACTCAACACAGATATGAGTCGTTAACTGCAGTAAGATACTGTAGAAATGGCAGGCATTGTTAGTCGCAATGTTCCACTACTAAATGAAGAACAAAAAGTTATTTACGACCGCATAATTCTGGCAGTTTCGGCAGGACAAGGAAGATTCTTTTTTTTGATGCACCAGGTGGAACAAACAAAACGTTTCTGATTTCGCTACTTCTTGCCGAGATACGATAAAAAAAAAGCATCGCATTGGCCGTTGCATCTTCTGGCATTGCAACAACTTTATAAGATGGAGGAAGAACAGCTCATTTAGCATATAAGCTGCCATTAAACATTCAAAATAATCCAGATGCAGTGTGCAACATAAAAAAACAATCGTCTATTTCCACAGTGCTGAAACAATGTAAAATTATTATCTGGGATGAATGCACTATGGCACACAAAAATTCGCTCATGGCATTGGATAGGACATTAAAGGATTTAAAAAACAACGATAATCTGTTTGGCGGCACTTTGTTACTCCTTTCAGGTGATTTTAGACAAACACTTCCCGTTATTCCACGTTCAACGTACGCCGATGAAATCAACGCTTGCTTAAAATCATCGCGACTGTGGCGTAGTGTTGAAAGAGTACAGCTCACGGTGAACATGCGCTTTAAATTGCTTCAGGATCCATCCTCCGAAACTGGCTCTAAACAACTGTTAGATATTGGCGATGGGAAAGTTGCTGTACATGAAAATACTGGATGCATAAGACTACAGACGAACTTCTGTCCGACTCTTCTTCATCGACTCGCAAAATACTCTCATCGATAATATATTTCCCGATGTACACACACAATATGAAAATCATAATTGGCTGGCAGAAAGAGCGATTTTGGCAGCAAACAATGTGGACGTCAATGGGTTAAATTTAAAGATACAACAGTTGTTGCCTGGGGCCTTGGTGTCATACAAATCTATCGATGCAGTTTGCGATACCAACGAAACTGTGAATTATCCAATTGAGTTTTTAAATTCATTGGATTTGACAGGCATGCCACCACACCATTAACAATTGAAGGTTGGATCTCCGATCATTCTGATTCGTAACTTGAACCCACCACGGCTGTGTAATAGCACACGATTAGTCATTAAAAAACTAATGAGAAACATTATTGAAGCCATCATTTTGAATGGAAAGTTTCAAGGCGAAAATGTGTTGCTGCCACGAATCCCTATGACTAATACAGATGTGTCAATTGAATTCAAACGCAATCAGTTCCCAATTAGATTGGCATTCGCTATGACGATCAATAAGTCACAAGGCCAGACATTGTCTGTATGTGGCTTAGATTTGGAAACACCATGCTTTTCCCACGAACAACTATATGTGGCATGTTCTCGCGTGGGAAAACCATCCAGTTTGTTTGTGTTGGCTAAACACGGACTAAGCAAAAATATTGGACACTCAATTGCGCTGATAGATTAATCTTTATTGTTAGGTAATCTTATAATTGATAAGTAAATCCCCGCATTTTTTTTAGTACTTAGTTATTTTTATTGAACTGAAAAAAAGTTTCCTAGAAATAATATACCTGGCAAAACAACGTTTGCCGGGTCACCTAGTTTTATTATATAAAAGAAAAACTGAGAATTTCTGCATCATTAGTTTTTTCAAATTGGCATTTTTGGGGAGCTTTTCAAAGCTGATGACTTGACAATGGTAAAATATGTTTTAATAGTGTCTTTAGCAAAGTTCTAGATAATAAGTGGAAAAATGAAAATGCAGCTAAAGTTAACCCAAAAAATGCATCTAGTGTCTTAAAATCGCAAGAATGTCCAAATATATGAAATGGTTTGACCCTTTTAGCATTCAGCTTAGCATATCTCTTCCAAATGTGGATATATACACTGCCGTTCAACTGAATAGGTTCATGATCACCGAGTTAGGAATGGGGCTGTAATTCCTATACCAATGTTCCGATTTACATGCAATATTTTTTCTATAACTCTCTGATCTTATATTAATTAGATGTCAAAGTATGATTTTCATAAACTTAAAATTTATTGCTTGTTTATTTTTTCTTCTGAAAGAGTAACAAAATTATGCTTTATTTGCGTTCATCTGAAAAGGTTCAACATATTAAAATTAAAATTAATTAACAATTTAAGCTCATTTTCAAATTTTTTGCTGTTCACTAATGAGCTTGTATATTTTTAAAGAAATTTCAATAGATTTTAATAGTGTGTGAATCCTCCCTTTGTTGAAATAACCTCAAATACCCGGTTGGGTAGGGAGCTATAAAAATTTTACCATTATACCCCTTTTAGCCATTTTATGGGTTAGGGGTATAAACAATAAAGTTGGCCAGGAGTAAACTTTCTCTAAGAAGCGAGTTGCTTATTTACAAGGTTTTCTTGGCACCCATCTAGAGAAATGCTAAATAAATCTTGGCAGCAACTGTCTGGCAAAAATCCGCAACTGAATCCTCCTTGAGGGTACCGTCTGGGCAATGGGCATCGTGCTGCCTCGAAACAAACGAGGGGCACTTTGGTCATATTTGCCTTGTGGGGCAATACGGTATCTGTCCAAGGTGAACTCCACACTTAAGTACGGCGAGGGTATGGTGCAAACCGTATTTCGGACAGAACTTTGGTGCAACTCGCCTGTGTAGAGACGAGCGGTACCTAGCAAAGGTTCTTAGCAGCAAGGCTAAAATGCTATGGGTAGACCTCCCAGAACAGAAAAATCTTATGGAGAAGCAGAAGGATAAAACACGGACTCCCGCGGAAGGGTGCCCAGCTGGAGGTAGTGAATAGAACCAGTATTCCGTCCATACCGAAGGCGAAGGTACTTTTCCCTCGGGTTTTTCCGGCTGACCAGGCGCTTCAGCTTCTTAAGTGGCAAAATCCGTACGTGCCATCCGTTGATTGGAAGGTGATCCACGTTGCGAAGCTTGATAAAAAAAAAGTCAGCAAATGGTTCTCCAGATCAACAATTAGGCCGAGGATATGCTCTACCCGAGGTTTGGGAAGATGGCGTGAGGCGTTGGTAGCGTAATGGCGAGTGAAGTGGAGCACGACCTGGTGGAGGTCACTCACACCTAACGCCACTGTCCCATCCGTGGAGGACACCACCAACAGCCATGAAGCTGAGGGTCCTGCAAATCAACGCTCATAATGGCAAGCTGGCCTCGGCGGAGCTCCTGCTAACCCTGGAGACTGGGCCTGCCGACGTCGCCCTAGTCCAGGAACCTTGAATAGCGTCGGGGAACAAGGTTTCTGACTGAACAGCCCTAACTACAACATGTTCTACCCGACAACAGTATGTAGAGCAAGGACGGCGATCCTAGTAAGGAAGGGTATCTATGCTTAATTAATGTCTAATTACAGCACTGACGATTTAACGGTGGTAGCGCTGGAGGGTGACAGAGAAGAGCCAATCTAGATGTCATCCTGCTACATGGCACATGAGAACCACCATAAGAGCTCGCGCGACTGGTGAGGGAAGCCGAGCCAAAGAAGCAGCCACTAGTCATCGTCACTGACGCTAATGCGCATCATACGGTATGGGGCAGCAGGGACATTAACAACAGGGGTGAGTCACTGCTAGACTTTACACTGCAACAGAATGAAGAGTCCTTAGTCCTTCAATTCCAAGTGAACTTTGAGAGTGAAAACAATAAAATAAAGAAAACGAACAGGAACCCGCGGAACACGGACTGGGAACAGTTTGAAAAAGAAATCGGAAGAAATCTAACACGGCCGCCCACGATATCATCAACAGATAGGTGGGAGCCTTTTACAAAACATGCAGACCGTCCCAAGAGAAAACAAGTAAAAACGTTGCAGTCGGACGCAACCGACTGCGGAATACTTTGATACCAGTAAAAGAACGGTTGATAAGGGGGAATGCAGGGGCGAAGGGAGTGGCCCATGTGGTAAACATCGCCAGCTATCATGTTACCAAATTTGGTGACTCTAGCTCAAAAACTGTGGAAGATAACTTAACTCCCAAATTGAAAAGGTGGGCGGCAGAGGTAGGCGTGGCATCCAAATTTTTGAATCAAATGTTTTTAACTGTCACTATCTATCTTCCTAATAAGTTTGGTGGCTCAAGCTCAAAAACTGTTAAAGATATAGCCGATTCCGATTTTATAAGGCGGGTGGCTTTGGTGGGCGTGGCATCCAAAATTTTGAATCAAATGTTTTTAACTGTCACTATCAATCTTCCTACCAAGTCTGGTGGCTCTAGCTCAAAAACTGTTAAAGATATAGCCGATTCCGATTTTATAAGGCGGGTGGCAGAGGTTAGAGTGGCATCCAAATTTTGATGCATTTTTTGGGGAACGTCAATATCTATCTTCACAAAAAATTTGGTGGCTCTAGCCCAAAAAATGTGAAAACTATAGGCGTTTCCAATTTCATGGAGAAGGGGTGGGGCGGAATCAGGGGGCGTGGCATCCAAGTTTTGATGGGGAACGTCAGTACCTATCTTGACACAAAATTTGGTGGCTCTAGCCCAAAAAATGTGAAAACTATAGGCGTTTCCAATTTCATGGAGAAGGGGGTGGGGCGGAATCAGGGGGCGTGGCATCCAAGTTTTGATGGGGAACGTCAATATCTATCTTGACACAAAATTTGGTGTCTCTAGCCCAAAAAATGTAAGAACTATAGGCGTTTCCAGTTTCAAGGAGCAGGGATGATGGGGGCGGAAGGAGGGGCGTGGCATCCAAAATTTTGATGCAGTTTTTTCAGGGACATGATAAGCTATCTGCGTGCAAAATTTGGTAACTCTAGCTGTAAGAATGTGAGAAATATTTGGTTTTATCGGTTTTCAGTTATCGAATTTATCGATTTCCCAGCCTCCTAGTAGGCGTGGCACCCCAATCTTGACACTTTATCTGTCGCGCCTATAGACAAACATAATTGCAAAGTTTCAAGTCTCTAGCTTTACGGGTGTCGAAAAAAGTTGCGTTCATACAGACGGACAGACGGACAGACGGACAGACAGACAGACGGACAGACGGACAGACGGACACCATGACGGACATTGCACAAAACCAATATACTATGAGACCTTCGGTATCAAAGTATAAAGAGTCTCTAAGCCCCTTGGTGGACTCTAGAGCTTAAGGGACAGAGCACATACGTACAGGAACTCTTTAAACTCGCCAAGCAAGCGGGTGGACGAAACATAGATTAAGGCACCAAAACTTTAAGAAAATAGTAGGGGCAGCCAAACGCATAGCGCAACTTCTCATCAGGCAAAGAAAATATGGTACATCTGACACCGAAAGGTTGAGAAAGCTATAGCACATTTCCCAAGCTGTAAAGAAGTCACCACTACCACAGACATTATGTATACACACACGCAGAAAAATACCAGCAGACATCATAACGACAGACAGGATACTGTGAGCTATAGACTCCTTTGAGGGTTACAAATTCCCAGGTCCGGACGGGATATTCCCGGCCATACTGCAGTATGTCAAACATATGATTACTCCATGGCTGAGGGAAATATATAGGGCATGCCTTAGTTATGGCTATGTGCCTGTGGTCTGCCCAAAGCAGGGAAGTGCAGTCACGTGTTGCCAAAAGACTACAGAACCATTAGCCTGACCAAATTCCTTTTTAAATACATTAGAAAAGCTTATATACCTGCATTTTAGTGAGAATGCAGCTGTGGTTCTAGAACCAACTCAACACGCATACACGCAAATCAGCGGAACCTGCGCTATACTCCCTTGTGGCAAACGTAGAGAAGGCATAACACCACAAAAAAAGAAGCCTTAGGCGCAATCCAAGACATCTCAGGAGCATTTAACAATGTGTCCACGGGTGCCATAATGCACAGTCTGAGAACTGTGACCCCACAAGAAGCTGTGTACTCCTGGGTACAGAACCTACTGCACAGCAGGAGAGTACAGGCGAAATGGCAAACCACAACCGCAATCAGGGAAGCCTGGCACCCCCCAAGGGGGAGTGCTCTCTTCCCAGTTGTGGAACATCGTGGTCAACGACTTGCTACGGAAATTCAAACGGAATACCCCGAAAATAGCCGCCTATGTGGACGACATAGGCATAATTATCACGGGCAAATGCCCCTCGACGATTAGCTTAATCATGGACTACACACTCAAGGAGATACTAAAATGGACCACGGAAGCCGGTCTAAGTATCAATGCGGACAAGACGGACCTCATTTTCTTGACAAAGAGATACAAGGTACCTCGATGGACTCCACCGAAAATCAACGGTACGGCACTAATACAAAAAGAAAGTATAAACACCTCGGGACAGTTATGGATCGCAAGTTGAGTTGGAAGCTCAATGTGAAAGAAAGGGTGAACAAATCCACCAATGCACCCTACGCGTCGCAAAAGGTGATGGGTCGCACATGGGGACTCTCACCAAGACTGACACACTGGACTTTCATCTCAATTGTACGACCTATACTGCTGTACGGCATACTGGTATGGTGGAAAGCAACAGAAAAGTCTTCATACCTAAAAATTATTGAAAAACTTATACACATCACATGGGCGCTGAGATCCACGCCAACAAAAGCACTTCAAACTATTCTGATTGTCAACCCCTTGGACATTCAGGCACGCCTAATGCCAAAAAAGACTGCGCAACGTCTCTGCACGATAGGCAATTTGAAGATCCACAACTACGGGCACAGTACAATTGGTAGAGGGATTCAAGTAGAAACAGACTACAGACTATCCCAAAAACCAATTTTAACTTCACCCCCACGCTCCTAAACAAAAACGACTGGCACTCGGAAGCAGAGCAGGTGGCCATAAACCTATACACAGATGGCACAAAGATGGAAAATGGAGTCGGTGCAGCAGTGTACTACGCTGAGCTACCACTGAGACTGTCGTACAAACTCCCTGACCACTATTTCAAACGGAAATATTCGCAATAATGAAAGCAGCGGAAGCTATCTTAAGAACGAACACAACCAAGAAAATGTAAACATATTTGTGGACAGTCAGGCAGCCATAAAAGCCCTGCAAGCCCACTACATAAGCTCTCGGAACGTTCTGGCAAGCAAAGAAACGCTAGACGAACTGAGCATCTCAAAAAATGTGCACATCTACTAGACTCCAAGCCACAAGGGCTTTGAAGGAAACGAGATGGCAGATAACTTAGCTAAGCAAGGGGCAAGGAGAAACAACAGTGATACTGAGCTCATGCAAAAAAGCTAGGCATACTGGATAACGATGAATGCAAGAAATGCAGAGAACCAGCTGTCAAGGAAACACTGGAGCACCTGCTTTACAGCTGCCCTGCACTGGCAGCGAAATGAAAACGACACTTCCATCCTTCCTCGCAACACTTGAAGAAGTGAGCAGCCAAGAACGTAAAACGCTTTCGGCCTATGCAATAAACGCACACACTTTGCAGGACCAAGTACAATAATCCCTACCATAACTCCAGAACAAGTCTGTTCTGTTGCTTACAGCAAAGCAAGCAATATAATGACGTCATTTTGCTGCGAAGCCTGCTCTGTCTGTTAAGTTTTCGACACTTCTTCTTCCTGGAGCTGATGTTCAACATTTTGACGGCAATACGTTTACAGTTGATTTAAAGCCTCTATGTTATACTTTGGTGCTTAATGGTGGTATACACCAATACCTCACTTTGCATCGTGGTTACATTAAAAAAAAAAATACGACGCAAAGTGCATTATGAGTTTTCCACAGAAGACCATGTAAAGATCGAAGGTAAGTTCCAAGGTTAAGTTAAAAAGAATATTTAACAAATTCTACATTTAAAAAACAAAAACAATACAAAATTTAATTACATACATACAAAAACAACAAAAAATACAAATTCAATTATTTTATAAAAGCAAAATAATAACAAGTAAGAAGGCTCTAGTCGCGATTTTCCGACTACGAGATACCCCGAACCCCAGACTTAATGCGTACAGTTATTGTCTGTATGCATCTGTGACCTAAACTTCAATCTTCGATATCTCTGGTGTTTCTCAACCGATTTGGATTGAATTTTTCGCAGTATTTCATTGTTTTGTATCAAGTTTCTAAAACGTGTTACACATATTCGATATTCGATATTTTTATGTTATCGATCACATGTGTATATCGGAAACGGAAATGGTTATTGAAAATCGGAAACAAACTTGTACTGCCTAGGACTAAGATGAGCTTATGTACAAAATCTGAAGTCTCTAGCTTTAGTGGATGCAAAGAAAGCAAAACGCTTATTATTAATATTGTATTTCTGAAACACTAAACAGATAGACTGAATAAACAAGGTTACTTAATCTATATATATAAAGAGTTTGTCCTGATTGTCGACATTCCCACAGCCTAAACGAAAAGAGCTAGAAAGCTGAAATTTTCACAAAATATTTGATTTTTATTTTGGACAACTTCTTTGAGGACCTCTCATACACCTAGGTCCGAAAACAAAACACATGACTCATTCCACTGCTGGCGCCGGATTGTCGCACAAGCTGAGGGTTTTTACGAGCAAGTTTACAAAAACAAAACAAATGCGCAGTGACGCCTTCGTCATAAAAAAAGGTTCGTACACTTGTTTAAAAAAAAAAACAACCGATTTCCGCTTCTTAATGAATAAGTGCATTTACAAATAAGTGAATAATGCGCTTGAAAATTTAAATTTAATAATTTTATGTACATGTATCACTTCGCACAGTGCCAATGCAATTGATTCACGATGCGTTCGATCGGAGATATGATATCGATGCGCAGAAAGACAAAATGAGACTACGTTGGAATGCGTAACTTGAGCAGCTTATTTAAGAAGGCGCACGTCAGCGAGCGCCGCTTAGTGAGAAAGCTTATGTTTCAATTACAACATTTACAATAGAATATATAAATTGCGTATGTAGATAAATGCAAGCATAAGTGGCAGAAGGCCGTTAATATTAAATACATTTTTAGGAACCATCTGCTGGCGGGGAAGGTTGCTGCCCCGAACATACATATACTATATAACGTCCAATGAGCCGTGCAATAGTATGTCAGACAATCAAATGTCGCTTGTATTCTGCATCTAAAAATTTTGACCGAAGGCAATATAATGACGTCATTTTGCTGCGAAGCCTGCTCTGTCTGTTAAGTTTTCGACACTTCTTCTTCCTGGAGCTGATGTTCAACATTTTGACGGCAATACGTTTACAGTTGATTTAAAGCCTCTATGTTATACTTTGGTGCTTAATGGTGGTATACACCAATACCTCACTTTGCATCGTGGTTACATTAAAAAAAAAAAACACGACGCAAAGTGCATTATGAGTTTTCCACAGAAGACCATGTAAAGATCGAAGGTAAGTTCCAAGGTTAAGTTAAAAAGAATATTTAACAAATTCTACATTTTAAAAACAAAAACAATACAAAATTTAATTACATACATACAAAAAACAACAAAAAATACAAATTCAATTATTTTATAAAAGCAAAATAATAACAAGTAAGAAGGCTCTAGTCGCGATTTTCCGACTACGAGATACCCCGAACCCCAGACTTAATGCGTACAGTTATTGTCTGTATGCATCTGTGACCTAAACTTCAATCTTCGATATCTCTGGTGTTTCTCAACCGATTTGGATTGAATTTTTCGCAGTATTTCATTGTTTTGTATCAAGTTTCTAAAACGTGTTACACATATTCGATATTCGATATTTTTATGTTATCGATCACATGTGTATATCGGAAACGGAAATGGTTATTGAAAATCGGAAACAAACTTGTACTGCCTAGGACTAAGATGAGCTTATGTACGAAATCTGAAGTCTAGCTTTTAAAGTCTCTGAGATCGACGCGTTCATACACACAGACGGACAGATGGACATGGCTATATCGACTCGGCTGTTGATGCTGATCAAGAATGTATATACTTTATAGGTTCGGAGATGATTCCTTTTGCCTGTTACATACTTTTGCACAATACCATTATACCACTTTTACCCATTTTATGGGTTCTGAGTGTAACAAGTAATAACGTTGAAAACCGACTGCGGAATCAAAGTTAAAGTTAAGGAACGGATGGTAAGGCATCTGCTTGCAAAGGGGGAATGCAGGGGCGGAAGGAGTGTGCCAGGTGGTAAACATCGCCAGCTATTCTGTTAGCAAATTTTGTGACTTTAGCTCAAAAAGAAGATAACTGAACTTCAGGTTTAAAAAGGAATCATGCACATGAGTAACAGTGGCAATACGTGCAATTTTCATGCTCCGTGATTTAGTTAAGTAATTCGAACTAAATTGCGATTGCGTTTTTAAAAATTAGTGCAAAAATTTAGTGTCAATTGTCAAAACAGCCCAAAGCGATTGGATTAATAAATTTAGTGCACTCATATAATATAAACAATTTTTATAATCACCAAACGCCACTTCTAACAAAGCAAGACAACAACATTTTGGCTTTTTGCTTTGTTTCTCACTGCTCCTGTCAACGAACAACTAATAGCTTATTTCCAAAACTGACCGAAACCTTACATTGCAAATAAATAACAACTTATTGCCAACTTTTATGGCTTTTTTAATGCCTAGAAGCTTTATTACTTGCATTGCAGACGCAGTACAAGTCCATTTTAGTATATACGTGGGAGTTATTCTGAACTGCATTAAGGCCCAATTTCTCAATGTCCAGTTAAACTTGGAATAAGCTAACTTCGGAAAAGCTTATATGCTCGAGCTATACTGGTTTGGTCTTCTCAAAGCCAAAGTAACCTAACATCGGCTGTTGTTTTGGTTTTGTTTTTGCCTGTGAATCCTAAACTGCTACATGTTGCACATCAAAATGTATACATATATAATAACTTTCTATGAGCCCTGTTGTAAACGGCAACGAGGAAAAAACTTTTTAGTTGTTGAGGAGCATGTGTTTGTGGACCTAGAAGACTCGAAAAAGTATTTTGAAAATGATTTCCTTCGATAATCCTCAAAAAAACTAAATTGTTAATTATTTTTGAATATTACTTAATATTACGCCTAGCTATTCACACTTTCTGCTATTCACAATCATTTGTTTTGCGACTTTAACATTAATACCCAATTCACACTAGTGCTCATCTAACATCTAACATCAATCATCAATGATGTGATGCCGTGCCAAATTTTCCCAAAATATTTCAACATCTTCTGGAAATGTTCCTATTCTCAGAGCGTTTACTGCAGTTAGTTGCGACATTTTTGATTCCACCACTAAAAAATTGTCATTCGCATCGAAAATGTAGGAACATATAAAAAAGACATTAAAAAAGACACATCGAAGCCTCTTGGTTGGACGGAAAAACACACATGTGTACCAAGGGATGGCAATTAAAATGCAGGCGATGGATTGTGGCATCCAGTGGACTGCTATGAGGACATAAGTGGACAACCTCGCAAGCAAGTATAGGTATGATGCATGGAAATTTGTATATTAAACTGTTTAATATTGGCAATTTATTTCAAGCAAGAGAAGCAGAAAATCGGCCCAAGAAGAGGATCCACTTCAACATGGAAAATGTTAGGCAAATTTAACGAATTTCTGGACACGTTTGCCATAAGCAATGCACAAGAGCGGTCGTTTCAGTCGACACGGGACGATAAAATAGTGCTGGACCCAAACGAAGTGAGGGTTCAGGACGAAACGACGACACCTGCTAAGCGGCGCAGAAATAACCGGGAGGAGATCGTTGAGCTGATGAGTGAGCGCAATTAGATGCAAAGAAAGCAAAACGCTTATTATTAATATTGTATTTCTGAAACACTAAACAGATAGACTGAATAAACAAGGTTACTTAATCTATATATATAAAGAGTTTGTCCTGATTGTCGACATTCCCACAGCCTAAACGAAAAGAGCTAGAAAGCTGAAATTTTCACAAAATATTTGATTTTTATTTTGGACAACTTCTTTGAGGACCTCTCATACACCTAGGTCCGAAAACAAAACACATGACTCATTCCACTGCTGGCGCCGGATTGTCGCACAAGCTGAGGGTTTTTGCGAGCAAGTTTACAAAAACAAAACAAATGCGCAGTGACGCCTTCGTCATAAAAAAAGGTTCGTACACTTGTTTAAAAAAAAAAAAACCGATTTCCGCTTCTTAATGAATAAGTGCATTTACAAATAAGTGAATAATGCGCTTGAAAATTTAAATTTAATAATTTTATGTACATGTATCACTTCGCACAGTGCCAATGCAATTGATTCACGATGCGTTCGATCGGAGATATGATATCGATGCGCAGAAAGACAAAATGAGACTACGTTGGAATGCGTAACTTGAGCAGCTTATTTAAGAAGGCGCACGTCAGCGAGCGCCGCTTAGTGAGAAAGCTTATGTTTCAATTACAACATTTACAATAGAATATATAAATTGCGTATGTAGATAAATGCAAGCATAAGTGGCAGAAGGCCGTTAATATTAAATACATTTTTAGGAACCATCTGCTGGCGGGGAAGGTTGCTGCCCCGAACATACATATACTATATAACGTCCAATGAGCCGTGCAATAGTATGTCAGACAATCAAATGTCGCTTGTATTCTGCATCTAAAAATTTTGACCGAAGGCACGACATTACATCTACGTTTAAGCAGGCCTTAGAAATAATTAAGTTTAGCTGATCACTTACCCCATCTGGTATGCACTTAGGGGTGGCCGGCGGACTATGCGCACTTGCAGCACAAAATATCCGGAGAACATCTTGTAGCTTCCGTGTGGAATCTGTAAAAAAAAAAGCACACAAAGTTTAAATTATTAAATTATAATCTTATAAAATTTGATTCAAACCTACTTTAACTGTCGGAATTTCCTAAGCAGAGATTTGTAACTATTATATGATTGTTACTGACTGAAATTGGTAGCCGTTAAGTTTATTTTAGCTAAACAAAACCCTATTAACCGTATAGGTTAGAAGTAAAAAATAATCGAAAAATGTAAAAAACATATCTCAGGACAGGCAACTTTCATTCACTTGAAATAGAGTATATGAATCTTGCGATGTGTAACGCATAGAAGGAAGCGTCTCCGACCCTATAAAGTATATATATTCTTGATCAGCATCGCGAGCTGAGTTGATAGCCATGTCCGTCTGTCTGCCTGTTGGTATGTGCAGCACATTTCCAAAAATATATACAAAATTTTTGACAGGAATTTTTATACCCCGAACCCATAAAATGGGTAAAAGATGTATAATGTTTTTGTCCTAAAGTATGTAACAGGCAGAAGGAAGCTTCTCCGACCTTATAAAGTGTATATATTCTTGATCAGCATCAACCGCCGATATAGCCATTTCCGTCTGTCCGTATGTATGTATGAACACGTTGATTTCAGAGACTTTAAGAGCTAGAGAAATAAGATTGTGAACATAAGCTCATCTTAATCCTAGGCAGCACAAGTTTGCTTTCGATTTTCAATAACTATTTCCGTTTCCGATATACACATGTGATCGATAACATTAAAATTTTAAATATCGAAAATGTGCAAAATGTTTTGAAAACTTGATACATACTAAAAATCTGTGAAAATTTTATCGAAATCGGTTTAGAAACACCAGAGGAATCGAAGATTAAAGTTTAGTCCCAGATGCACACAGACAATGACTGTACGCTTTAAGTATGGGGTTCGGGGTATCTCCTAGTCGGGAAATCTCGACTAGAGCCAGACGGACATGGCTATATCGACTCGGCAGTTGATGCTGATCAAGTTTATATATACTTTATGGGTCTGGGATGCTTCCTTCTGCCTTTTACATTATTTTGCACAAAACCATTATACCGCTTTTACCCATTTCCTGGGTTCGGGGTATAAAAAAAATTGCGTCGTCTGACTGCTCCAAGCAATCAATAAAAAACCAGTCCTGGCTATCATTTCTCATTGCTAGTGCTGCAATCGAAATAAAAGCAATGACATTGACAGTTTTTGTTTGGAAGCAATGGAATCAACAATGGAAAAGGTAAAGTAAATTAAATCGCATGATTATAATTAATTATATATATTTTAACACAAATATTTTTATAGGCCATATGGACAAATGAAAAAATCTTCAAAATTATTGAAGAGTTTGAGGGCAAGCCGTGTCTTTGGCAAAAATGTGAGAACAATTATAAAGACAAGCATGCTTACGCGGCGGCAATATAGGAAATTGGTCTTTCGATAGGTGTCCCAGCAAGCGGAGTAAAGGAGAAGATATGGAATTGAGGACAAACTTCCTTGCTAATCATATAAAAACAACCAGGCAAGTCGAATAAGCCATGTCCGGATATCTGAATGTATGAACCCGTCGATCTTAGAGACTATAAGAGCTGGAGACTTCAGATTTTAAACATAATCTGAGTCCTAGGCAGTACAAGTTTGTTTATGATTTTTTATATCTCTTTGCGTTGTGATGTGTGCAATTTTTAAATTTTCTTTGTAATATAAGTCTGATTTTGTGAGTCGTTCGGGTATATTAGGAATGTAGATTACTGTAAGTATGTTTTAGTCTTTTGTTCTTTATGGATTCTTCCTGGGTCCTAAAGTCGTTTTAATAAATTCTCAATACAATATATTCTCTGGAAAATCATTGTCCTTTAAAAGTAGTCTTACTTCTTCTGTTGTCTCTTTCTGGTATATGGTATCTGATATACTAAGCATCTGTTTTATTCAACCAAGTGCCGTCTTTGGATGTTTTGAGTAAAAGTTCAAATGAAAATTTTATATTTTTGTTGAAAGAATGTAATTTATAAAGTGTTAAGATACACAAGATACAAACACATGTCGTCTTGTTTAATTATGGCAAAAAAATCATTTACATATTTAGTGGTTAATCTTGGTGGCCGTCTAAGATTCGTGATTGTGGTTCTTAATAAATCATAGTTGTTTTTTTTTTTTTTTTTTTTAAACTTTGCTATTTATTTTTGGCTATATCCTTTAAGAAACAAAAAAAAAAAGTAAGAAAATTACAGAAAGTTTATAAATCTTACAAACATTAATTATCTAACAGTTACTTTTTGGAGTGATAGCTTGAGATCGCGTTACTCAACTCATCGCTGGGTAGGAAGGTCATTACGATGAAGGCGGGATCGGCTGCACGTGTTTGTGAGACCTCTCGCAAGATTATTTTGGTGCGATGAGAGCTTGCTCAAGTACCTTACCTTGTGTTCCGCTATGACTTCCCTGACCGGTGGTACGTTTAAGTCCCTTTGTATGTTTTCGTTGCGAACGTACCACGGTGCCCCGGTGATAGTTCTCAGGATCTTCGACTGGGCTATTTGGACGGTGTCGATGTTACTGCTGCACGCGTTACCCCATAGCTGGCAGCCATAGGTCCAGATTGGTTTCAAAACGAAGTTGTAGAGCAGAACCTTCTAGTCCAGACTTAGCGGAGAGCGAGCGTTGATAAGCCAATGGAGGCTATTGGCTTTGAGTTTAATCTGTGTTCTCTTAGCTTCAATGTGCCTGCGCCATGTAAGTCTTCTGTCCAAGTGTACTCCCAGGTACGTTACTTCGTTTGCTTTCGGGAGTGGGGTGTTGTTAGGCGTGAGTGGTGGACAATCTTGCCAGTTTAAGGTGAAAGTTACATGTTTGCATTTGTGTTCGATTACCTTAATTCGCCAATCGGATAGCCAGTTTTACACTTTAACGATAAGACGAGCAAGTTTTTATGTTGCTTGCAGAGGGCATCTAGAGCGGCTGAGAATAGCTGTATTATCAGCAAAGGTTAATGTTGTTAGACCTCTGAATGTAGGCATGTCTGATGTGTAGAGAACGTATAGTGTCGGCCCAAGTTCGCTGCCCTGAGCAACGCCAGCTTCAATACAGGGTTCGTCGAATATTGCAGAGTTGCATCATACTGCAAACTTTAACAGTTTATGTCTCTTGACTGGGAGTGTTGATTTGATCTTATACATCAGACCTTCCAACCAGACTCTGTCGAACGCCTGAGACACATCCAAAAATATTGCAGTACAGTATTCTCGATTTTCGAACGCGCCTCGTATTTCTGATGTTATGCGGTTGACCTCCTCAATAGTTCCGTGTTTTTCACGAAAGCCGAAATGATGTTATGGGAGATTGAGGAATTGATTAATACGAGTCAGCGAACATTTTTCAAAGAGTTTTGATAGACACGCTAAAAGGCTTATAGGTCTATACGACTAGGGAACTGTTCGATCTTTACCCAGCTTTGGAATCATTATGATGATAGACTTTTTCCATCTGTCTGGAAAGTGGCCGAGATGTGTGATTGCATTGAATAACTGTGCAATGATGCAGACTGCACAATAGGGAAGCTCAATAATCATCTTTGGGGTTATCAAGTCCCAGCCCGGGGATTTTTTTGGATTTAGATGCTGGTTGATAATTCTTGCGACTTCATTCGGGCTAAACACAATTGGCTGATGTTGGCTCCGAGAGTCGTTTAGTAAGGTCGGAAGTGCGAACGCGTTTTAGCAGAATTAGGTTGGAAAACTTTTTGCAGATGATCCGCAAATGTGTTGGCTCTGTCTTCATCGCTCCGGGCCCAGCCGCCTGCATGGTTTCTTAAAGGCATCACTGTTTCTGTCGGTGGACTTAGAGTTGGGTGAGCTTTCCACAGAGAGTTTTTAGTGCCAGATGTTAATAGTTGCTCAATGTATCGGCGTTGAGCATATTCTTCTTCTCGCTTTAACGCTTTGGTGAGTTTACGTGTGGCTCTTCTTAGATTTTGCTTTGCTGACGGCGATCTGTGGGATTGCCAATGTCGTCTGAGGCGCCGCTTTTCAAGAACGAGCTGTTCAATTTGAAGATTTTTTTTCATTTGGATGTGTACTGCATTTACTGGTTTTGGTGTTGAGATGCGAGCTGCTTCGACAAAGACTGACTCAAGTTTGGTTACTGTAGAATCAATGTCAGCTTCCACATATAGATCCGGATTAATTACAATGTGTGAACTTATAAATTTTTTGTATTTGAGCCAGTAAGTTTTTTGTGAGGTCAACTTATCGGGGCGATTTACAAACTCTGGGTGTCGTAGTAATTGTATAAGAACAGGCGAGTGGTCGGATGATAGTTCCAAGAGGCTTTCGGCGCTTATCAGGTTGCGGGGAATAAACGTGGCTGAACATGTTGTTTACTTCTACAAGTGCGTTGTACTGCTGCTTACCCTTTGGATTCACAAGGCGAGATCCCCAGTGTGTGTGCTTGGCATTATAGTCTCCTGCTGCTATAAAATCCATAAATTGGTCTTCAGATATGGTAGACGGCAGCTAGTGCAATTTGGTTACCACTATCTAGGTGTATTTTTAAAGATATGTCCTGTAGATAGTTTCTGACGAACTCTTCGTGGTAGTGGTGCTTCAGCCGGCTTCTAATCAAAATACCAGTTCCACCGTGTGCCTTACCATCGGGATGATTGGTTCCGTAGAATGTGTATGCGCTTATTGTAAAATTATATTTGTTTGTAAGGTGTGTTTCGGAGAGTAGCATAACGTCGATGTGCTTGTCGAGTAGGAATTGAGCTAACTCAAGTTTATGTTGTGAAACGCCGGGGCGTTAGCATTCCACGTAGATATACGTAACGAAGCCATTTATTATTTTGACTGTTGTGATACAAGCATTTGTACCAAAAGATTTTGATTTCGCATTAAATCTTGCATGGTTGTGCGCATAAATGACTGCAGCTGGCGGCGTCACACTTACAAAAAATTTCTATGCCATACATTAAGACTGGAATTATTAATGCTTTTGCAACCGTCATTCTAATGTTGATTGGCAAAAATGGTTGTGCCAAAGACAGTTGGCGTAGGACACCGTATGTCTTGCCAACAGCTTTGTTTGTATGGTCTCTCTCTGCCTTATATACATAGCTGATTTCTGCATTGTCAATTACAAGTTTACTTAAATTGTCCGTGCTCAGGTACTTTTTGTAGATAACTATACATTTAGACTTAGACGGATTTAGACATAAACCATTGTTACTTGCCAACTTGGACACACAAGACAGATCATAATTGCTTAATCTACTACATTCATTTATTTGACTAAGAGGACGACTCACATACCATACATTTGCACATCATCAGCATACATATGGACATCACACATAGACAGGACGTTAGGAAGATCATCAACATACATTGTAAACAAAAGCGGTCCTAGTACTGATCCCTGAGGAACAACACGAGAATTGACTAGAACATTTGATCTCGACTTATTTGCAATTACTGCTTGTTTTCTATTGGTTAAGTAAGAGGACATCAATTTAATTGCAGTAGGGGAAAAATTAAATAATTTCATTAACTTGGTTAGGAGAATCTCATGGTTAACCGTGTCAAAAGCCTTAAAGTCAAGTAGCGTTAAAAAGGTTACTTCACTATTGTCCATTTTCGTTCTAATGTCCTCAACTATTTTAATTATTGCTGTCGTGCAGCTTCTACCTTTTCTGAACCCTGACTGCTTATTATTTAAAAGTTTATGAGTTTCAAGAAAGTTTTTTATTTGTTTCGCCATTATGTTTTCAAAGGCTTTAGAAAAATATGGCATTATAGAGATAGGTCTGTACTCATTATTTAGCTTGGGTATTGGTATTATTTTAGCTTCTTTCCACTGATTTAGAAAGGTCGAAGAGGTTAATGTAGTATTGATGACATGTGTAATGTGATGAATAATTATGGGTAGCAATAGTTTTATGAATTTAGGGTCGATTTCGTCGAGCCCGATGGCGTTGGATTTAATTTTAAGCATGGCTTCTAAGACTTCACACTCACTCACACAAGTAAATTCAAACATATTAACATTCATAGACGGGACAGAACTAATATACGGGTTGCACGAGCTAACAGGAATATTTAAGTTTAAAAATTGCTGATTTAGGCCCAATTTCTCAATGTCCGGTTAGTCAACTTATTCTTAGTTTAGTCGAATTTGAGTTTCTCAATGTTCGGTTAGCATTCACTTATCCGATGCATTGAGGTCCGGTTACTACTTATACCAATGCTAGGTAACGATATATAAATATCAATACAATCATCGTAAGGCGAACAGCTGACTCAAGCTGACACTTGCATTGTTTATTTTTTTTTTTATGAAGCAAATTTTCAAAATGCTTATTTGAGTCTTCTAGGTTCACAAACACATTCTCATCAACAACTAAAATGGTTTTCCCTCGTTGCCGTTACAACAGTGCTCATAGAAAGTTGTTATATATACATTTTGGTGTGCAACATGTAGCAGTTTAGGAGTCACAGACAAAAACAAAACCAAAAGAACAGCTGAATCCCCGTTAAGGTTGGCAGCACCATTCTGCGATAGTGATATACCGATGATAGGTTAATTTGGTTTTGAGAAAACCAAATCAGTATAGCTCAGGCATAAAAGTTATTCTGATGTTACTTATTCCAAGTTTAACTGGACATTGAGAAATTGGGCCTTAAAGCATTAACATCGAGGTCTACATTTAACACAGAGTTAGTTTTGCCTATCCCTAAGGTATTTAATGTTTTCCAAGTTTGTCTTGTGTTTATTGCACTTTTGAATTTATTTCCGTAATGGTTTCTCTTGGCATTTGTTATCAAAGTATTTACACTACGTCGGGCTGCTTTAAAGATAATATTGCAACTTTCCGTTATATAGCGTTTCCACTTGTCATAAGCCTCATTTCTCCTTTTAGTTGCACTTTTGATTTGACTATTAAACCAAGACGCGATGACTGGCTTTACAGTGCAAGTTTTGAATGGTACAAATTTATTGTACAGATAGCCAATCGGCTATATATTTTATTACTTAAAACTAATTCTTAGTGCTACAGTATTACTACTATAAATTAAAGCACTAATCACTATGACCAAATGGCAAAAACAAATACATATATATAAAATTATAAAGAACAAAACTTATGACTAGTAACATTTAACAATAAGATTAAGTATTTTTAAACATTTAACATTGAATGACTTTAATATAATTTAATACTATGTATATATATATAACTTTTATTATTTATCAATATTTTATTTATTTTTTTTTTTTTTTTTTTTTTTTATTTTATGTATATTTATTTGTTTATATTTTTATTTTTTTATATTTATTTAAGTTATTAGAATTAATTAAGATTTATCAAGTGAGCTATAACTATACGTTTAAATAGGTGTGCGCTTCTAATGGATTTAAATGAGTTAGGAAGACTATTCCACAGTCGAACAGCATATATATAAAATTGTTTTTCTGCACATGCTAACCGGGTTCTCAAACAAACAAGATTCTTTACTCTTGGGGAGGAAGTTAACTTTAAGTTATCAAACAAATACTCAGGCTTTTGTGTAATAATTATTTTATGTAAAAATAGAAGAATTTTAACATTAATCAACAACGATAAATTTAAGCCAAATAGTTTGTTGGCATAGGCCATAACGTGGTCCGTCCTTTTCAGGCCGTACACGTATCGAGCCACGCTATTAAAAGCCACATTGAGCCTACGCAGACTAACAGCATCACAACTGCCAAAAATTTCAATCCCATAAAAAACTATGGGTAATACAACTGCCTTTTGCAATAATCATTTTTGTATGCACAGGAACATAATGTTTGGTTGTTGACAATTGTCTAAGTGTGCCATACATTCTGCCCACCGCTTTGTTGACCTGGTCATTCCACGACAGTGTCTTATTAATGGTTATGCCAAGGTTTTCTGCCTTATTAACATAATCAATTCCTACATTGTCAATACTAAGCCTAGGAAAATTTACAGTATTAAGGTTCTTCTTATAAATCACAAGACACTTAGACTTAGACGGATTAATACATAGACCATTATCACACGCCCACTTACTAACACTCAAGAGATCAATATTACACAAATCAATACATTTACTTATTTGACTAAGTTTAGTACTTAAATACAATTGGACGTCATCAGCATACAAATGAACATTACAGTTAGACAGACATGACGGCAGATCGTTAATATAAATAGTATATAGAAGCGGACCTAATATTGATCCCTGCGGAACACCACGGGGCACTATCAGCAAGTCCGATGTTTCACGCGAGGAAACTACGGCTTGTCTTCGTTGCTTTAAATAGGAGGACAGTAGTTTGGTGGCTGTTGAGCTAAAGTTATACATTCTACTTAGCTTAGTGAGTAGTATGTCGTGGTTCACTGTGTCAAAAGCTTTACTGAAATCAAGAAGCGTCAATAATGTTACCTCACTATTGTCCATTTTTAACCTTATATCCTCAACTACTTTTACAATCGCCGTTGTGCAACTACGATTAGTCCTGAAGCCTGACTGATGATCGACGAAAAGCTTATTGGCATTTAGAAAATTGTTAATTTGTATGGCGATTAGATGCTCAAAACTTTTGGATAGATATGGCAATATAGATATTGGTCGAAAGTCTCCGTTAGACTTAGCAATAGGCAGAACTTTTGCAATTTTCCATTCATTAGGGAATGTAGAGGTGGTAATGGCAGTATTAAAAATATGCGTTATGTGGCCTAATATAAATGGTAATATCATTTTTACGAATTTGGGGTTAATATCATCCAAGCCAGTAGCATTGGACTTAATTTTTTGTATGGACAGAAGCACATCACATTGAAACACAGGACTAAAATGGAAACTATTTTGACAATTGTTAAAAGACTCAGAACTCACATAGGGGTTACATAGAGATACAGGGACATTTACATTAACAAATTTATTATTTAAACAATTAACATCAATACTATCATTTATCACAGTTTGAGCTTTCCCAATCCCCAATTTTTTAATGTCTTTCCATTGTCTACTGTCAATTGCCTTCTTAAACCTATTACTAAAATAGGTACGCTTGGACCTATAAATCAAGTCATTTACAAATCGTCTGTTTGTAATAAATGTGGGATTGGGATAGGTTGGCAGAGCTGGGGTGGAGTAGTGAGTGAAATATGATCTAGCAATTTGTCAGCATATGCACTTTTGGGCAAAAACAGTAAGCAAATTAGGTCACACTGATCTAAGCGTCAGTAGTCGAAGAATGGATCGCAGCACGAAAAGACGCGTATTAAGAAGTGAATATGAAGATGAAGTGAAATGTAAACAATGAAGAACAATTTGTAATAATATTTAAGTTAAACCTGAAATACAAAACCCGATAAAATAAACTATTTTGTGAAACCCACAAAATTTGGGGGCTCGTCCGGAATTATGTATTCTCAGTGGTGCAACAAAATAAAAATTTTTTTTTGTTGCCGGCGCGCATTAACGTGCTGTAAAATTGACTTAAAATATTGAGCAAAATTGGTGAAGGTTATAAACTGGCGTAAAGTTGTAAAATATCTGTGAAAACAAAAGAGCTGCTGGAAAAGACTTATTTTATTAAAAATGCCTCATTAAAGGTAGATAAAGTGGTTAAAGCTTGCGTTGAATGTTTGATAGCTGATTCCAAACGTGGCAAAAAAGAAGGACTGTTGTCACCAATTGACAAAGCCCAAGAGCCGTTGGGGACATATCATTTAGATCATGTTGGACCACTAACTGATACAAAGAAGAGATATAACCACATTTTGGCAGTCGTAGACGGATTTTCTAAATTTACTTGGTTATATCCTACAAAATCAACAGGCTCGGACGAAGTTATAAATAGATTAGAAAAACAGGCGTTTGTATTCGGAAATCCGAGGCGCATTGTGACAGACAGAGGCACAGCTTTTACTTCCAATGCATTTAAAGAATATTGCGAGCGTGAAGGAGTACAATTGTTGCACATAACAACAGGTGTGCCTAGAGGAAATGGGCAGGTAGAAAGAATACACAAGATTGTCATTCCAATGCTTTCGAAGTTGTGCGAAAGCAAACCAGATAAGTGGTATATTTATGTTGATCGAGTGCAACAAATTATAAACAACTCACCACCAAGGAGTACAAAATTTGCACCCTTTCAAATATTGACTGGACTTAACATGAGAACAAAATATGATGACTTACGAAACATTTTAGAGGATATTGAAATCGATAGTTTAAGTGAGCATCGGGAAGAAATAAGGGAAAAAGCGCAGGAGAATATTGTCGTGATTCAGACAGAAAACAGAAACAACTTTAACAGTAAGAGAAAAGTAGAAAATGAATATAGTGTTGGAGATCTTGTAGCTGTGAAAAGAACCCAATATGGTACTGGAATAAAATTGAGGCCAAGATTTTTTGGACCATATAAGATTATAGAAAAGAAACACCATGGGAGATTTACAGTTCAAAAAGTAGGTAACCAAGAAGGGCCAAACATAACAAACACCTCTGCCGAATTTATGAAAGGTTGGAGCTTATTCGAGGCGAATAAAGTAGCAGGACGGCCGAATGTGGGATTGGGATAGGTTGGCAGAGCTGGGGTGGAGTAGTGAGTGAAATATGATCTAGCAATTTGTCAGCATATGCACTTTTGGGCAAAAACAGTAAGCAAATTAGGTCACACTGATCTAAGCGTCAGTAGTCGAAGAATGGATCGCAGCACGAAAAGACGCGTATTAAGAAGTGAATATGAAGATGAAGTGAAATGTAAACAATGAAGAACAATTTGTAATAATATTTAAGTTAAACCTGAAATACAAAACCCGATAAAACAAACTATTTTGTGAAACCCACATAAATATGTTGTGTAGGTGATCAGTCTTGTATCTCTGCCATTTCTTGTATGCCTTATCTCTTAATATTATTGCACTTTGTATATCTTTGTTAAACCAAGATTTTATTGAAGGCTTAATAACTTTAGTTTTGATTGGAACATGTTTGTTGTACAACATGTCAATAAAATATTGCACAAAATGGATTTGGGTGTCAACTGTAGGGAAGGAAAAAGTGAGATCAAGATCAGAATTGCGGCAATAATCGTATAAACTGGCAAAGTCTATGTTATTGAAATCCCGATATGAAATTGTTTGTTGACAACAATTAAGAGGTAGGTCATACGTCAAAAATATTAAATCATGTTTAGAGAAAGCAGGTACAGAAATTTGATCATAGAGTAATACTAGTTCCCTTTTATTTACAAAGAACAAGTCAATTAAGGTATTACATGTGTCGGTGTTGATGTGTTCACCGGTACTAAGCCGAGAGCTTCCATACCATCCAACAAATGTCTTTCAGTAAATAGGTTACTATTCATATCACCTGTCAAAATAATATCAGTATAATTAAGTGTTAAGTTGGCTATTAAGTCAATTGTGTCTGAGCAGTCTATATTTTTATGGGGCCTATAAAAGCAGCCAATAAGCTTTTTTGTATCACAGGTTGGGTTAATTAATTCTAAAAAAAATATATTCTATTAGGCTATCGTTGGGCTGCTTAAGAATAACTTTACCTCGTACACTTTTGCTTAAATAAATTGCTACACCCCCAGCATGACTACGACGATCGGAACGAAACACAACACAACCATCACAACTAATTAACATGTTACTAAGTTCAGGTACAAACCACGTTTCGGACACACATACGACATCTACTTGAGAATTAACAAACAGATAACGAAACTCTTCTATCTTATTTACTAAGCTCTGAGCATTTATGTGACAAATCTTGAGCCCAATTTTCTGTGTGCTTAAGACCCTAATCAATGCATGGCTATTCGCTGTGGAGTTATGGCTATAGGCCATCAATATTAAAATAAGTTTTTCTATAGACACACACACCAAATGAATATAAAATTATGCAAAAATCACACTGAATGTTAAGAGAAGATACAAAAAGAAAATAAAGCTTACAATTAAATATAATAAAGAAAGGCTGAGAGGAGGGGCAAACTAAATTAAGAGCGAGAAAGCTCATGCGCAACTCCACTTAAATTTCTCTCACTCTCCCGCAGACGATTAAGCTTTTGTAAGCTGTCAACGCAGATAACTTCTTCCGTTTCACTCCGTCTAACGTGAACGAGCGCTCGACGACAGAAAACAGCTGATAACATCTTCTGTCTCTTCATCTGCATGGCTTGCTTAAAGATAATGTAATTATCTTTTGAAAGCTGCTCATTTAGGTAAACGGGAGCATTCGCACGTGTGTCAAAGCCAAGAAGAGGAAGAGTCAGTTGCGTGTTATTAGTTCGTCGGTACTGGGCAGCAGCGCGTTGAAAATTTATTTTGTCTCGGAGACAATCAAATTTAATAATAATAATAATAATAACCGAATTCACGTTTTTCGACTGTCGGACCCTGAAAATTTCCTTAAGTCGCGGTGCTGGGGATACTCCTAGCGAGATAGCTAGCGAGTTAAATGCTGACCGCAACTGCTCACCCTCGGCAAATGGGACTCCGTGAAGGCGCATGTCATTGGCGTCGCTGGCATTGGCTTGCTCAGCTAGCTTTGCAGTAAGCGTCGCCACTTGAGTCTGCAGCTCGGACGTCTCCTTCGCCACTGATTCCAGCCTCTGGACTCGCTGCTGTATGTCGTCTAGCTCCCCACGCATTCCATCGAGTTTCTCGTGCAATAGGGCCAGTACACGCTCCTCGGACTCACTCATCTTCTTCTCTATCAGATCGGCTTGCTCATCAAACCGCTGATTAATCAGCCGGATAAGAGAAACAGGGTCACTGGCCTTATTGGATTTGATATCTCCAGAGGAATTTTCCCGCGTACGTTTTGGTAGAGGTGCCATAGTATATTATGTTGTTTAGTGTAATTGAGTGGAGTTTTAGTGATATGTTTAGATGTGTGTGTTGGTGTTTGGCAAGAGCAAAAAGAAAACAAAGCAAAAGAAGCTTAAGAAGAAAAATGTTGTTGTTTTGCTTTGTTACGACTGGCGTTCTGTGATTATAAAAGTCTTTTTTATAATAAAAAGTGTAATAAGTTAATTATTGCAGTCACTTATTACTGTTCCGATAATATTCACAAAACTTTTGCACTACTTTTTACAATCTCAATCGCAGTTTAATTCGGTTTATTTAATTGAATCACGGAGCGTGAAAATTGCGCGTCTTGCCTCTTCAACGTTCGTTTTAGAATTAATTAAATGTAGTTGGGTGTCAGCCATCGGAAGGGAGTATATAATGTTCCAATCACAGAGACGGCAATCTTCAATTAAACTAGTGTGGTCAATGTTTTTGAAGTCTCTGTATTGAATGGTCTGTTTGTTGCTGTCAATTTGCGTATCGTACGTTAAAAATAAGAGATCATGTTTTGAAAAAGCAGGTACTGAGATTTGGTCATATAGCAAAATGTTTTCTGTTTTGTTGACAAAAATTACATCTAATAAAGTGTTAGTGGTCTTCTATCCTATCAGTCCTATTGACTCCATTTCATTTAGTAGATGTTGCTCTTGTAATATGTTACTATTTAAGTCACCTGTGAGTATAATGTCCGTGTACGTCAGTGTAAGGTTAGTTATTAAATCTATCAGGTTAGAGTAATCAATATTCTTCTGCGGTCTATATATACAGCAGACTAGCATTTTTATATCAAAGTTAAACTTCATTATTTCTAAAAATATATATTCCACTTGGCTGTCAGATGGATGCTTAAATATTATTTTGCATTTCAGTCTTTTAAATTTTCTCACATTCTTACAGCTAGAATTAACAAATTTTTCACGAAGATAGCTAGTCCCGTCCCTCAAAAAACTGCATACAAATTATGGATGCCACGCCCACTCCTTCCGCCCCCATCCTCCCTGCTCCTTGAAATTAAAAACGCCTATAGTTTTCACATTTTTTGGGCTAGAGCCATTAAATTTTGTGTCAAGATAGATATTGAAGTTCCCCAACCAAATTCACCAAAATTTTGGATGTCACGCCCCCTAATTCCGCCCCATCCCCCTTCTCCTTTAAATTGGAAACGCCTATAGTTTTCACATTTTTTGAGCTAGAGCCACCAAATTTTGTGTCAAGATAGGTAGTGAAGTTTTCCAAAAAAAAACTGCATACAAAATTTGGATGTCACGCCCACCTCTACCGCCACCCAGCCCCCACTGTCTTCCACATTCTTTGAGCTAAAGTCATCAAATTCGATAGGAAGGAAGACGGTGACATCTACAAAATATCAGCATCACAAATTTGGATGCCACAAATTTGGATGCCGCCCTAAATTTAAAATCGGGAATTCCGATATCTCTTACAGTTTTTAAGCTGGAGCCCCCAAATTCGGTAGGAAGATAGATGGCAACATCTGCATCAAAATTTTTTATGCCATGCCACCCAAGCCACCTGCCTTTTAAAATCGGAATCGGCTATATTTTTAACACATTTTGAGCTAGAGCCACCAAACTTGGTAGGAAGATAAATGGTGAGGGTGCGTGTCATAACGCCAACTCTGAAAGTGTTGATGCAAAATGCATCAAAAATCAATGAGATTACCGATATGAATTTACCGTTCATTTTCTTATCTCTAAGTATTTTTCAAGTTTTCGGCACAATGATCTCCTAAGTTAGTTTATCATTGATCTTTAAACAAAGTGCACGTGAAATGGAAGCTGTTCCTTACGAATATAAAATTGTTGCTGGTTTCGAAAAAATTCGAAGATGTTGCTTCTCACAACAATTTTATTTGAAAAACTATTTATAACATTCAGAAATAATGAAAATTTGTATCAGAGAACTGCAACAATCCACTGACACTCAAGGTGCACCGGGTAAATGTAGTGTGATTTTGACACCCTGGTGTTTTTTGCTACCGGACAACTGTGTATAATCGCTCGCCTCGCAATAATGCATGAGTGTAACGGCACACAAGCATCAAAAGTAAGTGGGTAGATTTTTGCATAAGTGCGTATGGCATATATCGGCGCGTGAGCGTCGAAAGAAGGATGGGTGAAAAGGGAAACACAAAAACTGGTTGTTACGGTTTCTTTTGTGCAAGCCTTCACTTGAATTGATTTTTTTTAGTACCTGCTGCTGCAAAAGCGTCGCTAAATGCGCAGTACATAAAAACACAAAAACAAATTTATTTAACTCAACAAATAATAATTTAATTATTCGTTTTATAACATTTAAATATATATAAACATAAATAAATTCGTATTTAAACAAAAAGTCAACTTATTTCTTATTATTTTAGTGCATTAAACATACTTCAATAATACTTGAAAATCTATTTTTTATACCCCGAACCCATGAAATGGGTAAAAGGGGTATAATGGTTTTGTGCAAAAGTATGTAACAGGCAGAAGGAAGCATCTCCGACCCTATAAAGTATATATGTATATTCTTAATCAGCATCAACAGCCGTGTCGATATAGCCATGTCCGTCTGTCCGTATGTATGAACGCGTAGATCTCAGAGACTATAAGAGCTAGAGACTTCAGATTTTGAACATAAGCTCATCTAAGTCCTAGGCAGTACAAGTTTGTTTCCGATTTTCGATAACTATTCTGGTTTCCGATATACACATGCAATCGATTACAAAAAAATCTCGAATTTGGAATATGTAATTTTAGTCACAGATGCATACAGACAATGACTGTAAGTGTTAAGTATGGGGTTCGGGGTATCTCCTAGTCGGGAAATCTCGACTAGAGCCTTCTTACTTGTTTTGTATTGCTTCAGTGCGTTGATTTGATTAAATAATTCTTAAAAAATAAATTTAATATTGCTTCAGTGCTTTGATTTAATTAAATAATACTTAAAAAATAAATTTTAAATTGTTTCTTTGCGTTGTTTTCATTCAATAATAATTCAAAATAATTTTTTTTTGCTTCATAGCGTTGTTTTAATGTTATTTTAATTAAATTTCTTATAATATGAATGCAGAAAAAGTAAATTATCTACTGTTATAGGCCCTAATCTATTTCTTTTTTCAGTGATAACATTGCCCGCTAAGAAAATACCCTCTCGGCCGCAGCACTGCTCGATGGTATAGTAAGAAGTTGCAATGCTAATTTTGATATGAGAGGATAACAGTTTTCTTTGGTTTTCCACCATTCAATTGGTTCGAAGTCCTCGCTAGCATAGACGAATAAATATAACAAGACTGGAAATAAGCACTGCTCTGTTATGTTAACTAACATTCTGCGTGGTCGGAGCGCTTAACTGGGGAAACTATAAATTCTTCGATCAGTTGTTTCGTCGATTCTCGGCGACAACCAGCGGCCATTATTGTTTAGGTTTTTGTTTTGATTGCAAAGTGTGCAATGCGGGAGACATAATTAGACGTTGCCTTAGTTCATTTCTCTTGTTGTTGTCGCAGAAATTGAGTTTGGCAATTTTAGACTTTTGCTTGAATCTGGTTTCTGCTACCCTAGCAAGGAAGGGTAGTTTGACTTTATTTAAACTTTGCGTTATTAAATAGATGAACGCAATATACTTAATTATGATATTTTTATTATGTCTTTTGACCATAAGGAAGGGCACTTATAACTAATTAAATGTAATTTATATATCTTAATGTGAAATTTAAAACAACATTTAAAAAACGTACTATGCTTTCAAATACTTATCTTTATATACTAAGCTTATATATGTGGTTTTATAGACAATAACTTATTATTATGACATAGGGTATTTTAAACCTGTGCAGTTTTAAATGTCAGCAACTGCTACTTTAGCTGCCTTGTTGCGTTTTCTTATTCTTGTTGTCCACATACACAATGTGTATTACACATGCATACACACAAACACGAGCCTGACCTAGGCTACGTTTCGTGCGTTTTCTTCGCCTAGGTGTCCACAACATCATGCATACACACAAAGACGGGCCAGACTACGCTTTGAAAGTCAGCCGCCGTTTTTATTTTAAAATAAATAATTGTATTTAATATTATAATATTTGAATATAAAACACGAATGTACTATATATTTCAAAATAAAAATGCAAAAAAAAAGAAAGAAAAAAAGTTTGATTAATTTGGCTGGGGGTTGAACTCGGGTCATAAAAATTTTTTACAAACAAGCATCTAGCCAACTGCGCCACGACCGCTCTTGCAGGTGGATGACTTGAGGTTGGTGTTATTTTGTATTCGATGTAATGGAGCACAAAAGGAAATCAAATCAAAAACAAAAGTTTACGCGCGTTAGAATAAGTGCATAAAGGGAAAACAAACCAAAAATTGCGCGCTTTTAATGCTTTTTTGTTACTTTTGTGCTGAAGATTGAAGCGATCAGTTGATATCTAAAGCGATTCCACAAAAGTGCTCTTAAAATCAGTTTTTCTTAAAACTAAAACCCTACAGATAATATTTATATTATTTGTTTACTAACTTTAAATTGTTAAATCCATATAAACATGGAAACTAAGTGCAAACAAGTGCGTTACAAGTGCGTTGTAAAAGGCTGCGTTGGCGGCAACAAATTTTTCAGCGTTCTTAATGACTTCGATTTGGAGTGGTGCGAGAACCTTAAACTTGATGTTTTTGGTCTAAATACGTGCTCCAGAGTGTGCAACCTGCATTTTGAGGAGGAATGCATAGGTATCCGGAACCTTAAGTATGGAGCTGTTCCCACACTTCAATTAGGTTAGTGTCAATTTATTGTGTTTTTTTGGCGGGCTCCCAGCACTTTTAATACCCCGAACCCATAAAGTGGGTAATAAGGGTATACTGGCTTTGTGTTAAAGTGTGTAACAGGCAGGAGGAAGCATATCCGACCCCATAAAGTATATATATTCTTGATCAGCATCAACAGCCGAGTCGATATAGCCATGTCCGTCTGTCTGTCTGTGTGTCCGATTGTGTGTCAGTGTGTCTGCGTGCCTGCCCGTTTGTCCGTCTGTGTGAGTGCGTTGATCTCAGAGACTATAAGCCCTATGCAGTACAAGTTTGTTTCCGATTTCCGTTTCCAATATACACATGTGGTCGATTACAAAATAATAGCGAATATCGAAAACGTAAAACACGTTTTAGAAGCTTGATGCAAAATATTAAAAATCTGTGAAAATTTCATCGAAATCGTTGAGAAACACCAAAAATATAAAAGTTTTATTAATAACTGAAAATTTATTTTACAAAATTGCTTTGTAGGTCACTCAGACAAACCAATTCATGCAAGTTGTCTAAAAACAGGCATTTGCACGAGATATTGCTGCATAGTAAACTGCTATATGAGCAATCCACCTTCTGTGCTGCATAAGTTTCCTCAAGATGAAACGCAAAGAACAGAGTGGATGAATATTTGTCATATAAAACCTGCATTAAAGAATAACAGCCAGCTTTTCATATGCAACAAACTTTTCCACCCATCGGACTTACATTCAAAGAAACTAAAAAGAAATGTCCATCCAATAATGGGTCTGGAAAATGAAATAGCCGAAGATGACAATATTCAAATAATTGAGAACCACGCTACAAGCAAGCCCCAAAATGAAAAATGCCAAAAGCAGAAGAAGTATGCCCTCGTTGCGAAGTGTATTGACGCAACGAGACTTATTGGCGGAAAGAAAATTTTGGAATGCAAGCCAAGTACAAAACTTTATTGGCTGAGCATTCAAAAATAAAAGAAGATAAGGCGGCTTTGCTGGAAATATTAAAAGATAGGGAGAATGATTGCTCACTGCGGTGCATTGATGTTGCAAATAACTCAATCACGGTTCCCAGCGCAGTTAACGACGCATCAAAGTTTTTTGCATCACTCCTCCTGAGAGAGAGCCACTCAAGAACTTTCAGTGATGTGAAGAAAAACCTTCTGATGAACATCAATTATCGATCTTCAAAAGGCTACAAATTTATGCGCGATGCCCTATCTTTTAATCTGCCAAGTCCTAGAACTTTATTGAACTGGAGAATTGGTCCGGGTATCAATGAAACGGTCTGTGAAAATATTGCAAAACATGTGCAACAGATGTCTCAGAGCGAACGTAATTGTGTAATTGTATTCGATGAAATGCACGGACGTTCTGAGCTCGAATACAACAGCAAAACAGACCAAATAGACGGCTTCGTTGATTATGGCAACGAAAAGCGCGAGCTAGACATTGCGAACTCTTTTCTATTTTTCCAAGTCAAAGGCCTTATTCAGGCTTGGAAATACGCATTTTCCTACTATTGCATAGGTAGTTTGAAAACGGCTGTGGACACCACGATGCATTGCTTAATGGAGAATGTGGATATCCTAAGCAATCTGGGTCTAAAAGTAAAAGCCGTAATATGCGATCAGAGTGTCGTCAACCAATCCGTCTATAAACGACTTGGCGGTTTGGGAAACATTGTATATGTTGACTCCAACGGAAATAAAATTTACTTGTTGTATGACTATGTACACTTGTTCAAAAGCATAAGGAACTGCTTTTTGGCAAAAGATGTGAAAACTCCTAGCGGCATCGTAAGCTGGAGTGTTATTGCTGAGTTGTATGAGATCGAGAGAAAGAGCACAACAACTCGCATGGTGCCTAAGCGCACAGATAAACATATACGCCCAAAATTTCACGAAAAAATGAGTGTCAAATTTGCTGTCCAAGTATTGTCAAGGTCAGTAGGAAATGCAATAAAAGTTTGCCATAAAAACAAACTGTTTTCAGCCCACAACATGAAAATTGCATTGGCCACTGCAGATTTTGTCATAGCCCTTAATGACGGATTCGATTTACTGAACTGCAGGTCATATAAACATGGTTTTAAATACCCCTTCAAATTAGCAAACAGGAACAAACTGCTTGAGTTCCATACTTACATTGAGAACATACAGCTGTTCTGTAGGAACTATTGTCATGCAGGTTTGCTAATGACTCTTGACAATATAATTGGCGTTACGGACGAGCTTTTCGGTGACCAGACTATCGAGTATATCCACACTACACGATTCAATCAAGATAGTCTCGAAAACTTCTTTGCTGCTTTGCGATCAAAGCTGGGGAACAACACAAACCCCTCAGTACGCGAAATGCAGTACTTAACGGCCAGATTGATGTCCATGAAGATAATCACAACATCATACCTGTCTAATGCCAATTGTGCAGATGATGATGATGATTTGCAAATGGATTGGATTTGCGACAACAATAATCCTATAGATGCGAATGATGACGGCGTGGCATTATCCGCTGTTCAAGACACTCGCATTGACATCAATCTGAATGGTGAGGAAGTAGCACCATGTACGCCTCAAGTATCTGTTGGGGAACTTGTGTCGCGTAGATACTTTGACGGCTACTTGGTTGCTAAGAAGAAATTCAATTGCGAAAAATGCGATATAGCCCTCAACCATATGGGCTCATTAGCAAACGAGAATTACGATGATTTGATAAAGGCACGAAATTTCGCTACGGACAAAATGTGCCTTACAAATCCATTTGACGACTTCTTTCTCGTATGCAACTTGCATTATGACTCCTTTGCCGAAGTTATCGATAGGTCACCGCACTCAACAAACCTGATCAAGACAATTACTGAGGAATGTCTTCGCCGAACCAATATGCTTTATCCAGCTTGGTTCGACAAAAGAAACAGCTGCTATTGCCACCGCTTAGAATTACTTTAAAAATTGTTGGTAATATTAGCCAGAAAAAAGCGAGGTGGCTGTTTTCGGAAAAGCTATTGGATAGGCATCGTGGGCCCATGGCGAAAAAGCTGAAAATTTTGCAACAGTAATTAAATAGGTAAGTTGGCTTATTAAAGATACACTTATAAAAAAATATATATTTTCATTAATTTTATTTTTTTATTTTTATTTTTATTTAAAGGCCGGGCCCAGATGTTTGCAGTATTGGTATCTGAAGAGTTGGCCAAATAAGTCATGCCACTCCGATACATTTGGTAAGTTTACATATTAAAGATCAAAAATAAAATAATTAACAAATTGAAACTTAATTTTTGTAGGTATTGCACAATAAAGCGTGGTTCTCAAATGGGTTGGCCATCATTTGACCTGGTGCCTACTTAATCATGGTAAGAATAAAATGATTTAAATTATACAAAAATTTTAATTGATTTAATTTTTCAGTCGAACTGTAGGCATCCTTTGCACTGGCTACCCGCATACAGTATTAAATTACATCGAAGGATGACCCTAGATGTATGCCCAAAGAAGGAAGGATGACCCCAATACAGATGGATGCCCCTGGAAAGAAGGATGACCCCAGCACGGAAGGATGCCCCTGGAAAAAAGGATGACCCCACCCCAAAAGGGCCAAAAGAAGGAAGGATGACCCTGGACGGAAGCGCTTAGAGGGATGACCCTGGAACAAAACCGAAAGAGGGATGAAGAAGACGAATAGTCTGAATGCTATGCTGCTGTGCAGCTTTGTAAGTTTTAAAAATAATTTATTATAATTTTTCATAATAATAATTTGATTTTTTCATTGTTAGCAAATCGGAATCGCTGGATGGAATATCTGGACTGGAATAAAATGCGACTGATCTTCAAGCACGGCTGCTTTGCAGCTTTGTAAGTATTTACTGTACATAATTTGTTGTAACATATTTTAAAAAAAGTTATGTTTTTATTGCGAGGGAATTTGCGCTGGACCGATTTTTTTGATGGCCCCCAATGGAACCCACAAGAAGGAGGGATTTTATAAATTAAGATAATTGTAATTTTTTTTATTAATAACCACATTGTTGCATACATTAATTTTAATTTGTATATTTTTAAATTATATAATTTTGTATTTATAATCCTTTTATAATGTTATGAATATTAAGAAATTGATTAAACTGTTATAATGATTACCGAAACATGAGAATTTTCATTACATTCTTATTCTAGGATTACTTAAAAGTCAGAAAAAAGATATATATATATATATATTATAAAAAATGTCGGAACCCGGTGTCGAAGAAGTGCAGCCTGCAAAGCAAAACATTCAACAAAATAAAAAATAATTGCTTTGCCGCCGACAAATTATCGTTTTAGTAAAAATAAACTATACTTTAATTTGCTTTAAAACATGCATTAAAATACACTACTTCGGCCAATAAACATAATATTAATTTAATTATGCAATTTATTTTAATTCAATACACTTCAATGCAATATACGCTGTTCATTGACGCTGTGAGCGTCAATACATACATACATATACTCTGTGCCGTGTGTATGCCCAGCACAATACACAAACACGAACGAAAAATAAACAACGAAGCCAAAGTCAAAACGAAACCAGATAAGTTTCGTTGAAGGGCAACAAGCGTTTGGGTCTTGCGTTTTTGTTTACAGGGCCTTAACATGAACAATTCTGGTTACCAATCTGTTTACATTTTATTCGTCTATGCTCGCTTAAAGCAACTGTCTCTTTACAATAACTTTATATTTCCTCTAATGCCACTTTTTAACTGTTATTTGAATAAGTCACCAGTTTAGAAAGGAAAAATGTAGTTTTTGGCACAAACGTTCGGCTTTTAGAGTAAGTTGCCAATTGACAACTTGAACTTGCTGGACGTGATAAATTACTCGAAAAACTATTGTTAATGGAAGATTCATTTGTATCGCAAGTAAAATTATTATTTTTTCAAAACAGAAATTTTCTATTTCTATAAGATCCTCATGTTCTATGATTGCTGCAGGTGGATATAAAAAAAAGCAGCTTTGTGCCAAATACCTAAATTTTCTTTCCAAATTAATTGTTTTTATTTTGGCAATAGAGGGCAATACAAACCATAAAGAGGGAGAACGACACGTTTGTAATTTTTTAAAAATTCTATCGAAATATTTAAGAATTAATATTATTCTTAAAGTCGATATGTTAACGCTTATGAGATTTTGACCCCCTTCAGTCTCACCTAATATTTGATTAACTGTTGTCCAGTTATCCACTATAGAATAAGGCATGGTATAATTGGAATTCCATCGAGTAGGCCATGAGTTTTTATACCCCGAACCCATGAAATGGGTAAAAGGGGTATAATGGTTTTGTGCAAAAGTATGTAACAAGCAGAAGTAAGCATCTCCGACCCTATAAAGTATATATATTCTTGATCAGCATGAACAGTCGAGTCGATATAGCCATGTCCGTCTGTCTGTCCGTCCGTCTGTCCGTCCGTCTGTATGTATGAACGCATAGATCTCAGAGACTATAAGAGCTAGAGACTTCAGATTTTGCACATAGGCTCATCTTAGTCCTAGGCAGTACAAGTTTGTTTCCGATTTTCGATAACTATTTCCGTTTCCGATATACACATGTGATCGATAACATAGAAATATCGAATATCGAATATGTGTAACACGTTTTAGAAACTTGATACAAAGCAATGAAAATCTGCGAAAAATTCAATCCAAATCGGTTGAGAAACACCAGAGATATCGAAGATTAAAGTTAAGTCACAGATGCATACAGACAATGACTGTACGCGTTATGTACAGGGTTCGGGGTATCTCCTAGTCGGCAAATCTCGACTAGAGCCTTCTTACTTGTTTTTTTATTATTAACTATTAAGCTCTATTCTTTGTGTGGGATAATGCAGGAGACATTTGTACTTGGTAAAGTGGCATATTAAAGTTTTTCACCTTACATGATTTTTGAGGCTTACCGCTCATACAACAAATGAATGGGTAAACGTAGTTCTTTTGTTTAAAGAAAATTATTTTATCCATTTTTTACGTCAGCTAGATCAGAAAAACAAGTTCGGCTTATTTATTTTACTAGTTTTCTTTGGTAGGAACTGTTAATGGAGTGAGCTTGTTTGACAGATAAAGTGTCAAGATTGGGTTGCCACGCCTACTAGGAGGCTGGGAAATCGATAAATTCGATAGCTGAAAACCGATAAAACCAAATATTTCTCACATTCTTACAGCTAGAGTTACCAAACTTTGCACGAAGATAGCTAGTCATGTCATGAAAAAACCGCATCAAAATTTTGGATGCCATGCCCACTCCTTCCGCCCCCATCATCCCTGCTCCTAGAAACTGGAAACGCCTATAGTTTTTACATTTTTTGGGCCAGAGCCACCAAATTGTGTCAAGATAGATATTGACGTTCCTCAAAAAATGCATCCAAATTTTGGATGCCACGCCCCCTGATTCCGCCCCCATCCCCCCTTTTCCAAGAAATTGGAAACGCCTATAGTTTTCACATTTTTTGGGCTAGAGCCACCAAACTTTGTGTGAAGATAGATATTGACGTTCCCCAAAAAAATGCATCAAAATTTTGGATGCCACGCTTCCTGATTCCGCCCCCATCCCCCCTTCTAGAGGAAATTGGAAGACAATTAAAAGATTTGATTTAAAAATTTGGATGCCACGCCTACCTCAGCCGCCCACCTTTTAAATTTGGGAGTTAAGTTATCTTCCACAGTTTTTGAGCTAAAGTCACCAAATTTGGTAACATGATAGCTGGCGATGTTTACCACATGGCCCACTCCCTTCGCCCCTGCATTCCCCCTTATCAACCGTTCTTTTACTGGTATCAAAGTTATCCGCAGTCGGTTGCGTCCGACTGCAACGTTTTTACTTGTTTTTCTAATACAAGTGAAAATAAATGGCTGCTACAATTCAATCCTTTGTTCTTGTCCAATGCTTTCTTTATATTAGATCCCCTATCTGTTGCGAATTTATTATTGGCTATGTTTTCAACATCAAATTGTGAAAAAATAGTTTTCAGTTAGCTTTAAATATTTTCATCTGTCGATTTTTCGAAGTCCATCGATTTCAAGCCCAGAATAATGTCATTCATTTTGAAGTCTTTTAAATAATGGAGAGTGACACCTAAAAAATTTCTGTTGACGTACTGATCCGTCCAGATATCAATGGTTGCCGATACTCCCCCATTATCCACTGCTTCTTTTATTTCTTTGGAGATTATTGTCCGCTTTTCTTTAGCTTCTTTCTCCGAATTTCTGCTTAATGTCGTTGCGTCAGGCAGTAGGTCGTCAATATATACGTTCGCCCCATATGCAGCACCAATTTTTACAAAAAATTCCACCAGATTCCGAAATTCAGTGCCATTGACTGCGGAAAACGGGCGACAATCCTTAACAACAAATTCACGGCACTTCTCTATAGCTGTTTTTTTGTCCAAGCTAGAAACTTTTTTTGCTTCCTTGTGTCTTGACAAATTTGAAGTTTGGTTGATTAAAAATCTCATCACTTTTCTGCATGTATTGCAATAAACCCAGCCTTCAAGGACAGTTTGGTCTTCTTGTAAAATATCACATAATATTGTCCAAATAAATCTTTTGATTTTGTGTTTTAGAGCTACGGTGTATTCACCACGCTCCATTTTATTATACCCCGAATCCATAAAATGGGTAAAAGGGGTATAATGTTTTTGTGCAAAAGTATGTAACAGGCAGAAGGAAGCATTTCCGACCCTATAAAGCATATATATTCTTGATCAGCATCAACAGCCGAGTCGATATAGCCATGTCCGTCTGTCCGTCTGTCTTGTACTGCTTAGGACTTAGATGAGCCTATGTGCAAAATCTGAAGTCTCTAACTCTTATAGTCTCTGAGATCGACGCATTCATACATACAGCCGGACGGACAGACGGATATCTGTATGTATGAAAGCGTCGATCTCAGAGACTATAAAAGCTAGAGACTTCAGATTTTGCACATTGGCTCATCTTAGTCCTAGGCAGTACAAGTTTGTTTCCGATTTTCGATAACTATTTCCGTTTCCAATATACACATGTGATCGATAACATAGAAATATCGAATATCGAATATGTGTAACACGTTTTAGAAACTTGATACAAAACAATGAAAATCTGCAAAAAATTCAATCCAAATCGGTTGGGAAATACCAGAGATATCGAAGATTGAAGTTTAGTCACAGATGCACACAGACGATGATTGTAAGCGTTATGTACAGGGTTCGGGGTATATCCTAGTCGGGAGATCTCGACTAGAGCCTTCTTACTTGTTTTTTTATACCCCGAACCCATGAAATGGGTAAAAGGGGTATAATGTTTTTGTGCAAAAGTATGTAACAGGCAGAAGGAAGCATCTCCGACCCTATTAAGTATATATATTCTTGATCAGCATCAACAGCCGAGTCGATATAGCCATGTCCGTCTGTCCGTCTGTCTGTATGTATGAACGCGTCGATCTCAAAGACTATAAGAGCTAGAGACTTCAGATTTTGCACATAAGCTCATCTAAGTCCTAGGCAGTAAAAGTTTGTTTTAGATTTTCGATAACTATTTCCGTTTCCAATATACACATGTGATCGATTACAAAAATTGATCGAATTTGGAAAATGTAAAAATGGGGGTTGAAATAATGGGTAACGATATAACTTTTCTGAAAATGTCATCGAAATCGGTTAATAAACACTAGAGATATCGAAGATTGAAGTTTAGTCACAGATGCATACAGACCATGACTGTAAGCGTTATGTACAGGGTTCGGGGTATCTCCTAGTCGGGAAATCTCGACTAGAGCCTTCTTACTTGTTTTTACTTGCGCTTATTCCTAAATTCGTTTTGAGTGCAAGTGCGACCGGCACGCGTTGCTTAAAAAGGAATGGGTACATGCACAAAAAACATCGGCACTTTGTATGAGCGAAAGCATAATATTGCCGGCACTCGTAGCACACACAAAATTTTTTATGAGTGTGTGTCTTTGCTTTGCTAAGCCGGTGGTGAATGGCACCGGAACAAAAATTTTATTGGGTGTGATTAAGGTGGCAAAAAGTGACACCCTTGCAGATCTCTGATTTGTATACAAAAACACGCGCGATATTTTTTGTATAAAAATTTTCGATTGCGGCGCTAAAATTTACACATTTGAAATATATAATCCTTTTTTTTTTTTTTTTTTTATAAATAACCTTTTTATCATTAATATCGCAGGAAGCGTTCAGAGCCTTCTGAACTACACCTTACGTGTAAAGGGAAGGGTAATATGGGTACATTTTTAGTAAAATAAACTACCTATAACATTAAAAAATAATGAAAATTTGTATGCAAAAAATCTGCGTTATGACAAGTACCCTATAAATAAATCTTAAAGCTTTGGGATTACTCGATGCTGGATGTATTCAGTCGAATGGCAAAAACGAGGCCTACCGCATGCTCACATTCTAATTTGGTTTGTCGAAAGAATTCTGCCAGATCAAATAGCTGACATCATATGTGCGGAGATTCCTGCTCCTGAAACCGATCCAGACCTACATGATGTTGTAATCACGAATATGATTCATGGACCGTGTGGCACTATCAACTGCCAATCACCATGCATGGTCGACGGCAAGTGTTCCAAACGGTATCCACGAAAATTGACGGCAGAAACTTTTACAGGCAACGATGGTTATCCATTGTATCGGCGTCGATCGCCCGACGATAATGGTAGAACTATCACAACTAAAGTGAAAGGAAACGATTTCGTAGTTGATAACAGTTGGATTGTTCCATATTCGCCACTTCTTTCCAAAACATTCAAGGCACATTGTAATGTTGAGTATTGCAATTCGGTCAAGTCAATTAAATACATTTGCAAATATGTCACGAAAGGGAGCGACATGGCGGTTTTTGGTATCCAAACATCCAATATCATTGATGAAATCACGCGCTATCAAGTTGGTATATATGTGAACTGCAATGAAGCAATTTGGCGTATATTCTCATTCCCTATTCACGAACGTCATCTAGAGAACGGTCATAGAGTATATTTCACAGCGTCGAATGCTGCTCAACGTGCCGAAACACCTCCAGCGACAACACTGACCAGTTTCTTTGCGATTTGTCAAAGCGATCCGTTCGCACGAACGTTGCTTTACTCGGAAATGCCACGTTATTACACTTGGAACGCTACATCGAAGAAATTTCAACGTCGGAAGCAAGGCGATGCAGTTCCTGGTCATCCAGATATGCGTTCTACTGATGCTCTTGGTCATATTTACACAGTTCATCCGAAGAATGATGAATGTTTCTATTTGCGGTTGTTGCTGCTATATGTTCAAGGGCCAACATCATTTGAATCACTACGAACTGTTAATGGTATAGCGTGCCCCACATTTCGTGCAGCATGTCAAGAGCTGAATTTGCTTGAAAACAATACTCATTGGGGCACGACAATCGCCGAAGCAATTATTTCTGCATCTCCAAGCCAGATACGCACATTATTTGCTATCATCATTTCGACATGCTTCCCATCGAATCCACGTGACCTGTGGAACAAATACAAAGATAAAATGTCAGATGACATTTTACATCGAATTCGTGTCAGCTCAAGAAATCCCCATCTTGAGGCGAATGAGGAGATGCATAAACCGGCTTTGCTCTTGATCGAAGATATGTGTTACCTCATGTGCGGCGGTTTGTTAGTTAGGTTAGGAATGCCAGCGTCAGATCGCGAAATGAATGACGCATTTACTAGAGAATTGGAACGGGAACGTGAATATGATCCACATGAATTAATCCAATCAGTTCAAACGAATGTACCACTGTTGAATCCTAAGCAGAGGGAAGTCTATGATACACTGATTAATGCAATTGATGATGGAAATGGTGGCATATTTTTTTTTGGATGCTAAAGGTGGAACTGGGAACTGGATTTTGGTCACTGTACGTGCGAGATCCGAAATTGCGGTAGCAATTGCTTCTTCTGGAATAGCGGCCACATTGTTAGACGGATGCCGTACGGCTCACTCAGCATTAAAATTGCCATTAAACCTAAAAACTAATGAACAACCGACATGTCACATTTCGAAACACTCCGCAATGGCCAAACTTTTAGAAGCATCAAAATCATCGTATGGAACGAATGCATAATGGCGCAAAAACGCGTTGGAAGCACTAGACCGAACATTAAAAGATCTGCGCAATGACTCGAGATGTTTTAATGGTGCAATGATTTTATTATCTGGTGATTTCCGGCAAACACTACCAGTCATTCCAAGATCTACTGCTGCCGACAAAATAAACGCTTGCCTCAAAGCATCAAATCTGTGGCGATATGTAAAGAAACTTCATCTGTCTGTAAATATGAGAGTTGCATTGTCGAACGATCTATCTGCTGATGATTTCTCGAAGCGATTGCTGACTATCGGTAATGGCCGTGTTCCTGTTGACGAATCGAGCGGTTTGATTTCATTTCCTCCAAATTTTTGCAATTTCGTCTCATCAAAAGACGAGCTAATCAACAAAGTATTCCCGGATATCATTGCTTACCACAAAAATACTAAATGGTTATGTGAGCGAGCAATTTTGGCGGCTAAAAATAAAGATGTAGATGACCTCAATTTTATAATTCAAAATCAAATCGTGGTACTCTGTATTCATTCAAATCTATCGACTGTGTAACAAACGAAGAAGAAGCCACTAATTATCCAACAGAATTTTTAAACTCCTTGGATGTGCCTGGTTTACCACCGCACAATTTACAACTGAAGGTTGGCTCGGTAGTCATCATGCTTAGAAATTTAAACCAACCAAAACTGTGCAATGGAACGCGTTTGGTGATAAGAAAACTGATGAGCAATGTGATTCACGCGTCGATACTTAAAGGAAAATTTAAAGATGAGGAAGTTCTTATTCCAAGTATTCCGATGATCCCAACGGATATGACCTTTGAGTTTAAACGAATTCGATTCCCGATTCGTCTTGCCTTCGCCATGACGATCAACTAATCACAGGGCCAATCCTTGACGATTTGTGGCCTCAATCTAGAAAATGCATGTTTTTCTCATGGTCAATTGTAGGTGGCATGCTCACGTGTCGGTAAACCATCCGCTTTATTTGTTCTTGCGGCTTACCACAAGGTGCTTGAATAAAAATCCGATTAATGAATTAATCCGAGTGTATTCCAATCTGCACAACATAGTTTTCAATTATTTTTTTCTGACATGTTTTTGAAGTACTTTATTATTATTATTTTTTTAATTTTTATTCTCATTCTGTATGTTTTCATCATCATTCATTGTATTACGTTCATCAAAGCCTAAATTATCTCAGCTAAAAGATAACACGACATTCATTGAATGTTAGGCGGTACGAAGTTCGCTGGGTCACCTAGTATAAATATATGTGGCTGTTTAGGATTTTAACAACATAAACAAAGCGACGCCCAGAGAAGTAGGTGCAAGAGAGACGCCGCGGCCAGACCTTAGTCGACGCGAATTCGCAGGCTTATTCGCTCTGACGCATGGTGTCAGCGCTTAGGTACGTGTCTCGCAGCTAGGATGGCTGAACACGTTCCGTTAATGTGGAGGACGAAGAACCGTTGGTGTGTGAGCAGTACGACCACCGTCTATGGTGATCACTGTCATACCAACGGCAGGCGTGGGTCGTTACGAACAGGCACCGTTGTTTCTAAGTGCCAAAAGACCATCACGCCACCTTTCCCCTTCCTTTGACATTGGCGCTGATAGGCCCCGGTTAATCGAGACAGCAGCGTGTATAAAAGGAGCCGCCGGCCAACAGCGGGGGACAGGTCAATATCAGAGTGATTAACGCGAGATTTAACAAGGCCGGTTCGAGTAAAAGTGAAACGCGTCGCAGGACAAAAGTGCAAAGCGAAACAGGATCAATGACTTCAAGGACTCTTGCGATCAACACAAGCATAAAACAGTGCTAAGTGCAAACTATTGGAATTTATATAAAATACATTAAGTGCCAACCATTGTAATTTATATAAAATATAAATGTTGTGGTAGTCAAATGTTCTGTAATTATGTTTAAATATTCTTTATTAATGTTCTTAAATTGTTCCTTCAAATCAACACTTTAACTCACGCACAACCGATACGTTCATCAGTTCGATGAAGACTCTCTCGTGGTTCTCATTTACCCCGCTACGAAGTATAAATGTATGCCCTAAACGGGACTTGCACTAACACCAGTGCATCAAGAATATGAACTCATAAAGTAACTTAAGATAATAAGATCATGTACGTGTATGTTATGTTACAGTAATGTTAATGTTAAAGTTACGCTATGTATGCATCGGTCCGACTACAACTCGGCCATCCTGCAATTTAGATCCCCTGATCTTAGGTATTTAAAAAAAAAGAGGTGTTTGTGGTACTTGGACTCTATTTCTGTTGTTCGCTTTCAGAAATAGAAAATCGGATGCACCTTTCAGTCTTCTTTCTTTTACATTAGCACAGCGCCAAAACCAAACGAACTTGCATCGCAATGTAATTCAATTTCATCTTTATAATTATAAATAGCTAACACTGCCGACTGTATTAGTTTTTCTTTAAGAGAGAGAAAGCATTCTAATTCTTTTTCATTTAATTCGAATTGCTTATCTTTTTTAATTAGATCATAAAGTGGCTTAGCTTGTATTAAAAAATCTTTAATGAATCGCCTAAAGTATGAGCATATCGCCAAAAATCTTTGAACAGTTTGTGTCTATTCTGGAATGGGAAAATTTTTAACTGCTTATATGCCTTTGTCATCTGCTCTTATACCCTTGCTTGTTATGAGAAATCCTAATTATTTAACTTTTGACTGTAGAAACTCACATTTATCTAGACGTAGATCCAGTTTATTTTGAGCTAACCTTGTGAAAACTTCTTTTAAAACATTTAAATGTTCTGTCATATCTTTGCTTGCTACCATTATGTCGTTCATGTATACAATAACCTTATTTTCTCTTATCAAGTCTGCAAAAATTTTGTTAACGAATCTTTGGAACACAGCAGATGCATTTTTAATGCCCATTGGCATTCGTAAAAATTCAAATTGTCCTAAAGGGGTGACAAATGAAGTGTACTTTATGGAATCTTTATTGACATATACATGAAAATATCAATTTTTCAGATCGTTTGGTGAACACTGTTTTGTTAACTGACTTATCTAAAAGATCCTCAATTAAAGGTAACGGGTAATTGTCTTTTATTAAGACCTTGTTTAATTTCCTAAAATCCATACATAAACGTAGATCACCAGTTTTCTTTTTAACAAGTACAATTGGTGATGCATATTTCGAATCACTATTTCGTATTATGCCGTCCCTTAAATAATCGTCTAAAATTTGCTGCAATTTTTCTTTTTCAGTATAAGAAAGTCGTCTAGGTGAGCAACTTAATGGTTTACTTTTCTCTAACGATATTTTCATTTCACATTTAATGAGGGGGTCAACCGGTCTGTTCGCCTTTACATAGGTTTTCTCAAACATCTCAATAAATTCACGTTTTGTACTGTAAGGTACATTCTCCTCACAATAGTCTAACTTTTCGCTGTCCACCAGGCTTATGCATAACATTGCCTTGTCGGAATTGTCATTGTCTGTGGTGTAACCACTATCTGTTGAAAATCTTTCCTTAAAAGTTGTTTCATTAATTGTTTTCTCAGTAATAGTTTTGCCACTTAAACCTTGTTAATTTATAGATTCACTACTTAATTTTGTGCGCTATCATTGTTATCATATAGTTCGTTAACAGTTTTGTCACCACAAGTACTATATCACTAAAATGTTGCTCTTTTTCAGTTTTGTTCTTTAACAGTAGTTCACTATCAGTTGTATTTGTTAACAGTAAGTCACTAACCGTCTTGTTTTCTAATAGTTGCTCATTAACATAATTTGTTCTCAATATTTGTTTATTAACACTTATATTTTCTACTATTTTATCAATAACAATTTCTTTCTGTAACAGTCGATCACTAACATCTTTATCATCTTGGCTTTGTTCCATGACAGTCTCACTTCCTAACAGTAGCTCACTAACAGTTTTATTTTTCAACATGTGCTCGTTGCTAGTTGCACTTAACATTGGCTCTGTAATATTGTTAGCGTTAACAGCTGTATTATTATTGGACGTAGATGTACTAAGAAAAACAGTGTATTCAAGTGGCCCAACGATACCAAGCACCGGCTTGTTAACGCGCGAACCCAAGCAAAAAGCAACCAACCTCCCGCCCAACCGACCGAGGGGCACACCGCATAGCGTACGGCTACGAAGATCGCGAAAACGTAGACAAATGACATATGACTAACTTTTGAAGAGAACTAATAGAAGTGGCACCGTTTATTAAGTGGGAAAATTCGTTATAGTTTGAACATAAAATCCGAAAAGGGTTATGAATAGCATAGTTAGATTGACAAGCTTGAAGAGCAATGGGTACAAAATTCCTTGTCCTTCTGATCGGAACAGCAAAACTAATTTGGCTAATTAACTCCGAGGAATCAATTTCACCATTTATTAGCTTGTGTAAAAAGACCACACTAAGCATTGTTCTGCGATCAGCAAGAGAAGGAATATTTATTAGTAAAAGTCAATTGTGGTAGGAAGGTAGGTTAATGTTAGTATCCCAGTTAAATCTCCTAAGGGCAAAGAGCAAAAATTGTTTTTGTACTGATTCTATTCTATCCTTATGAATCCTGTATTTGGGATACCAGATACAAGATCCATATTCAAGAATAGGACGTACCAGAGACGTATAAAGTGTTTTGGTTATGTAGAGATCGTCAAATTCTTTCGACCAGCGCTTAATGAACCCCAAGGTACTAGAGGCACGATTTGCAACTGAAGAGATATGCTTGTGAAATTTAAGTTTTGGATCAAAAAGGATACCTAAATCATGAACCCATTTAATGCGATCGAGTGGGCAACCAACAAGAAAAAATATATTTGAAAAAGGAAGGCGTCTATAAAAAGACATGACTTTACATTTATTGCAACTAAGATTTAGTAAGTTAACACGACACCACTTTTGAACAACAGAGCAGTACCCGACATGCATAATTTTACATCAGCATACATCAGCACTCGAGAGTGGTCAATAACAGATGGAAGATCATTGATGAAAAGTGTAAATAGCAAAGGTCAAAGGTGACTTCCTTGGAAAAGACATCAACCACCTTAGAGACAGCGCCATTAAAACTGATTCTCTGTGTTCTATGAATTCAATATTCCCTTATCCACTGAATAAGATTGCTTGGAAAACCAAAAAGTTGAAGTTTATGAAGTAAAAGGTAGTGATTAACCGAGTCAAATGCCTTGCTGAAATCAGTGTAAATAACATCCGTTTGCATTTTATTTTGAAAACCATTAACAACTAGTGAAGTAAATTCTAACAGGTTAGTGGTAGTAGATTTTTGTTTCATGAATCCATGCTGGCACGGTGAAATTAAAGATCTGCAAAAATTTTGTAATTGAGAAGTTATTAATTTCTCAAACATTTTTGGTATAGCAGACAATTTGGAGATACCCCTATAATTTTGAACATTAGACTTGTTTCCTTTTTTATGGAGCGGAATAATAAATAATTCCAGATATTAGGAAATGAACATTTCTCAATAGACAAACTCAACAATTTATGCAAAGGCTTTAAGAGACCATCAGCACAGTACTTAAGCACACAGCTTTGTACGCCGTCAGGTCCCGGGGAAAATACAGGCTTAATACCCTGTAGATCACATAGTAATGAACACTCCGTGATTCTTGGTCCAAAAATGCAATTAGAGCCAATAACCTGATACGGGTAAGGCAGATCAACCTGATTATCAAATGAACTGTATGTTGTTTGAAAAATTCAGCAAATAAATCGGCAATGGCCTGATCCGAGTTGGCCGACTTGTTTTTAAAAGACAAGTTAGATGGAAGTGGTGATGACTTTCGCTTCGCATTAACGAAGTCAAAGAACCTCTTAGGTTCTTGCTGAAACTGTAGTCTTCACCGACTTAAGTAATTTTTATAACTTGAATTATTCATGACTGAAAAACTGTAACGCGCAATAAAGTATGATGAGTAATGAACAGAAGAGCCAGATTTTCTGAAACTCTTATAAAGCTTAGATTTTCGATTTTTAAGGGCTGTCAACTTTCGAGTTAGCCAAGCAGGTTTGTTTTTCCTACTTGGCCTACCAAAAGGGACACACATGTCGAATAAATTGTCTAAGGTGCTATAAAAAATACTGATTGCCGAATCCAATTCATCAGAACCATAGAGGAACGACCAGTCAGCAAGTGCTAAGAGCCGGGTAAGTTTCTCAAAATTGGTTTTCCGAAATTGACGTACTCGTCTGAATGGTTCTCTACACTGGCGTAAGGCACAGGCAGGCAAAGTGATCAACACCTCCAACGTTGGGTGGTATGAGTCTTCAGGAGTAGATATTGAATGGGATCTTGACACAGATAGAGTGAATGGATCCAAAACAAATACCAAATCAACCATTCTACTAAGAGAATTCGGAATACCATTGATTTGACTCAATGACACACCAAACAAACCAATCAGAAAATCATTCTGCATCATGAGGGTCAAGACACTTGAGTCCGGACTTGAACTCCAGGTGGCCTCAGCAATATTAAAATCACCAAGAACCACTAGAATATCACGATGAGAAAGCATAGAAGAAATGGAAAGTATTGCTGACAAATGTTCCACGTAAACAGAGTTTTCAGATAAAGGAGGTATATAGGAACAAGATATGTAAATACCAACACCAATAATATTTTACTTTACCGCAACAAACTCTATATCCATAGAACCACCCAAAATTACTGTCTCACTGGGAAAGTCCACATCAACAGCAATAAGCACCCGCCACCTCGGCGCAGAGTACGGTCCTTTCTATAGATGCAGAAGCTGTTTGATAATATTTCAGAATTAAGTATGTGTTGTCGTAACCACGTTTCGGTGAAGGCAACGACATGAAAGGGAAAATTATGACTATTAAGGTTTAAATTACTAAGTTTACTACAAAGTCCTCTAACATTCTGATAACCCAGTAAAAGGGAGGTAATCAACAATATTATTATTATTATTATTTCGCCTACTGACGCCTACTGTGGCGGCCAAAACTTTTCAGAACAAATCGTTGAGAAAAGTTTCGGCGGAACACTCAGCTTAAAGGAAGATATATCACGGGCGAGCTTGAATTTAAATTTATCTACAACGAGACGAGGGGAATCAATTTTACTTTTTATATACGCGCTTACATCTTCCGCAGAATTATCAGAAGCGAGCCTTGAAACAAAAACAAATTTACTCTGAGGTACAACCCTAATGGGCTTAAGAGTTGCACCTAACGTAGGATCAATAGGCTGACTACCTGTTGATCCATAGGGATCTACGGGTATAACATTAGTTTTAGGTAACACCGGGTTTGTTGCCGGTGAATTAAATACCATTAGCGGGCTTGCAGCAGGTGTAGGCTTAGATGCGATTGAAGGGCTGTCAGCAGGGGTAGAGGCAGTAGCCGGCAAAAGAGGCTTGGGGGCAACACCAGCGGGACTGTAAGCGGACAAGATCCCGAAGTCTTTTTACGCTTCGGCGAGTCATTTAAAGTCTTAGCAGTATTAATGTGGTCTTCCAACTCTTTAATACTGCCACGAAGAACATCGAAATTATAGCGGACAGCTTTGAAATAATTGAAGGGTGTCTCATGAACTTAGACTGTTTCTTCTCTATCTCATTGCAGGTATGGCAATACCACTTAAGACCAGAATCAGCTGCTAAACTGTCCCTTATTTTTGCATTGAAACTGGCACATTTCATGTAAATCACGTTATCACACGCCCTACATAAAATAAAGTCTTGTTCTATCAGGATTGATGACAATAACGTGATTGTCACTTTGTAGTTAGTTTGTGCATGTGTGATTTGAATAATTTCAATAATTAATTCATTGTGCTCATTTAACAGAGCGTCCAGCTCGCTGACGATGCGCCTGGCAAAATGTGAATTGAGATTATGATAGTCGCAACGTTCATTCACGCGATTGGCGAGTGCACGTTCGGAGTCCTCGCCACCCATAAAGATTTGTAAAAATTTATGAGACTCGTTTGGCATTGGCAGCAATGAGCCCACTTTGTGATAAACTTGGCCTTTGATTTTAAACGTGGCATTTAATTGATGACCGTTTGCAACAATTTTGTTAACTATTTCTGTTGCTCCAAATAATTTCATTTAAAAAAATGGATTGAATGTGCGAATTGACTTCAGGAACATGCTAGAATCTGAATCTGTACCGATAAGTAACCGTGCTGTTGCTTACGTGTTCTTAATGTGTCGGTGAGTCGTTTGTATCAATGCATTAGCTCAAAGGCGTTCGACGCTTTGCTGTTGACTTTCATTAGCACGTAAGATTGCCATCTGATTTCTTGAACTGTTATTGTCCGTCAATTGATCTTCTGTCAATCTATTTAACCGATTGTTCTGGATGAACTGTAAATTCCGAGTCAGTCGACCAGAATTCGTCTTCTTCCACGTAGACGTGGCATTGTTTTATGTACGGTACTTTTTTTTTAATATTTTGAATATCGAAAAATTATATATTACATTGCCTAGTCGATGCTCGATGAGTCTGACGGCGTCGCTTGCTTAAAGAAATTTGATTAACTCCAGCACAAAAGTTTAAAAAAGGACAAAGGTGTATGGACGTACCCGAAGGAGTGGTCGGATCGGGTCTAGATTTGGTATGCATAAATTTTTTACACGCCCTTATGTATTGACCAAGTTTCGTTCAAAGTGATATGTTTTAAGGTACAAAAGTTTGAAAAAAAAGAAGAAAATAGGTGCTTTGGAGGTACCTGACAATTTGAATTGGGATGCAAAATAGATGTTGGCAGATGCGCACACCTAAATTTTACCGAAACATATCACAAATAGACATCGACGTCAGACTTATACTACTTTATAAAGAACAATAGCTGAAACTAAATTTAAATTAAGAAAAAATAAAAAACAACCCAAGCGAGCTTATACTAAATCATTTTAATGGCGAGTTTGATTCTTATAAAGCAAAAATAAACGGCAATAATTAAGAGAATGCCATAGAATTCTGGACTACTGCTTGTAAATTGTTGAAAGTTGTCACGGAGCGGATCGACGATCACGGGAAGGCAGACATATACCTATATGAATGTATGTGTAGGAATCAATAAAAAATGAATGACAAATAATTTTTCAGTCATATCTCTAAAATGTTATAAAAGAAAGATTGAAATGGCATTGCTAATTTTTTATTTTAGATATGACATAAAACAATATCTAGAGTCAGCTTAAGGAGGGCTATACACTAATGTAGTGTATGCACATACGAGTTCTTATTACTCAACATAAATATTGAGCGGCAACACTTTGTTAGCCGAATATGCATAGGGCATTGCCTTTGTCACTCAGCGACAGCGTGCCAAGTGCCCGCACACATTTCAAGTGCAAACGTAATATGATATGCTCTCATTGCATTCATCGCTTAGAGCCGAGTCAGCATGTTTCCCATACTGACCGCTAATATACATATGTGCATGCATAACTCACACTCTCTGGGACTCAAGGACTCTTGCGATCAACACAAGCATAAAACAGTGCTAAGTGCAAACTATTGGAATTTATATAAAATACATTAAGTGCCAACCATTGTAATTTATATAAAATACGCTAAGTGTTGTGGTAGTCAAATGTTTTGTAATTATGTTTAAATATTCTTTATTAATGTTCTTAAATTGTTCCTTCAAATCAACACTTTAACTCACGCACAACCGATACGTTCATCAGTTCGATGAAGACTCTCTCGTGGTTCTCATTTACCCCGCTACGAAGTATAAATGTATGCCCTAAACGGGACTTGCACTAACACCAGTGCATCAAAAATATGAACTCATAAAGAAACTTAAGATAATAAGATCATGTACGTGTATGTTATGTTACAGTAATGTTAATGTTAAAGTTACGCTATGTATGCATCGGTCCGACTACAACTCGGCCATCCTGCAATTTAGATCCCCTGATCTTAGGTATTTAAAAAAAAAAAGGTGTTTGTGGTACTTGGACTCTATTTTTGTTGTTCGCTTTCAGAAATAGAAAATCGGATGCACCTTTCAGTCTTCTTTCTTTTACATTAGCACAGCGCCAAAACCAAACGAACTTGCATCGCAATGTAATTCAATTTCATCTTTATAATTATAAATAGCTAACACTGCCGACTGTATTAGTTTTTCTTTAAGAGAGAGAAAGCATTCTAATTCTTTTTCATTTAATTCGAATTGCTTATCTTTTTAATTAGATCATAAAGTGGCTTAGCTTGTATTAAAAAATCTTTAATGAATCGCCTAAAGTATGAGCATATCCCCAAAAATCTTTGAACAGTTTGTGTCTATTCTGGAATGGGAAAATTTTTAACTGCTTATATGCCTTTGTCATCTGCTCTTATACCCTTGCTTGTTATGAGAAATCCTAATTATTTAACTTTTGACTGTAGAAACTCACATTTATCTAGACGTAGATCCAGTTTATTTTGAGCTAACCTTGTGAAAACTTCTTTTAAAACATTTAAATGTTCTGTCATATCTTTGCTTGCTACCATTATGTCGTTCATGTATACAATAACCTTATTTTCTCTTATCAAGTCTGCAAAAATTTTGTTAACGAATCTTTGGAACACAGCAGATGCATTTTTAATGCCCATTGGCATTCGTAAAAATTCAAATTGTCCTAAAGGGGTGACAAATGAAGTGTACTTTATGGAATCTTTATTGACATATACATGAAAATATCAATTTTTCAGATCGTTTGGTGAACACTGTTTTGTTAACTGACTTATCTAAAAGATCCTCAATTAAAGGTAACGGGTAATTGTCTTTTATTAAGACCTTGTTTAATTTCCTAAAATCCATACATAAACGTAGATCACCAGTTTTCTTTTTAACAAGTACAATTGGTGATGCATATTTCGAATCACTATTTCGTATTATGCCGTCCCTTAAATAATCGTCTAAAATTTGCTGCAATTTTTCTTTTTCAGTATAAGAAAGTCGTCTAGGTGAGCAACTTAATGGTTTACTTTTCTCTAACGATATTTTCATTTCACATTTAATGAGTGGGTCAACCGGTCTGTTCGCCTTTACATAGGTTTTCTCAAACATCTCAATAAATTCACGTTTTGTACTGTAAGGTACATTCTCCTCACAATAGTCTAACTTTTCGCTGTCCACCAGCCTTATGCATAACATTGCCTTGTCGGAATTGTCATTGTCTGTGGTGTAACCACTATCTGTTGAAAATCTTTCCTTGAAAGTTGTTTCATTAATTGTTTTCTCAGTAATAGTTTTGCCACTTAAACCTTGTTAATTTATAGATTCACTACTTAATTTTGTGCGCTATCATTGTTATCATATAGTTCGTTAACAGTTTTGTCACCACAAGTACTATATCACTAAAATGTTGCTCTTTTTCAGTTTTGTTCTTTAACAGTAGTTCACTATCAGTTGTATTTGTTAACAGTAAGTCACTAACCGTCTTGTTTTCTAATAGTTGCTCATTAACATAATTTGTTCTCAATATTTGTTTATTAACACTTATATTTTCTACTATTTTATCAATAACAATTTCTTTCTGTAACAGTCGATCACTAACATCTTTATCATCTTGGCTTTGTTCCATGACAGTCTCACTTCCTAACAGTAGCTCACTAACAGTTTTATTTTTCAACATGTGCTCGTTGCTAGTTGCACTTAACATTGGCTCTGTAATATTGTTAGCGTTAACAGCTGTATTATTATTGGACGTAGATGTACTAAGAAAAACAGTGTATTCAAGTGGCCCAACGATACCAAGCACCGGCTTGTTAACGCGCGAACCCAAGCAAAAAGCAACCAACCTCCCGCCCAACCGACCGAGGGGCACACCGCATAGCGTACGGCTACGAAGATCGCGAAAACGTAGACAAATGACATATGACTAACTTTTGAAGAGAACTAATAGAAGTGGCACCGTTTATTAAGTGGGAAAATTCGTTATAGTTTGAACATAAAATCCGAAAAGGGTTATGAATAGCATAGTTAGATTGACAAGCTTGAAGAGCAATGGGTACAAAATTCCTTGTCCTTCTGATCGGAACAGCAAAACTAATTTGGCTAATTAACTCCGAGGAATCAATTTCACCATTTATTAGCTTGTGTAAAAAGACCACACTAAGCATTGTTCTGCGATCAGCAAGAGAAGGAATATTTATTAGTAAAAGTCAATTGTGGTAGGAAGGTAGGTTAATGTTAGTATCCCAGTTAAATCTCCTAAGGGCAAAGAGCAAAAATTGTTTTTGTACTGATTCTATTCTATCCTTATGAATCCTGTATTTGGGATACCAGATACAAGATCCATATTCAAGAATAGGACGTACCAGAGACGTATAAAGTGTTTTGGTTATGTAGAGATCGTCAAATTCTTTCGACCAGCGCTTAATGAACCCCAAGGTACTAGAGGCACGATTTGCAACTGAAGAGATATGCTTGTGAAATTTAAGTTTTGGATCAAAAGGATACCTAAATCATGAACCCATTTAATGCGATCGAGTGGGCAACCAACAAGAAAAAATATATTTGAAAAAGGAAGGCGTCTATAAAAAGACATGACTTTACATTTATTGCAACTAAGATTTAGTAAGTTAACACGACACCACTTTTGAACAACAGAGCAGTACCCGACATGCATAATTTTACATCAGCATACATCAGCACTCGAGAGTGGTCAATAACAGATGGAAGATCATTGATGAAAAGTGTAAATAGCAAAGGTCAAAGGTGACTTCCTTGGAAAAGGACATCAACCACCTTAGAGACAGCGCCATTAAAACTGATTCTCTGTGTTCTATGAATTCAATATTCCCTTATCCACTGAATAAGATTGCTTGGAAAACCAAAAAGTTGAAGTTTATGAAGTAAAAGGTAGTGATTAACCGAGTCAAATGCCTTGCTGAAATCAGTGTAAATAACATCCGTTTGCATTTTATTTTGAAAACCATTAACAACTAGTGAAGTAAATTCTAACAGGTTAGTGGTAGTAGATTTTTGTTTCATGAATACATGCTGGCACGGTGAAATTAAAGATCTGCAAAAATTTTGTAATTGAGAAGTTATTAATTTCTCAAACATTTTTGGTATAGCAGACAATTTGGAGATACCCCTATAATTTTGAACATTAGACTTGTTTCCTTTTTTATGGAGTGGAATAATAAATAATTCCAGATATTAGGAAATGAACATTTCTCAATAGACAAACTCAACAATTTATGCAAAGGCTTTAAGAGACCATCAGCACAGTACTTAAGCACACAGCTTTGTACGCCGTCAGGTCCCGGGGAAAATACAGGCTTAATACCCTGTAGATCACATAGTAATGAACACTCCGTGATTCTTGGTCCAAAAATGCAATTAGAGCCAATAACCTGATACGGGTAAGGCAGATCAACCTGATTATCAAATGAACTGTATGTTGTTTGAAAAATTCAGCAAATAAATCGGCAATGGCCTGATCCGAGTTGGCCGACTTGTTTTTAAAAGACAAGTTAGATGGAAGTGGTGATGACTTTCGCTTCGCATTAACGAAGTCAAAGAACCTCTTAGGTTCTTGCTGAAACTGTAGTCTGCACCGACTTAAGTAATTTTTATAACTTGAATTATTCATGACTGAAAAACTGTAACGCGCAATAAAGTATGATGAGTAATGAACAGAAGAGCCAGATTTTCTGAAACTCTTATAAAGCTTAGATTTTCGATTTTTAAGGGCTGTCAACTTTCGAGTTAGCCAAGCAGGTTTGTTTTTCCTACTTGGCCTACCAAAAGGGACACACATGTCGAATAAATTGTCTAAGGTGCTATAAAAAATACTGATTGCCGAATCCAATTCATCAGAACCATAGAGGAACGACCAGTCAGCAAGTGCTAAGAGCCGGGTAAGTTTCTCAAAATTGGTTTTCCGAAATTGACGTACTCGTCTGAATGGTTCTCTACACTGGCGTAAGGCACAGGGAGGCAAAGTGATCAACACCTCCAACGTTGGGTGGTATGAGTCTTCAGGAGTAGATATTGAATGGGATCTTGAGACAGATAGAGTGAATGGATCCAAAACAAATACCAAATCAACCATTCTACTAAGAGAATTCGGAATACCATTGATTTGACTCAATGACACACCAAACAAACCAATCAGAAAATCATTCTGCATCATGAGGGTCAAGACACTTGAGTCCGGACTTGAACTCCAGGTGGCCTCAGCAATATTAAAATCACCAAGAACCACTAGAATATCACGATGAGAAAGCATAGAAGAAATGGAAAGTATTGCTGACAAATGTTCCACGTAAACAGAGTTTTCAGATAAAGGAGGTATATAGGAACAAGATATGTAAATACCAACACCAATAATATTTTACTTTACCGCAACAAACTCTATATCCATAGAACCACCCAAAATTACTGTCTCACTGGGAAAGTCCACATCAACAGCAATAAGCACCCGCCACCTCGGCGCAGAGTTCGGTCCTTTCTATAGATGCAGAAGCTGTTTGATAATATTTCAGAATTAAGTATGTGTTGTCGTAACCACGTTTCGGTGATGGCAACGACATGAAAGGGAAAATTATGACTATTAAGGTTTAAATTACTAAGTTTACTACAAAGTCCTCTAACATTCTGATAACCCAGTAAAAGGGAGGTAATCAACAATATTATTATTATTATTATTTCGCCTACTGACGCCTACTGTGGCGGCCAAAACTTTTCAGAACAAATCGTTGAGAAAAGTTTCGGCGGAACACTCAGCTTAAAGGAAGATATATCACGGGCGAGCTTGAATTTAAATTTATCTACAACGAGACGAGGGGAATCAATTTTACTTTTTATATACGCGCTTACATCTTCCGCAGAATTATCAGAAGCGAGCCTTGAAACAAAAACAAATTTACTCTGAGGTACAACCCTAATGGGCTTAAGAGTTGCACCTAACGTAGGATCAATAGGCTGACTACCTGTTGATCCATAGGGATCTACGGGTATAACATTAGTTTTAGGTAACACCGGGTTTGTTGCCGGTGAATTAAATACCATTAGCGGGCTTGCAGCAGGTGTAGGCTTAGATGCGATTGAAGGGCTGTCAGCAGGGGTAGAGGCAGTAGCCGGCAAAAGAGGCTTGGGGGCAACACCAGCGGGACTGTAAGCGGACAAGATCCCGAAGTCTTTTTACGCTTCGGCGAGTCATTTAAAGTCTTAGCAGTATTAATGTGGTCTTCCAACTATTTAATACTGCCACGAAGAACATCGAAATTATTGCGGACAGCTTTGAAATAATTGAAGGGTGTCTCATGAACTTAGACTGTTTCTTCTCTATCTCATTGCAGGTATGGCAATACCACTTAAGACCAGAATCAGCTGCTAAACTGTCCCTTATTTTTGCATTGAAACTGGCACATTTCATGTAAATCACGTTATCACACGCCCTACATAAAATAAAGTCTTGTTCTATCAGGATTGATGACAATAACGTGATTGTCACTTTGTAGTTAGTTTGTGCATGTGTGATTTGAATAATTTCAATAATTAATTCATTGTGCTCATTTAACAGAGCGTCCAGCTCGCTGACGATGCGCCTGGCAAAATGTGAATTGAGATTATGATAGTCGCAACGTTCATTCACGCGATTGGCGAGTGCACGTTCGAAGTCCTCGCCACCCATAAAGATTTGTAAAAATTTATGAGACTCGTTTGGCATTGGCAGCAATGAGCCCACTTTGTGATAAACTTGGCCTTTGATTTTAAACGTGGCATTTAATTGATGACCGTTTGCAACAATTTTGTTAACTATTTCTGTTGCTCCAAATAATTTCATTTAAAAAAATGGATTGAATGTGCGAATTGACTTCAGGAACATGCTAGAATCTGAATCTGTACCGATAAGTAACCGTGCTGTTGCTTACGTGTTCTTAATGTGTCGGTGAGTCGTTGTCGGGCCAATCTTTGTATCAATGCATTAGCTCAAAGGCGTTCGACGCTTTGCTGTTGACTTTCATTAGCACGTAAGATTGCCATCTGATTTCTTGAACTGTTATTGTCCGTCAATTGATCTTCTGTCAATCTATTTAACCGATTGTTCTGGATGAACTGTAAATTCCGAGTCAGTCGACCAGAATTCGTCTTCTTCCACGTAGACGTGGCATTGTTTTATGTACGGTACTTTTTTTTTTAATATTTTGAATATCGAAAAATTATATATTACATTGCCTAGTCGATGCTCGATGAGTCTGACGGCGTCGCTTGCTTAAAGAAATTTGATTAACTCCAGCACAAAAGTTTAAAAAAGGACAAAGGTGTATGGACGTACCCGAAGGAGTGGTCGGATCGGGTCTAGATTTGGTATGCATAAATTTTTTACACGCCCTTATGTATTGACCAAGTTTCGTTCAAAGTGATATGTTTTAAGGTACAAAAGTTTGAAAAAAAAGAAGAAAATAGGTGCTTTGGAGGTACCTGACAATTTGAATTGGGATGCAAAATAGATGTTGGCAGATGCGCACACCTAAATTTTACCGAAACATATCACAAATAGACATCGACGTCAGACTTATACTACTTTATAAAGAACAATAGCTGAAACTAAATTTAAATTAAGAAAAAATAAAAAACAACCCAAGCGAGCTTATACTAAATCATTTTAATGGCGAGTTTGATTCTTATAAAGCAAAAATAAACGGCAATAATTAAGAGAATGCCATAGAATTCTGGACTACTGCTTGTAAATTGTTGAAAGTTGTCAAGGAGCGGATCGACGATCACGGGAAGGCAGACATATACCTATATGAATGTATGTGTAGGAATCAATAAAAAATGAATGACAAATAATTTTTCAGTCATATCTCTAAAATGTTATAAAAGAAAGATTGAAATGGCATTGCTAACTTTTTATTTTAGATATGACATAAAACAATATCTAGAGTCAGCTTAAGGAGGGCTATACACTAATGTAGTGTATGCACATACGAGTTCTTATTACTCAACATAAATATTGAGCGGCAACACTTTGTTAGCCGAATATGCATAGGGCATTGCCTTTGTCACTCAGCGACAGCGTGCCAAGTGCCCGCACACATTTCAAGTGCAAACGTAATATGATATGCTCTCATTGCATTCATCGCTTAGAGCCGAGTCAGCATGTTTCCCATACTGACCGCTAATATACATATGTGCATGCATAACTCACACTCTCTGCCCGTCTTACATTTTCTTACTTTACTTATATATAATGGATATATAAAACGGCTGCTCTGCCGCTGCGCCGACAGCTAGCAAGCCTTTAGCTAAGAGAACCAAATTCAATTCAATAAAAGACATTCGTAAAGAACACATGCTTATTTTATGACTGGATAATATAATGGAACATAATACAACAATACATATAATACGTATAATACATGGCAACCGTGACTATAGTCACAAGGAGCAGCGTATCGGGAAGATTGTGGCAACTATACAAGGAGGATATACAAAAAAAAAAACGTCTGAGTGAGTAGAGTGTGCGTGATGGTACGTGGAGGTCAGAAAAATAAAATTAACAAAAGAATAGCACACATAAAGTGGCTGCTATTTGCTCAATCAACAACGCCCGCATGGACGACGGCGCAAAAACTTTATAATGAGCTTGAATTTTTAAAAGAAACCCTCCAAAATAGAGTACCACAAGTCACAACTCACTCAGCACATCAGATAAAAGTTAAAAATCAAAAAATCTTAACAAAACCGAATATTCCCAAGCCACTGCCGAAACGACCAGAAGTCTGCCCGACCGACTGCCCCGGACCTCTCAACTCTGCGGCATGCAATTCCGCATGCATGAAGCCGAAGACCAGTGCGAAGACCGGCACCGGCCCCGCCTGAGCCCATAGGCCCAGGACAACAGCAGCAGATCAACAGCGAGAGGGGCAAACCGCCACTTTCGCCTGCGAAGGAGCGTCAGATCAGCCAACCGGCGACGACCAGCTGACGCAGAGGATGCGGATAATCTATATATATTATAATTAAATATAAAACAAAATTTTTGTAAAAGCCTGCGGAACCTTTTCCGCTCGTTTAGAAGTGTAGCCATACGAAACTATAGGTAGGACATATGTAAAAGAAAAAATAAAAGAAAAAGGCGTAAAATAGATGAGAAGTAATTCGATAAGTAAATTCAATGAGGAAATAGATAATAATTATAATAATAATTATAATTTTAACAAAACCATAATGGGTCTAGTAGACGTTAAATCAGTGGATTCCACTGCTAACGTGATAAATAAAGTTGAACCAAATAACATTAATTTGGAATATGTAGACATAATGCTTCTAATAATTGTTATTATAATGTGTGCCAATTGCTTTTATAAGTTGTACAAACTGCATAATAAATGTTTGAGAAAAAAATATATGAGCCGAGCAAACGACTTGGACAAGATTAAAAAAAAAAAAAGCGCACAAACAACTAACGATACAAAACATAATTAAATGTTAAATGACTTCATAAAGAAATACAACTGTCAATTAGACTTCAAGCCATCTGAAGATTGGTTTATAATCAGACCCGATAACCTTAAATATCCAATTTATGTACCAATAACATACAGTTCTGGCAACAACTCAATACTTCTGCCAGCAAGATCCCAAGTTATTAGAAAAATTCAATTAAATTCCCAAGAAGACAGTGTATTGATTCCAAACCAGGAAATTAAACATGGTATTTACATAGCTAGCACAATAGCAACAACAAACAAGTAAAAACGTTGCAGTCGGACGCAACCGACTGCGGAATACTTTGATACCAGTAAAAGAACGGTTGATAAGGGAGAATGCAGGGGCGAAGGGAGTGGGCCATGTGGTAAACATCGCCAGCTATCATGTTACCAAATTTGGTGACTTTAGCTCAAAAACTGTGGAAGATAACTTAACTCCGAAATTTAAAAGTTGGGCGGCAGAGGTAGGCGTGGCATCCAAATTTTTGAATCAAATGTTTTTAACTGTCACTATCTATCTGCCTACCAAGTTTGGTGGCTCTAGCTCAAAAACTGTTAGAGATATAGCCGATTCCGATTTTATAAGGCGGGTGGCTTAGGTGGGCGTGGCATTCAAAATTTTGATGCAGATCTTTGGTAGATGCTGCCTTCTATCTTTCTACCCAATTTACGAGCTCTAGCTTAAAAACTATAAGAGATATCGAAATTTCCGATTTTAAATTGTGGGCGGCAGAGGTGGGCGTGGCATCCAAATTTTTCATGCAGATCTTTTGTAGATGTCACCATATATCTTCCTACCAAATTTGGTGACTCTAGTTCAAAATATGTGGAAGATACACGCATAACCGTTTTAATATCGGCGGGGGTGGGGGGCGGAAGGTGTGGGCGTGGCATGCAAAATTTTGATGCATTTTTATGGGGAACGTCAATATCTATCTTCACAAAAATTTGGTGGCTCTAGCCCAAAAAATGTGAAAACTATAGGCGTTTCCAATTTCATGGAGAAGGGGGGATGGGGGCGGAATTAGAGGCGTGGCATCCAAAATGTTGATGCATTTTTTGGGGAACTTCAATATCTATCTTGATACAAAATTTGATGGCTCTAGCCCAAAAAATGTGAAAACTATAGGCGTTTCCAATTTCAAGGAGAAGGGGGGATGGGGGCGGAATCAGGGGGCGTTACATCCAAAATTTTGATGCATTATTTTGGGGAACGTCAATATCTATCTTGACACAAAATTTGGTGGCTCTAGCCCAAAAAATGTGAAAACTATAGGCGTTTCAAATTTCATGGAGAAGGGGGGATGGGGGCGGAATAAGGGGGCGTGGCATCCAAAATTTTGATGCATTTTTTTGGGGAACGTCAATATCTATCTTGACACAAAATTTGTTGGCTCTAGCCCAAAAAATGTGAAAACTATAGGCGTTTCCAATTTCATGGAGAAGGGGGGGATGGGGGCGGAATCAGGGGGCGTGGCATCCAAAATTTTGATGCATTTTTTTTGGGAACTTCAATATCTATCTTGACACAGAATTTGGTGGCTCTAGCCCAAAAAATGTAAAAACTATAGATGTTTCCAATTTCAAGGAGCAGGGATGATGGGGGCGGAAGGAGTGGGCGTGGCATCCAAAATTTTGATCCATTTTTTTGGGGAACTTCAATATGTATCTTGACACAAAATTTGATTTCTCTAGCCCAAAAAATGTAAAAACTATAGATGTTTCCAATTTCAAGGAGCAGGGATGATGGGGGCGGAAGGAGTGGGCGTGGCATCCAAAATTTTGATGCAGTTTTTTCAGGGACATGACTAGCTATCTGCGTGCAAAATTTGGTAACTCTAGCTGTAAGAATGTGAGAAATATTTTGTTTTATCGGTTTTCAGTTATCGAATTTATCGATTTCCCAGCCTCCTAGTGGGCGTGGCAACCCAACCTTGACACTTTATCTGTACCGTCTATAGATAAACATAATTGCAAAGTTTCAAGTCTCTAGCTTTACGGGTGTCGAAAAAAGTTGCGTTCATACGGACGGACGGACAGACGGACAGACAGACACCATGACGGACATTGCACAAAACCAATATACTATGAGACCTTCGGTATCAAAGTATAAAAATGCACTCATAAGACTACTTAATACTACAAATAGAGATCAAGTAGTCAATACAAATAACTTGGCATATGAATCACTTTCGAACTACGAAGTAGTCAAAACTAATAATGAAACTAGAGAAAAGTCTGTATTATCTCAACTATCAAAGAACTTTCCTTCACAATTTAAGTCACAGCTCTCAAGCTTATGCACCAAATACAGCGATATATTCGGTTTGGAAACAGAACCAATCACTACAAATAATTTCTACAAACAGAAACTGAGATTAAAGGACGATGAACCAGTATATGTCAAAAATTATAGAAGCCCACACAGTCAGGTGAACGAGATACAGAAGCAAGTCGGAAAATTGATCACCGACGGAATAGTCGAACCTTCTGTCATCTCCGACTTCAGATTCAAAGAAATGGCGATTAGTGATTGACTATCGTCAAATAAACAAAAAATTATTGTCCGATAAATTTCCACTCCCTAGAATTGATGACATTTTAGATCAACTAGGGCGAGCAAAATATTTTTCGTGTCTTGACCTTATGTCAGGATTCCACCAAATTGAACTCGAAAAAAGTTCAAGAGATATAACGTCATTTTCAACGAGCAACGGCTCGTAACGTTTCAAGCGATTACCTTTCGGTTTAAAAATAGCTCCTAACTCATTTCAGAGGATGATGACTATTGCATTCTCTGGATTAGAACCTTCACAAGCATTCCTTTACATGGATGACTTAATAGTTATAGGTTGTTCCGAAAAACATATGCTTAAAAACTTAACAGATGTTTTTGACAAATGCAGGGAATACAACCTAAAGCTACATCCAGAAAAATGTTCATTTTTTATGCATGAGGTGACTTTTCTTGGTCATAAATGCACAGATAAAGGAATACTTCCAGATGACAAGAAATATGACGTCATCATAAATTACCCAGTCCCGCACAATGCAGATAGCGCTAGACGTTTTGTAGCCTTTTGCAATTATTATAGACGATTTATTAAAAACTTCGCCGAATATTCCCGGCACATAACAAGATTATGTAAAAAGAATGTTCCCTTTGAATGGACAGTTGAATGCCAAGACGCATTCCAATATTTAAAAAGTAAAATAATGGAACCAACATTGTTACAATACCCCGACTTTAATAAAGAATTCTGTATAATTACGGATGCAAGCAAACAAGCATGTGGAGCGGTTTTAACTCAAAACCATGATGGACTCCAACTTCCCATTGCTTATGCATCTAAATCTTTCACTAAAGGAGAAAGTAATAAGTGTACTACTGAGCAGGAATTAGCTGCAATACACTGGGCAATATTACATTTTAGACCATATATATATGGAAAACATTTCTTAATAAAAACAGACCATAGACCTTTAATATACCTCTTCTCAATGATCAATCCCAGTTCTAAACTGACACGTATGAGGCTCGAATTAGAAGAATATGATTTCACAGTTGAATACTTAAAGGGAAAAGACAACTATGTAGCTGATGCGTTATCAAGAATAACCATCAAAGACCTACAAAATATAACTGGCAATATCAATAAAGTCACTACAAGATATCAGAATAGACAGAAAATCCGCGCGGAAAATAAAGAACAAGAATTGCCTACGCAATCTTTAAATACAGCTTCTAGGCCCAACGTATATGAAGTCATAAACAATGACGAAGTACGTAAAGTAGTGACATTGCATGTAAAAGATATGTTATGTTTATTTAAACATGGCAGAAAAATTACTGCAAGATATGATGTTAGCGATTTATATACCAATGGAATCCTAGACTTAGGTCCATTTTTCCAGAGGCTTGAACTGCAAGCCGGTATAAATAAAATCAGCCAACTCAAAGTGGCACCGTGGGAAAATATCTTTGAAAATACTTCAATAGATAATTTCAAATTAATGGGCAATAAAATATTAAAAACATTAAGAGTAGCGCTACTCAACCCGGTGACCCTAATAGATAAACAAAAAGATAAAGAAGCTATTCTGTCTAACTTCCATGACGATCCCATACAAGGAGGTCATACTGGCATTTCAAAAACCTTAGCAAAAATCAAAAGACATTATTTTTGGAAGAATATGACTCGTGATATCACTGAGTACATACGAAAATGTCAAAAATGCCAGAAAGCTAAAATAACGAAACATAGTAAGACCCCACTAACAATAACAGACACACCCATAAATGTTTTCGACAGAGTGATAGTGGACACTATTGGTCCACTACCAAAATCAGAAAATGGAAACGAGTATGCAGTCACTTTAATATGTGATTTAACTAAGTATTTAGTTGCCATACCTGTTCCGAATAAGAATGCTAATACTGTCGCTAAAGCAATATTTGAATCTTTTATCCTGAAGTACGGTCCAATGAAGACGTTCATTACGGACATGGGAACAGAATACAATAATTCAATTATAGACAATTTGTGCAAATATTTAAATATTAAAAATATTACATCTACAGCACACCACCACCAGACAGTTGGAACAATAGAAAGAAGTCATAGAACTTTTAATGAATACATACGATCCTACATATCGGTTGATAAAACTGATTGGGACGTATGGCTTCAATATTTTGTCTTTTGTTTCAACACGACCCCCTCTATGGCACATACTTATTGTCCATATGAGCTAGTATTTGGTAAAACAAGTAATTTACCAAAACAATTTAATAGCATAGATAGCGTAGAAGCAATATATAATATAGATGATTATGCTAAAGAAAGCAAATATAGATTAGAAGTAGCATATAAAAGAGCTAGGGTAATGCTAGACGAGAAAGTAAACAATATAGATATATCAGTAGGAGATAAAGTGTTACTAAGAAATGAAACAGGTCATAAGTTAGATTATAAATATACTGGTCCGTATAAAGTAACGGAAATGGGAGATAGGAATAATGTTATAATAGTTAATGACAAAAACAAAAAACAGATAGTTCATAAAGATAGATTAAAACTTTTTATTTCATAATAACATACATAGGTAATAACATATATATAAATATTTTTGATATATGAATATTTTTGATCATTTCATTTTCTTTATCGTTATTAAGTACATCATATAAAAAAAAAAAAAAAAAAAAAAAAAACAACACAAAAAAAATAAATAAATAAAATTTCTTAAATTTATAGATAATAAGAATTAAAATAACTTCATGAAATTACGTTATTTTTCAAAAGGAGGGAGATGTAGTGTATGCACATACGAGTTCTTATTACTCAACATAAATATTGAGCGGCAACACTTTGTCAACCGAATATGCATAGGGCATTGCCTTTGTCACTCAGCGACAGCGTGCCAAGTGCCCGCACACATTTCAAGTGCAAACGTAATATGATATGCTCTCATTGCATTCATCGCTTAGAGCCGAGTCAGCATGTTTCCCATACTGACCGCTAATATACATATGTGCATGCATAACTCACACTCTCTGCCCGTCTTACATTTTCTTACTTTACTTATATATAATGGATATATAAAACGGCTGCTCTGCCGCTGCGCCGACAGCTAGCAAGCCTTTAGCTAAGGGAACCAAATTCAATTCAACAAAAGACATTCGTAAAGAACACATGCTTATTTTATGACTGGATAATATAATGGAACATAATACAACAATACATATAATACGTATAATACACTAAGCCGGACAATTAAAATTTGTAAAGCAGGTTATTGTTTTGATATGAGCAAAAATCATAGATATTCATAAGTAAAGATATCTGTAAATGTGCAAAGTGCAGGGGGTTCGGTACTATGTAACTTGACATTCTGAATATGCCAGTTTTATTAAATTTTTGAGTACATTGTGTACTATGCTGCTTTGTGTTTTAATAAAGTCCTTGATGGTTAGATATTAACCTTTTGTTCTGTCAAGTTTTCCCCGAATACTTCTTGTACGTCAATTATTCATTGATTGTGAACATACAGAGCATTATTTGTTGGTGGGTGTGTTAAAAAATAAAGATGCGCTCATTGCAACGTAGGTGGGAGCAATAGAAATCGTTGAACTTAAAAGCGTAGCATTATTATATTAAAAATCGAATAATTGCAAAGGAAGGAAAAATTAAGAATGTTTCAATAATAATAATAAAAATAATAATAAAAAAAGATATGTGGAAATAAGACGGCTCCAGGGATATAAATTAGAAAGATGGTCCAGGGGACCAAATGATGTTATTAACGCATATAGGTCGCGGTGGAAAGACAGAGGTGCGCTTAGCTGTTTAGCCGGATGAGAGGATGTAGGTGTTCGAGTTTTAAACGAAAGTTAGCGCGCCGAAGTCGAAAAACGACATTGGACCAAACACGGTTGAATTATGTGAAAAAAGGAGCATCCCGTTAGATCACTACATTACACCTGCGTCGGTGAGCAGCAGCCAACCAACCGTCATTGCGGAACTTGGATCGATGTTATTTATATAAGACCTAAGTTATTAAAATTTTAATTTAATTGATAATGATATTTTTGAAATAAAAAGCCAGCTAAAAAACATCAAAAAAATTTTTTTTTTTATATAAAACATATTGTGTACACAAACGGCCTAACAGAAACAGAACACAGTTAAGCAACTCGGTTAACAGCACGGTTAAATAGGAAAACAGGAAAACAGCCTGGAAAAACAGCACAGCTAAAGAACACGGTAAACAGCCCGGTAAAACAGCACGGTAAAACAGGAAAACAGCTCTCTGGTTTACAGCAAACGGCCCCCGGTTAACAACAAACGGCTCCCGGCTTACTGCAAACAGCTCCGTGGTTTACAGAAAACAACAACCCGGCTTGCAAAAGTTATTTAAGTCAAATTTTTATCTAAAGGTTTGTGTATCTTAAAAAAACGAGTTTTAAAATAGGAAAAAGGACGGAAAATACATTTATTAAAATGATAGCAATAGCAGGAAACTATTTCAAATGCAAAATGAAGTCTAGGTATAAGTGTCAGACTTTAGGAAAATTACTTGTAGTGCTTACCTCTTTAATTAACCTACTGTTCAAACTACTTTCCCAGACCAAAGCCTTGCGGATCATCATACGATAAGTTCACAATGCCCAGCCAACTTAACATCAGTTGGGTTAGAGCCGAAATTGCTAGACTGAGCACGCTGACAGAATCCACAACAACCTTAAGAACCTGGTTATCAGCCTTCTGGACACCAGCACCACGATTCTCAATGCTTTGATATAAAATGTAATTACTGTTCAAAAATTAGCGATTTTAAATATAATAGTTTAGAATTTATAGAAAAATTAGAAACAAAATACCTTAATAAAGGAAATAGAGTAAATCGAATAACAAGATAATACAAAAAAATTTTGGTATAATAAAGCTTGATGTAAAACACTTCCTGTGAAACATTCCTAATCACTTAAAACAAGCGATGAACCTGTGTTTGGCAGACCAAATCTAAATCTTGCTTAAGTAAAAAGTGGACAAATCTGAGTGATTTTAAGCAACGGACTAACAGCAACTAGTAGAAGATTCTGAGCAAACTTTCATCTCGGTGGCTAACAAGTAGTAGGTAAGTTTGCATAAAAACTGACAGAAAAACCTAGTCAGTCTGCAATGCTGATCAAGAATATATTTGCTATCAAGGATATAGAATGCATGTTTTATAACAAAATTATACACTTCAAGAAATGAAATCAAGTCACTTTTCATTATAAAAAAGCCTACTTCTCGGTGCTAAAGTATTGGAAAGCAAACATTTAAATTCAAAGCCAGTTAATTCAATAAAGTAAAATAAAAATAAAAATAAGTAAAAACGTTGCAGTCGGACGCAACCGACTGCGGAATACTTTGATACCAGTAAAAGAACGGTTGATAAGGGAGAATGCAGGGGCGAAGGGAGTGGGCCATGTGGTAAACATCGCCAGCTATCATGTTACCAAATTTGGTGACTTTAGCTCAAAAACTGTGGAAGATAACTTAACTCCCTAATATAAAAGGTGGGCGGCTGAGGTAGGAGTGGCATCTAAATTTTTAAATCAAATCTTTTTAATTGTCTTCCTACCAAGTTTGGTGGCTCTAGCTCAAGAACTGTTAAAGATATCGCCGATTCCGATTTTATAAGGCGGGTGGCTTAGGTGAGCGTGGCATTCAAAATTTTGATGCAGATCTTTGGTAGATGCTGCCTTCTATCTTTCTACCCAATTTACGGGCTCTAGCTTAAAAACTATAAGAGATATCGAAATTTCCGACTTTAAATGGTGGGCGGCAGAGGTGGGCGTGGCATCCTAATTTTTGATGCAGACCTTTTGTAGATGTCACCATATATCTTCCTACCAAATTTGGTGACTCTAGCTCAAAAAATGTGAAAACTATAGGCGTTTCCAATTTCAAGTAGAAGGGGGGATGGGGGCGGAATCAGGAAGCGTGGCATCCATTTTGATGCATTTTTTTGAGGAACGTCAATATCTATCTTGACACAAAATTTGGTGGCTCTAGCCCAAAAAATGTAAAAACTATACGCGTTTCCAGTTTCTAGGAGCAGGGATGATGGGGGCGGAAGGAGTGGGCCTGTCATCCAAAATTTTGATGCAGTTTTTTCAGGGACATGACTAGCTATCTGCGTGCAAAATTTGGTAACTCTAGCTGTATGAATGTGAGAAATATTTGGCCTTATCGGTTTTCAGTTATCGAATTTATCGGTTTCCCAGCCTACTAGTAGGCGTGGCACCCCAATCTTGACACTTTATCTGTCGCGCCTATAGACAAACATAATTGCAAAGTTTCAAGTTTCTAGCTTTACGGGTGTCGAAAAAAGTATAGTTCATACAGACGGACACCATGACGGACATTGCACAAAACCAATATACTATGAGACCTTCGGTATCAAAGTATAACAAAATAGAAGTAAATTACATAAGAATCAAAATTTTTACACTAACAAAATGGTACTTTAAACAAGCTCACTCCATTAACAGTTCCTACCAAAGAAAACTAGTAAAATAAATAAGCCGAACTTGTTTTTCTAATCTAGCTGACGTAAAAAATGGATAAAATAATTTTCTTTAAACAGAAGAACTACGTTTACCCATTCATTTGTTGTATGAGCGGTAAGCCTCAAAAATCATGTAAGGTGAAAAACTTTAATATGCCACTTTACCAAGTACAAATGTCTCCTGCATTATCCCACACAAAGAATAGAGCTTAATAGTTAATAATAAAAAACAAGTAAGAAGGCTCTAGTCGAGATTTGCCGACTAGGAGATACCCCGAACGGAAATAGCTATCGAAAATCGGAAACAAACTTGTACTGCTTAGGACTTAGATGAGCTTATGTGCAAAATCTGAAGTCTCTAGCTCTTATAGTCTCTGAGATCTACGCGTTCATACATACAGACGGACGGACAGACGGACATGGCTATATCGACTCGACTGTTCATCCTGATCAAGAATATACATACTTTATAGGGTCGGAGATGCTTCCTTCTGCCTGTTACATACTTTTGCACAAAACCATTATACCCCTTTTACCCATTTCATGGGTTTGGGGTATAAAAAGGCAAGTTCAATAAGCCTTCTCGCTGGTGTTAAGAGCACTAACAAATATGAACCTAAATAAACTACAGCATCTTTACTATTATCAATCAATTGGCTTCAACAAGAATCAGATCGAAACCTGAAAGCACTAAACCTACGATGACCAAGTAGTAACTCGCGAGCCTTGGCGGGCTCGTTCCGTGACTTTTTGAAATTGTTGATCAAGCTAAGGGTGTGCGTCGCCAGATAGAAGCCCAAGCATATTAATGTAAGAGCAAAATATAGCCTCATGCATGAAGTTCTAAGCAAAAGTGTAGATCCGCTTTTTAGAGAATTAGTGCGCAAGTTTAAATGTCTAATTGTTTGTGTATGTATTATGTCATACAGTGTCCACTTTTTTCTTATATTTTTGCGCCGCTAAAAACTGCTCAAAATAGCAGTTGATGTTGTAGATGTTGTTGTCTGGCTGCTCTGCTATTTTGCTTGACCATCTTGGCACTAGACAATTGAAAACAACAGAAACTTGAGGAAATAAGCAAAACTAAGGCGGATAAAAGTAGTAAGCAATTTAATGTTTAGAAACATATCAATCAAAAAATTAAAAAATTACATGGAAACGTTCAAATCAAAACATCTAACAAAACTCAAGTTTTGAAAGAAAGTTTGATAAATCTTTCAATTTCAATTGCAAGTTAATGCAGTACTTTACTTAATACGCGAAAGATTGACAGAATAATTATTTAATAATCAATGATAATAATAATAATAATAAATAGATGGATTGTCATTACAGAGAAGGAGGCACTGCGACCGATTGGTCTTTTGTACCTTAATGTGGTTCCCTAAATTGACATGAGCTGTTCCGTTTCCCCTATGAATGCAAGCAGATCTCTTGTCGAGGCATTCCTGATTTGCGTGTTTGTTAGAAACTCGCTATGCAGGTGCCTTCTTCTTAGCCAAATAATGGGTGGACATTCACAGAGAATGCGCTTTGTCGTCTCGTTGTCATCTTTGCAGAGTCTACACACCACATCGGGGGATAAACGCATTTTGAAGGTATTTAACAACGTGGCAGTGAGGTAGGCAACTAGTAGTTTCAAATCCGTCCTGGAACACCCTATAGTGTTTCTTGGTGAGATCCACTTTTGAGATTTAGTACTTGATTTTCTCTTATTTGCTCCACCCTTCTACCATTGTTTTGGTACAGGCCCAATCAAAGCCACAGAAAGCCCGCCAGATCCTGTAGAGGAGTCGCGGAGCCAGCACTTGCCAGCTCGTCCGCAATCTCATTCCCATAATCAATGATAAGAATACTAAAAATTTCCTAGATTTAGTATCGGGATGCAACATTTAAGTAATCAGCTACCTAATAAATAAATCAGTGAAACGAAATTTGAATGAGTCATTGGGAAGAGGCATCTAGGTCGAGAGTAAAAATGAAGCAAAGCAATTCCGAGAGAAAAATAATAATAAATTTGAAAAAAATGAAGACATTCCCTTATGTCGCTACTTAAATTTTTCAATTATAATTCAACATTTGAAATGTGAAGTAAAGTATTGTTATCAAACAATTGCATAGACAATTGAAGATATTGTTAATGAGTTTTCTGAAATGATTTTTCCCGAGCATCGTAAATTGGTTGAAGAATATCGAGAATCTTTCTTGAAGTTTCCTAGCTTTAGTCTAGTTAATTCGAAATTTGGCAAACATCTTACAACGTGTTCCTGGTCATCCGATGAAGCTGCAAAAGGAGTTGACACATGTGGCTGTTACTTCTATGGAATGCGTTAAGCAACACTGGAAGCTGCCTACAGGTGACAATTTTAGAAGCATTCGCACTAGAAAAAGAGTGTGTGCAAGAAAGGGAGGGGCGTCAAACAATTAAAATGTTGCGACTAAAGGAACTGGTCTTGTTGACCTGCCTACAGGTAACAAGGCTAGAAAACATACTAAAGGAAGTGATCTTGTTGATCTGCCCACAGTTAACAAGGCTAGAAGCATGTGCACTAGAAAATGAGTGCGTGCAAGAAAGGGAGGGAGTAAAACATTTAAAAAATCAAATCCTTAATCGGAAAATGTGGTTGTGTTATACGCAAAAAATTAAATACAAACTTAACAATAAACATGTTACAACAAAAAGGGGAAAAATGGTAGACCACTAAAAGAAAAATGAAAACAAATCAGGAATGTGAAAATAAATATATGTGTATTAACTTATACATATGTGCAAATTTATAAATTTTGCTAAAAATAAATGAGTCATACCTAACAAATCTAATTAGCTCTTTTAAAGTATTAGAAGCTAATGTAATTACTAGAAATAATAAATATATGTATTGTATTAACTTATATACGCAAATTCAAGAATTTTGCTAAAAATAAATGAGTCCTACTTAACAAATCTAATTAGCTCTTTAAAAGTACTAGAAGCTAATGTAAGTACTAGAAATAATTAATATATGTATTAACTTAAATATGCAAATTTAAGCATTTCGTTAAAAATAAATGAGTCCTACTCAACAAATCTATTTAGCTTTATTAAAGTACTAGAAGCTAATGTAGGATATACTATTTTACCTTTGAAATTTAACTAATAATAAAATCTGCTATAATTAAACAATGTCTTGAAAGGCTAAAGGCCAAACATAAATACAGCTAAAAGGAATCAATCAATTAAAACCTGCAAATCAATGCATTACAGGCGCACGTGTATTGTATAACACACACATACGCGGGTCATTCTGGAGTCTCCCCTTTTGTCACGCGCAATTTGGGGTGCTCTAACTGGTGTGAGTGGTAATATTACACGTAAATATTACACACATTGCACACTTTTCCTCAGTGGTGTGCTATTTGAGCTTACTAGTGTTTTAGGAATACCACAGTGTCAGCTGATCGCGAGAGTACCAGGGCTGTTGGGTTTGTTTAACAGTGCCAGCTGAGCGATCAGCACTAATCGGCTTGTTGATCACAGGTGGCGCCAATACCTCAAGAGGTGTCCCAGCTGTGCGCGGCTCGTGGATGGGGTGCAAGTGCAAACAAAATTTTTTGTTGCATACGCGCAAGGCCTTTGCAAAGAGTGCTGCATATCCAACAGGCGCACCACTTGGCGATTTCTCCAGTAGGAAACTTCAAGCAGATAAAGCAAAAAGCCACGGTACCTGCATTTACCAACCGCCTCCGTCGCGGTGGTGCTCTGTGGGGCTCTGGTGACCGAGTTGGGGCGGTATAACCTCCACCGGTTAAACACCTTAGGGAAACCTTTGGTCAACGTGGGACTGCTTGAAGTTCTACGAGTGAGTGGAGAGCATTGATAACAGTGGAGGGTATCGTGCGCCGCTCGGCATTGCAGAGATCTCCCCCCCCCAGGGGATTGCATCACCCCCGGCGCAAAGCTTGGCACCTCCATGTGCCATGCCTGCACCTGCGGCAGTCACTTCACCCCATGGGAAGGAGCAAGAAGAGAAAGATGTCTTCCAGCAGCTGGGTGACACTCTGAACGGCCTTAATGCCCTTCTGATTGGGAAGCAGCACGTCAACCAGCTGGTTAGAGACCTACCACCGAGGGCTGTTAAGCTTTACGAAGCCTCTGCTGGTAGAAGCAAGTCAGCTTCCCTTGTTAGCGCGGATACGGCCACACAGACGTCGCCGGTTGCAAAACTGCCTCCTAGAGTAGCCGACAAGGTCCATCAGCATGGTAGCGGTGTTGCAAGGACGACAGTGTCGCCCAAGAGACGGCGAGAGCACGAACCAGGGCACCGAGCAACGCCCTCAAAGAGAAATAAAACGGGCAGCGCAAATCAAGTGGCTTCGGAGTCGGTCGCACAGAATACGTGGCAAACGGCTCAGCGGAAGAAGGCTACCAAGCCAGCATGCAAGACGCCTGGCAAGCGAAGTTGTGTCGCTAGTTACGCGCAGGAGTGATGGTAAGCTAAACAGAGTCCGCGACAAGGTTTTAAAAGCTCGCCGCACAGCGAAAGGTGACCTGCTACTGGAGTTAAATGGAGTAGGCCTGGAGTGCACCAAGCAGCTCAAGGACGAGGTGGAACTGGTGCTGGGCAAGAGGGCAGTGGTTCGGTCATTTACCAAGCAAACTCACTTTGCCATTCGGGACTTGGACGAGCTAGCCACTAAAGAGGAGATAGTGGATGCGCTGTCAGCGCAGGCTAACATCCCAGCCGACGTATGCAAATTTAAGAGCATTGGACCTGGATACGGCAACACCCAGGTGGCGCAATTCTCGGTTCCGGCGAATCTGGCAAGCAGCATTACTGCCTTGCGTACAGTCCGTATCGGTTGGACGAGCTGCGCCATTCGCTTGCAGGAAGCACGCACGCGGTGCTACCGCTGTCTCGAGATGGGACATACCGCAAGTATTTGCCGTAGCCCTGTGGATAGGTCCCAGTGCTGCATCAGGTGCGGAGATACGGGCCACACGGCAGCAAGCTGTAAGAGCGTGGTGGCGAAGTGCTTTATCTGCATCGCAAAGGGCTGTGCCTCCTTCAGCCACCAGGCGGGCAGTAGCAGATGTCCACTCAGCAGAAGTGCAAAATGAAGTTCATTCAGCTGAACCTCAACCATTGTGCAGCGGCTCAGGACCTGTTGTCGCAAACAGAGCGTGAACGCTCTGCAGACCTTGCGTAGCTTAGCGAGGCATACCGGCTGAGTGAGGGCCCTAGATGCGCTGCGGACACATCTGGGAGAGCGGCTTTATGGTCCTGCGGGAATGACGGGACTCCGCTTGTCAGCGTCCATCGAGACAAAAACTACGTGCGCGCATTGGTGGGCGACCTGTGATTCTATGCAGTCTATTTACCCCCCAGTCTGCAGCTATCAGACTCCCTGGTAGCAGACGCTAGAGGCCGTCACCCGACCGTCATCGCTGGAGACTTCAACGCGTGGGCAGAGGAGTGGGGTAGCTTATCAACCAATGCCAAGGGACGGGCGTTGCTCGAGGCATTCTCTCTCCTTGACGTGGCGCTCCTTAATCATAGAACGCAGCACACGTTCAGCAGATCTGGACTGGACTCGGTCGTTGACTTAACCTTTGTCAGTAGCTCGCTGTTCAGTTCGTCCGGCTGGAGCATCGACGACACATTTAATGCAAGCGACCACGTTGCCATTTGGTACACCGTTGGAGTACGCTCTGAGCGCTGACATGCTCCAGCTCATCACTGGCCTAGGTATCGGGTCGAGGCGCTAGACACGCGGACCTTTGGTGCCCATCTAGAGTCTGCTGAGATCCCCGATACTGCTGATAGTACCGAAGACGTGGTGGACAGAACGATGCTGATGCTAAGCCGCGCTTGCGATGCTAGCATGATCAGGAGCAAAAGGTGTCAGAGGCACCATGTCCCAATAAACTGGTGGAACGAGGAGATAGCCGAGGCTCGGAGCGACTGAAACTATGCTAGACGCCGCTTCCAGCGCTCACGTAGATCGCCGGTGTTTCAGGAACGTCAGGCGGAGTTTCTCGCCAGCAGGAGACTCTTCCAGAAGCTTATCAAAGACAGCAAGTGCAGATGCTTCCTGGACCTCTGCGACACAGCGGAAAACGACCCGTGGGGCAATGCCTACAAATTGGTAGTAAAACGCTTCAACGCCTCTTCCCGCTGCCACCCAATGGATCCAGTATCGCTGAAAGAGATTGTAAGGCATCTCTTTCCCATTATGGCTGGTGATATCGGCGAGCTCCCGCTTCAGCGCCTGGTTCTCTTACCGAAACCTGGCAAACAGCTCGAGGATCCAGCTGCATATCGCCCGATCTGCCTGGTGGACACTGTCGGTAAGCTACTGGAGCACCTGATTTGCACCCGGCTTGATAGTGCCATTGCTGCTGCTGGTGGAGTTTCACCGCAGCAGTATGGCTTTCGCTAAGTGAGATCTACGCTGGATGCGATCGGCAAAGTGGTCGAGTTAGCTTCAGGAGCGATCGCCGGAAGTAGATGGAAAGGCGGCGCCAAGAAGTACTGCCTAGTGACAACGCTGGATGTCAAAAATCCCTTCAATACGGCTAAATGGGGCTGCATCTTGGAGGCTCTCGAGGCACTCAACGTTCCGGAGTACCTACTGAGGATAACCAGAAGCTACATCAAGGATAGAATCCTAAGGTATGATACCAGCGAGGCGACAGAGGAGCACCAGGTATCTGGAGGCGTGCCACAAGGGTCAGTACTGGGACCTCTACTGTGGAACGTTATGTATGACGGCGTTTTTCGTCTATCAATGCCTGATGATGTTCCCCTTGTGGGCTTTGCTGACGATGTGGCGATAGTGGTCGTCACCAAGGAGCTCAACGCAGTAGAAGGAAAGTGCAACATAGCCATCGCGAAAGCTACACAGTGGCTCTCTTCAGTAGGACTGCAGATAGCACCCCAAAAAACGGAGGCTGTGCTCATTAGCAGCCGAAAAGCTGTGGAGACAGCTACCATCACCGTGGCAAATACTCTAGTCAGGTCAAAGAGGGCAATTAAATACCTGGGCGTGATGCTGGATACCAGGCTTTGCTTCAAGGAGCACTTGGAGTACGCTAGCACAAAGGCCGCCATAACAAATCGTGCAATCTCGAGGATCATGCCTAATACGCGAGGCCCAAAGCAATCCAAGAGACTCCTCTTATCCAGCGTCACAAGACGATGTTGTACGCGGCTCCAATATGGCAACCAGGTTGCCGCTTTGACAACTACACCCGCGGATTGAGAGCTACCCACCGCCTTGGAGCGATCAGAGTATGCAGCGGTTTCAGAACAATCTCGGATGACGCATGTCTGGTTCTGGCTGGAGTAGCACCCATAGCCGAGCAGGCTAGAGAAATCTCGGAGATCTACGAGGGAACACACGGCAAGGAACTTTCCTAGTGGAGTAGGTGGAGCATAGGCATTAGCGACGCATTACCTCACGGCCGTACCGCTAATGCCATGTTTCGCTTATATGTAACCTTAACTTTAGCCAATGTATATATATATATAGGATAAGCAATAAATGAAATTAAAAAAAAACAAAAAAAAAAACACACGCACACACACGTTAAGAACGCGTTCAACACCGCCAACTGAAACTGCATCCTGGATACCCTGGTGCTACTTCAGGTGCCTGCGTACCTAGTAGCGATCGTGAGGAGCTACTTTGATAACCGCATGCTGCGGTATCAAACGGACGAGGGTGAAAAGGAGTATGCTGTCTCTGTAGGAGTTCCTCAAGGATCTGTTTTAGGTCCTCTTTTCTGGAATATCATGTACGATGGCATACTTAGGCTCCAGCTACCACCGGGGGCGACCGCAGTTGGCTACGCTGATGACGTTGCCTTGGTGCTTGTGGCAAAGGACTTACGGCGAGTCACAGAGCTCTGCAACTGGTGCATGGATGCCGTGACTCAATGGTTGTCATCCGTAGGTCTTCAGCTGGCTGCTCATAAGACGGATGCGGTGCTCATTAGTAGCAGAAAATAGGTAGAGTATTTGGACTTTACGGTGGGTGGCGTCATGTTGAGGTCCAAGGATTGGATCCGCTACCACGGCGTTGTTATTGACAGGCGCCTCAGCTTCGGAGAGCATCTCGCTTTTGTCAATAGGAAGGCGCCGGTAACCGGGCGCGCACTAGTAGGGATAATGCCAACCACGCGAGGTCCGAGGCAGTACACGAGGTTGCTGCTCATGCACGTACTAAAGTCGGTGATCCTGTACGCAGCACCTATCTGGGTAGGCGCAACATCGGTGGCCAGCTACATGAGGGGCTTAGAGTCAACCTATCGGCTCTCTGCCCTGCGTGTATGCTGTGCCTTCCGCACTGTGTCCTCGGATGCAGCGCGGGTGATCGCTGGGGATGATCCCAATACGTATCTCTGCCATGGAATCCGTGGCGGTTCTGGAAGCTATTCCGTTGGAGAGAAGCGCCATTCGGGCGGCTGCCCGCGAGCGGAGCCTTGAGGATTGGCAGCAGCAGTGGGACTCAACCAACAAAGGGCGTTGGACGTATCTCCTCATAGCAGACATTCGTAGATGGGTGGAGAGAAAACATGGGATGACTACTTTCTACCTCACCGAGTTCCTTAGGGTCATAGATGCTTCAGGAGCTACCTGAAGCGCTTTAAGCACGACTCCAGTGCAGAGTGTAGCTGGTGTGGAGATGGCAGGGAGGAGGACGCTCAGCACGTCATCTTTCATTGCGGGCGTTCCGCCCGGAATCGACTAGCGGTGGAGAACCTGACGGGCCAGCAACTGTCCCCAACAAACCTGGTGGCAAATATGATTGAGAGAGAAGAAGTCTGGCATGCAGTATGCACCTTTGCAGCCTCTACGATGGTTGAGCTTTGACGGTTGGAACGAGAAAAGGCGAGCTCATCGTAGCTATTGCCACTGTTTCTGCGAAGCAATGCTTCACGGCGGTCCCGCAGAAGCTGGAAATGACTGTGATGTTTTATATTGTTATAAGTATTCGTAAGGCCTTATTATATTTTTGAAATAAAAAAATAAATAAAAGCTCACGCCCGCACACTTTCTAATTTATCCAATGAATCAAGACTACACAATAGTCACAATACTCTTATGAAAACCTGTGGATTGATCTAGTCGCTTGTGCCAGGAAATTCACTTGCGCCGGCTATGACAAAACAAGCGTCTCCTTTAATCTCAGCTTCCTTGCACGAATACATGTACGTGATTTCCGCCCCTTGCCCATATTCCTTCGATTTCAGCTTCCTTGTACGTATACACGTACGTCAATTCCGCCCCTTGCAACATACTTGATCGTTGACGCCTTGCTGGCGTCTTATCTATTGATCAGCTATTGACCGTATGCAATGCAACGTACGTGATCTTAGCCGCCTTGCTGGCGTCCACATACTTGATTTCCGCCCCCTTGTCCGTATGCAACATACTTGATCTTATCCTCCTTGCTGGTGCACAAGCCAACAGCCTGGTGCATCCTCTTATCTATTGATATGCTATTGTTAATATGTAATGCAACATAAGTGATCTTAGCCGCCTTGCTGGCGTCAACATACTCGATTTCCGCCCCCTTGTCCGAATGCAACATACGTGATCTTATCCACCTTGCTGGCGCACAACCCAACATCCTGGCGCACAAGCCAACATCCTCTTATCTTTTGATATGCTATTGTCCAAATGTAATGCAACATAAGTGATTTCCGCCGCCTTGTCCGTACGCAACGTACTTGATTTCCGCCCCCTTGCTGGTGTCAACATACATGATATCCGCCCCCTTGCTGGTATCAAACAACAATTAGGAATAAATTAAAAAGGAGGGGTCAAAACTGTCACTAATTAGGAGTCAAAAAATTCATGTCACGTAATAAAACTGTACAAAATTAGGTCACGTACAAAAGCCATAAAATGGCGACGAACCGCGTATTCCCTACTACTGACATCAACCAAAAATCTGCATGAAAAATGTTGATGCTACGCCCATTTCTGCCGCACACCTTTTAAAATCCTAAACTCAGCTATCTTTTACAGTTTTTAAGCTAGAGCCACAAAATTTGGTAGGAAGAAAGATGGTGACATCTACCAAGGAAAAATGCTACCGAAGTGTGTATTCGGTGTTTAACATATAAATAGTGTGAAGAAGTGCGGGCCCCTTCACAAGTCGCAAGAAGCGTATCATTGCTATTATTATTATATCATCTAATATATAAGATTCTAGAGTTACAATTTGGTTGCTGAACTCCTCCGAAATGGCTCGACCGATTTTCGTGAAATTTTGTGTGGTTAGCAGTTAGGTATGCGCAGCGGCCAACATATATTTTTCATCCCGATCAGACCACTCCTTCAGGTACCTCCCAAACACCAATGTCATCTTCTTTTTTTTGGGATGTACCTAAAGGAATGGTTTGATCGGGTCAAGATTTGGTATGCATAATTTTTTTACACGCCTCTATGTCTTGACCAAGTTTCGTTCAGCTGACCCGGAAAACGATGTTTTTCTATGTATTTTATTAGTAGGAAAAATTTTTTTGTTCAATAAAAATAACTAAAATAATCTACTATAAGTATGCAGGCATTTACTTAAAATCGAAGGCACATAAAATTTCATGAATATCGTCGTCAAACGATCAATTCTAGAGCCGTGCGAGATATAAGAGTACGAATTTCAGGAAAAGTACATATAACCGAAATTGAAACACCACCTGTTTACTTATTGGTACAGATCCAGATTCTAGCATGTTCAATTCGCACATTCAATCCATGTTTCCAAATGACATCATTTGGAGCAACAGAAATAGTTAACCATATTGCTGCAAATCGTAAACAATTTAATTGCACGTTCAAAATCAAAGGCCAAGTTTATCATAAAGTGGGCTCAATGCTGCCAATGCAAAACAAATCTCATAAATATTTACAAATTTACTTTATGGGTAGCGAGGACACCGAGCGTGCACTCGCCGCTCTCGTGGATGCACGTTGCAACTATCATAATCTCAATTCACATTTGGCCAGGCGTATAGTCAGCTAGCTGGACGCTTTGTGAGCATAATGAATTATTAAAACTATTAAAATCACACATGCACAATCTACAAAGTGACAATCACGTTATTGTCATGAATCCTGATAGAACACCAGCTGGAGAGCATATACGCAGATTCAATGCACCTGTTGTTAACGACGTTGCTGGAATCATGTTTGGCGACCGTACAGCTACGCGACAAATCGTGATTCGAAGAAGAAATAATGATCTTCAGTTTATTGGTGATACCCATCGTTCATATGACGCTTTCAATATCCACTAATTTTCTGCAAGGGACAAGACGGATATTGCGTAAACATTAAACAACGAGATCGCGTAACAGGTAATTCATTCATAGTTAATTTGTTATTAAAGAATAAATTTTCAAATAATTTAAGTAAACATTATTACAGGAGCCGAAACAAATACGAATGTTTGAACGTTATTCGTATAGTTTGATGATGAGACGCGGCCGAGAGTAGTAGCGAACTGTATGTTCTGGATCAGGAAATGACGTCATTTCCTGATCCAGAACATACAGTGCGATAAGGTGATAGTGAACGTGGGAAAGGGGTAAAACGGAAATTTTTTTTTTTTTTTAAACTTTGCTATTTATTTTTGGCTGTATCCCTTAACATAAAACTAGGAAATGTCAAAAAGTTTACAAAGCTTACTAACATTACTTATCTACCAGTTACTTTTTGGACTGATAGCTTGGAGTCGCGGTCCTCAACTCATCGCTGGGTAGGAAGGTCATTACGATGAAGTCGGGATCGGCTGCACGTATTTGTGAGGCCTCTCGCGAGATTGTTTGGGTGCGATGTGAGCTTCCTCAAGTACCTTTTCTTGTGTTCCGCTATGACTTCCCTGACCGGTGGTACGTTTAAGTCCTTTTGTATGTTTTCGTTGCGAACATACCACGGTGCCCCGGTGATAGTTCTCAGGATCTTCGACTGGGCTCTTTGGACGATGTCGATGTTACTGCTGCACGCGTTACCCCATAGCTGGCAGCCATAGGTCCAGATTGGTTTTAAAACGGAGTTGTAGAGCAGAACCTTGTAGTCCAGACTTAGCGGAGAGCGAGCGTTGATAAGCCAATGGAGGCTATTGGCTTTGAGTTTAAGCTGTGTTCTCTTAGCTTCAATGTGCCTGCGCCATGTAAGTCTTCTGTCCAAGTGTACTCCCAAGTACGTTACTTCGTTTGCTTGCGGGAGTGGGGTGTTGTTAAGCGTGAGTGGTGGACAGTCTTGCCTGTTTAGGGTGAAAGTTACAAGTTTACATTTTGGCTCGTTTACCTTAATACGCCATTCGGATAGCCAGTTTTCTACGTTAACGATGTGACGAGCAAGTTGTGTTGTTGCTTGCAGTGGGCATCTGGAGCGGCTAAGAATAGCTGTATCGTCAGCAAAGGTTGATGTTGTTAGGCCTCTGCATGTTGGGATGTCTGATGTGTAGAGAACGTATAGAGTCGGCCCAAGTACGCTGCCCTGAGGAACGCCAGCTTCAATACGGTGTTCGTCGGATATTGCAGAATTACATCTCACTGCAAACTTCCTGTCGTAGAGGTACGACTGTAACAGTTTATGTGTGTTGACTGGGAGCGTTGTTTTGATCTTATACATCAGGCCTTCCAACCAGACTCTTTCGAATGCCTGAGACACATCCAAAAATATTGCAGTACAGTATTCTCGATTTTCGAACGCGCCTCGTATTTCTGATGTTATGCGGTTAACCTGCTCAATAGTTCCGTGTTTTTCACGAAAACCGAATTGATGTGATGGGATTATGTTATTAAGATTCAGGAATTGATTAATCCGAGTCAGCAAACATTTTTCGAAGAGTTTTGATAGACACGATAAAAGGCTTATAGGTCTGTACGACTAGGGAACTGTCCGATCTTTACCCAGCTTTGGAATCATTATGATGATAGACTTTTTCCATCTCTCTGGAAAGTGGCCGAGTTTTGTGATTGCATTGAATAACTGGGCAATGATGTAGACTGCACAATAGGGAAGCTCAATAATCATCTTTGGGGTTATTAAGTCCCAGCCCGGGGATTTTTTTGGATTTAGATGCTGGTTGATAATTCTTGCGACTTCATTCGGGCGAAACACAATTGGCTGATGTTGGCTCCGAGAGTCGTTTAGTAAGGTCGGAAGTGCGAACGGGTTTGTAGCAGGATTAGGTTGGAAAACTTTTTGCAGATGATCCGCAAATGTGTTGGCTCTGTCTTCATCGCTCCGGGCCCAGCCGCCTGCATGGTTTCTTAAAGGCATCACTGTTTCTGTCGGTGGACTTAGAGTTGGGTGAGCTTTCCACAAAGAGTTTTTAGTGCCAGATGTTGATAGTTGCTCAATGTATCGGCGTTGAGCATATTCTTCTTCTCGCTTTAACGCTTTGGTGAGTTTACGTGTGGCTCTTCTTAGATTTTGCTTTGCTGACGGCGATCTGTGGGATTGCCAATGTCGCCTGAGGCACCGCTTTTCATGAACGAGCTGTTCAATTTGGGGGTTTGTTGTCATTTGGGCGTGTACTGCATTTACTGGTGTTGGTGTTGAGATGCGAGCTGCTTCGACGAAGACTGACTCAAGTTTGTTTGCCATAGAATCGATATCAGCTTCCATATTCAGATGCGGATCCAGTTCAATGTGTGAACTTACATATTTTTTGTATTTGAGCCAGTTGGTTTTTTGTGTGGTCAACTTACCGGGGCGATTTACAAACTCTGGGTGGCGTAGTAATTGTATAAGAACAGGCGAGTGGTCGGATGAAAGATCCGAGAGGCTTTCGGCGCTTATCAGGCTGCGGGGAATGTTTTTGGTAACTGCAAAATCAATCAAGTCGGGTAGTTTCGTGGGGTCTGTGGGCCAGTAAGTTGGTGTGGCAGGAGAGACATGGCCGAGCCTGTTGTTTACTTTTACAAGTGCGTTGTACAGCTGCTTTCCCTTTGGATTCACAAGGCGAGATCCCCAGTGTGTGTCCGTGGCATTGAAGTCTCCTGCTGCTATAAAGTGTTCTCCTAATGAGTTGAAAAACTCCATAAATTGGTCTTCAGATATGGTGAATCGAGGGGGGCAGTAGACGGCGGCTAGTGCAATTTGGTTACCACTATCAAGATGCATTTTTAAAGATGTGGCCTGTAGGTAGTTTCTGGCGAACACTTTGTGGTAGTGGTGCTTTAGCCGGCTTCTAATCAAAATACCAGTCCCGCCGTGTGCCTTACCATCGGGATGATTGGTTCCGTAGAATGTGTATCCGCTTATTGTTAAATTATATTTGTTTGTAAGGTGTGTTTCGGAGAGTAGCATAACGTCGATGTGCTTGTCGAGTAGGAATTGTGCTAACTCAAGTTTATGCTGTGAAACGCCGTTAGCATTCCACGTAGATATACGTAGCGAAGCCATTGATTATTTTGACTGTTGTGATACAAGCATTTGTACCAAAAGACTTTGATTTCGCATTAAATCTTGCATAGTTGCGCGCATAAATGACATAAACTCTGTCAAGCTCTGCTGCAGCGTACACATATTTGCTGCAAAGCTGCTTTGTTGTTGGTCTTGTGGCTTGTTGTCTAGTGCAGTATTTTGATCCCCATGCTTTGCTTGTGCGTACGGTGCATTAAAGGCAGAAGGCTCCAGTCCTGATCTCAAGGCGCTTGCATAAGTCGCGTTTTTGGATACGGGTACGGGACCAAGGGAGGACCTGGCTGCAGTCGAGAAGAAGACGTCTGGGTTGTTTTTCGATGGAATGTAGTTAGGCTGTGCGCTTTGCGTGCGTGCTGTGTTCACGCGCTGGTGGATGCGAGACTTAAGTTCTTTGTAGATTGGGCAGCCTCTGTAGTTAGCTGTGTGATTGCCGCCGCAGTTGCCACACTTTTTTTTGCTGGAGTCTTCTTTGCTTGCTGGGCAGCACGACGATTCATGAAAATCGCCACAAACTACACATACCGGGCGCAGTGTGCAGTAAGTCCTTGTGTGGCCGTATTCTTGGCAGTTCATGCATTGAACCGGGCCGTTGCGTTTATGTGGCTCTTCAACGGTGATTCTGCGGTGCAATAGAAACTGAAGCTTGTAGATGGGGTGCGCCTCATATTTTTTAGTTATCTGCGTCTCAGGCTCAAGCTCGACCTTGAAAAGTGGTTGCGGCTGTCTCTTCTTGTTAAGAATATTAAGAACTTTTTTAACGCGGAATCCTTTCTCATTTAGCGCCTCTTGGATTTCATTTGGCGTGACATCAGACTCTATGCCTTTAAGTACAACTTGCTGGCCCTTGCTGCTTTTTAGTTGGTACGTGTAAAAGTTTTTTTTGCTTTCATTTAAGTATTTTGACAAAACTCTAAAGTTGTCTTCGGTCTTTGTCTGCACTTTAATCTCCTGGATGTTACCCCTCTTTAGGGGAATGATATGGAAATTATCTTGACCAATTAGCTCTACAACTTTGTTTACAAAAGCACTGGAGCTTTTCTCGCGAATGATTATTGGTGGTGGCTTTGGCTTTTTTTTCTCAACTCCAACAGATTCTGGGGACAGGTCGTCAACATTATCTGCCAAAATTTCAAATCTGTTGGTGTTGTTAATTGTTTCGCTTGAGTTGTCACGAGTGATTTTTGGTTTATTTGTCGAATGTTGGGGGCTTAATTTTCGCTTGATTTGTATGTAGCGATCCATACCTGTCTGTATAGCCAGCTTTAAATTTGCGTCGGCTGCGGAGTGTTTTGCTGTCGGCGCAGCAGTTTTTGTGTTTGCGGAGCGGGCAGTCGGCACCGGTGCAATTGTTGTTGCAATAGCTGTTTCAGCTAACTCTGTCGCGTGCTGCGTGCAAGAGTTCGTTGGTCGAGTTTGGTGAAGGTGACCGCGCGCGGTCAGATTTCGTCGTGAGTAGGGACGGGGAAGGGGAGCACGAACGCTCTCTGTCGTGCGCTGAAAGCAACGCTCCGTTTGCTCGCTCGCTCTCAAGTTCTGGGGCGACTTAGGTAAAGTACTTGTTGTTCTTTTGTATAGAGAGCCGGCGCTCGTCTTGCACACGCTGTCGCTGAGAGCGAATGTCGTGCTGGCTCATTGTCTTGAGCGGGGTTAAGCTACTGTTTTTTTCTGTCTGTGATTTTAGTTTTGTTTATTTGTAAATAGTTAGATTGTGTTCACCAAAATAACTTTTTATGTGCATTTTACTGCACAAAGCGTCTTTTCGCGTAAATTATAATATAATTTTTTGGTGTTTTAGGCACTTCACTCTTGTTATTATCAATTTGTAACCGGAGCAGAAAGAAAACACGTCTGCTTGCGACGAATGGTGGAAAACAACAAAACGGAAATGACGTCATTTCCTGATTCAGAACATACAGTTCCTAAGTCAAGATTGCGTAAAGTCAAGGTCAAGGTCGCGTACAAGTGAAAAGTGTGTGTGCGTGTGTGCGTAAGCGCTTGACTTATCAGAATTGAGGCTGGTCATGGTTTGTTTATATTTCGGAATGCTAGTAAACAAATGATCTGCAGGCTGCTCATGATTTGTTTATGTTTCTGGGCGCATGTGCTGGCTTAAGAGCTGATAAAGTCTTGAGAATAAAAAAAATAGTCGGATGGAGTATAGTGATGTAATAGTTGGCGAGCGAGAATATATAAAACGGTAAAGTGTATGCGATCTAGACCTCGGACAATGACTCTGGAGGGTGATAAGCCGGGTAGTGCTTAGAGCAGCTATTTAAGCAAATTAAATTTGTTTTCGAGAATTTTTTCGCGGTCTTGTTCTCGGTCAAGGTCATAAGAATGTGATAAAGCAGCGCTTTGAGCTGACGAGACTTTTGTTTTGTGTTCTTGAACTTGATCAATGTAACGGGAATGTTATAAAGAGTGTTTTGAATGGTTTGCATTCTGAGATTTTTTTATTTTATCTCGAGTGGTAGAGCGACATTTAGTGAAACTATTTTGTAAGACTCAGAAAGATTTTGCATTCAGAACAATCCACAATTAAAGTGTTACTCATAAAATAAAAATAATGGATCGCTATTGTCATGTATGTGAAGTGAATGTGGTTTGTGCTAGATGGAGTCATCATTTAAGAACGAATAATCATAAGGCAAATGCTTTTAACCCTTTGGATGCGTGCGTAAAGCATATCTCAAGCGGCTTTCAAAACCGCATTTCCATGAATCGCTCTGAGGCTTCTACCACCACTGCTGCAAACGACAACAATGAAACGAGGGAACTGCCAGAGGATTATCTTGCTGAGGCGGGAGCTTCTTTGCTACCGATACTGGAAAGATGTTTGGAGCTCTATACAGCATGCAAAGTTAATTTCGAGCTGTTTGGGCAATACATAAAGATGAAGGATGGTGAGAGTGTGATGATGATTAAGTCCCACCAAACGCCAATGATTGTGGTTACAATGGGGAGTGACTTGGAGGAAATGTATGCGAGTCAAGCAGGGATGTTAAGCTCAAAAATGGATGAGTTCCAAGAGCGCGACAGCGGGTGGACTCTTACGGAAATTCTCCATTTTGAGATGAACATCAACAAATACAGTCCACTAAAATGTTCAAGCTATATCCGGCTTCCAAAGAAGCTTGCTTTAAAAAAAGCCTTAGTGAATGTGTGTAATGATGATGAGTTTTGTTTCAAGTGGGCATTGATATCAGCCCTGAAGCCCGCTAAAAATAACAGCAATCGATGCTCCTCATATAACATCCCCGATATAAGGAGCACATCAATAAAAATAACTCCATCGTTACATATTAGTTTCACAAATCTGTAATTTCCGCTGAAAGTGCGGGACATCAAAATTTTTGAAGAACAAAATGACGGATTAAGCATAAATGTTTTTGGATATGATGCTGAGCTTGAACGGGTGATTGGACCTCTCTACCTAACTATGAAGAAACAAAAAATACATGTGAATCTTTTGCTTCTGAATGGGGGAAACATCTCACATTATGTTTGGATTAAGAGCTTAACAAGGTATGCGTGAGTGCGTGTGTATGAGCGGAAAATCTTTTCCAGACTTGTGCGTAGTCAGCCAACTTTACACACATCAAAATTATACTTCTGTGATGTAGGTCTCAATTATTCGGCGGATGAGAGTCTGCATTCTAAAGACTGCAGTAAAATGGTGGCGGCGCTACCGGTTGAAGGCACACAACCTCTTAAATTTGTTAACTTCCTTAATAGCATAACAGTACCATTTGCCGTGTATGCGGACTTGGAATGTATTCTGAAGCCTGTAAATGAAAGTGTGAGTGAAAAAATAGTGAATGTGCATGAACATATTCCTGCGGCATATGCTTATTATATCAAATGCTCATTCGACTCAAGTCTTGATAAGTTTGCAATGTATACGGGGTAAAATGTGGGTGAACATTTTATAAATTCCCTAATAGCTGATGTTTCTAAAATTTATGTGTCGCATCTAGGCAGCATAAAGCCTTTATTGATGAGTGTGGAAGAAGAGAAAATTTTTGAGAATGCACTTAATTGCCATATATGTGATAAGTCTTTATTAAACGATCGAGTTAGAGATCACTGCCATTTGACGGGCACCTTTAGAGGAGCAGCACACAATTCATGCAATCTTAATTATAAAGTCCCCACTTTTATCCCAATTTTCTTTCATAATTTCTCTCGATATGATGCTCACTTGTTTGTGCGGGAACTATCTAAAGTTCCAGGTGATATAAAAGTCCTCCCCCTCAATAAGGAACTTTACATTTCTCTCTCGAAGTTCATATATGTTTCCCAGGCAAAAATAGAATTACGATTTCTAGATTCATTTCGTTTTATGCCAGCAAGTCTAGATACTCTAAGCTCGAATTTAGAGTTAAAAGATTTACAAACTAGTAAGCTCTTTTTCCCTAATGACGGATGTCAGCTGAATTTAATGCGTAGAAAAAGCATATTCCCATACGAATATTTAACATCATTAGCCTGCCTGCAAGAGAACTCATTACCGCCAAGAGAAAAATTCTTCAATAGACTCTCGAATAGTGAGTGCTCGGCTGAAGATTATCAGCACGCGCAAAATGTTTGGAAACTCTTCCACTGTCAGACACTTAAAGACTATATGGAGTTATATTTAAAAACTGATGTCCTACTGCTGACAGACGTTTTTCAAAATTTTCGCTTAATATGCATGCATATTTACTCTCTAGATCCTGCTCATTAATACACAACTCCAGGCTTATCATGGGATGCCATGCTAAAGTCAACCAGCATAAAGCTGGAATTATTTACAGATATTGATATGCAAAGATTTATTCAAAGAGGCATTCCAAAGCCAATCATAAGTATATGACTGAGTATAATGAGGCGGAAGCATCACAGTATTTATTGTATTTAGACGCTTATAATTTGTATGGCTGGGCTATGTCGCAGTATCTCCCATACGGAGATTTCCGCTGGATGAGCGATGAGGAGATTCACACATTTAATGTCTTTGATATTGCTGAGACATCTGAAGCATGGAGTGTCTGTTGTAGAGCTAACCTTATTATGCTGAATCTTCATGGCGCTGCTAATACTGATGTTGATGATGAAATTCTGTTGAAAAAAGAAAATGAGTATGTTTTATCCAAACTTAAATGTTTACACCTCACCTCGAGCACAAGTTCCTTACTTAAACTTCTTGTATGATATATTTGAAGTTTTTTCATTGTTGCTGCTGTTTGCTCCACCACTATTCCAGCTAGATGTGTTTTTATCGTTCGTCTTGCTGGTGCAAACGTTCCTAAAAGAGCTATATTTTAGCTCTTTTAGCTTATCTGCCTCCCGCTTGGAATCCAACAGCCGCTGAGAGTCGCTCATTGTGATTTTTGAAGTTTCAGAAACTAGAATGATAATCTGCAGTCAAAAACACACAATATTTATACTTCTGCAGCCTTCCAACACAGATTCATTTTTTTATTTTTTTGGGAAAATGTATCTTTGTGCAGCATAGCATTCCATCCTTCCAATGCATCTTATTTGTTTACTTTCAGTCATTTCATTGTTTGCTAAGGCCGAAGAGTCATCCTCAAGACGCATATTTTGGCAATCTTCGTCTTCTTGCTGTATAGTAATCCACCCTTCCAATGCAGTTATTTGTTTACTTTCGAGTATTTTAATAACATTTTTTTCTTTCTTTTTTTACAATCAAAGTCTTTACTATACTTTTCAGTTTACAATTTTATAATGTCCCCAAGCATAAGTATGAATATTGTCACTCCTTATATGCATCTTATCGTCTTGAGAAGAAAGAGCTACTTTCATAATTTTTTGTGTATACAATTTGTGCAATTTCGACTTAAAAATTAACATGTCTTGGGTTGTATACGTTTTATTATTAAACAAACATTCAGCAAATAATTGCATACTTAAATTTTTTAATATAGATCTTTTGATCCCCTTAGCCTTTTTCACACAACCGCCGTCTTCAAGACGTAGTGAGTACATTTTGGGTCGTAGACCAATGAACTCTGTCATTATTTTCCCATTATTTTCATCCTTCATCATTCCCAGCACTTTTTTATTACATATAGGTATATAATATTTTTCTGCTAGCTCAGTCGAATATTCGGATGTGTCGAATTTCAGTTCAACATCATCCCGAATGTCGGCATACAAATCATTAACTCGAATTGTATATATGAATGAGTCAGTATCCACATAATTTAAATTTTGGAAGCATATAGCCATAGTAGAAATCGTACATTTTTAATTATGATAATTCTAGAACACAAATCCCTAAATATATCGGCTTATTATATAAATTAAATAGCCGATTCATTTGTATTGCGTACATATCCTCAGCAAACTGACTGGAGCTGTGGAAATTTGCCTTTGAGATTAATGCTCTGGCTCCGAGTCTATTGCAATTACGTGTTTCCCATGAACAGACTAACTTTATATCTATTCTATTTTCAACATTTTCCATAGTCTTTCCAAACACAGCATTATTAAGTAACTTAAAAAAATCTTTTTCAAAACTCGTTTTCGCCTGCGTTCTATAGTGAGTATTTATATCAATATATTTTTTAAGCCAAGGTGATTGCTTAAATCTTAAAATTCGATGAATTTGATTTAGCTCTAGACCATTTTGAATGCATTGCTGAAGATTTCGATAGTGGATGGGGTACTTATGTTTGGTCTTCAAGTCAGCAATAAGCTTTTCGACTGTGCATATTGGTGTAGGCTTCTGATTGCTGGAGCAAAACGGTAAATCGTTATGCAAATCATGAAGAGTCGTTGGATATATCAAATCTACCTGAAGAATATATCCATATTCAGATGTCTCAGCAATATCAAAGACATTAAATGTGTGAATCTCCTCATCGCTCATCCAGCGGAAATCTCCGTATGGGAGATACTGCGACATAGCCCAGCCATACAAATTATTAGCGTCTAAATACAATAAATACTGTAATGCTTCCGCCTCATTATACTCAGTCATATACTTATGATTGGCTTTGGAATGCCTCTTTGAATAAATCTTTGCATATAAATATCTGTAAATAATTCCAGCTTTATGCTGGTTGACTTTAGCATGGCATCCCATGATAAGCCTGGAGTTGTGTAATAATGAGCAGGATCTAGAGAGTAAATATGCATGCATATTAAGCGAAAATTTTGAAAAACGTCTGTCACTGTAGGACATCAGTTTTTAAATATAACTCCATATAGTCTTTAAGTGTCTGACAGTGGAAGAGTTTCCAAACATTTTGCGCGTGCTGATAATCTTCAGCCGAGCACTCACTATTCGAGAGTCTATTGAAGAATTTTTCTCTTGGCGGTAATGAGTTCTCTTGCAGGCAGGCTAATGATGTTAAATATTCGTATGGGAATATGCTTTTTCTACGCATTAAATTCAGCTGACATCCGTCATTAGGGAAAAAGAGCTTACTAGTTTGTAAATCTTTTAACTCTAAATTCGAGCTTAGAGTATCTAGACTTGCTGGCATAAAACGAAATGAATCTAGAAATCGTAATTCTATTTTTGCCTGGGAAACATATATGAACTTCGAGAGAGAAATGTAAAGTTCCTTATTGAGGGGGAGGACTTTTATATCACCTGGAACTTTAGATAGTTCCCGCACAAACAAGTGAGCATCATATCGAGAGAAATTATGAAAGAAAATTGGGATAAAAGTGGGGACTTTATAATTAAGATTGCATGAATTGTGTGCTGCTCCTCTAAAGGTGCCCGTCAAATGGCAGTGATCTCTAACTCGATCGTTTAATAAAGACTTATCACATATATGGCAATTAAGTGCATTCTCAAAAATTTTCTCTTCTTCCACACTCATCAATAAAGGCTTTATGCTGCCTAGATGCGACACATAAATTTTAGTAACATCAGCTATTAGGGAATTTATAAAATGTTCACCCACATTTTACCCCGTATACATTGCAAACTTATCAAGACTTGAGTCGAATGAGCATTTGATATAATAAGCATATGCCGCAGGAATATGTTCATGCACATTCACTATTTTTTTCACTCACACTTTCATTTACAGGCTTCAGAATACATTCCAAGTCCGCATACACGGCAAATGGTACTGTTATGCTATTAAGGAAGTTAACAAATTTAAGAGGTTGTGTGCCTTCAACCGGTAGCGCCGCCACCATTTTACTGCAGTCTTTAGAATGCAGACTCTCATCCGCCGAATAATTGAGACCTACATCACAGAAGTATAATTTTGATGTGTGTAAAGTTGGCTGACTACGCACAAGTCTGGAAAAGAAATGAAAAAAAATTTGTATGTATAGTTCTATTTTCCGCTCATACACACGCACTCACGCATACCTTGTTAAGCTCTTAATCCAAACATAATGTGAGATGTTTCCCCCATCCAGAAGCAAAAGATTCACATGTATTTTTTGTTTCTTCATAGTTAGGTAGAGAGGTCCAATCACCCGTTCAAGCTCAGCATCATATCCAAAAACATTTATGCTTAATCCGTCATTTTGTTCTTCAAAAATTTTGATGTCCCGCACTTTCAGCGGAAATTACAGATTTGTGAAACTAATATGTAACGATGGAGTTATTTTTATTGATGTGCTCCTTATATCGGGGATGTTATATGAGGAGCATCGATTGCTGTTATTTTTAGCGGGCTTCAGGGCTGATATCAATGCCCACTTGAAACAAAACTCATCATCATTACACACATTCACTAAGGCTTTTTTTAAAGCAAGCTTCTTTGGAAGCCGGATATAGCTTGAACATTTTAGTGGACTGTATTTGTTGATGTTCATCTCAAAATGGAGAATTTCCGTAAGAGTCCACCCGCTGTCGCTCTCTTGGAACTCATCCATTTTTGAGCTTAACATCCCTGCTTGACTCGCATACATTTCCTCCAAGTCACTCCCCATTGTAACCACAATCATTGGCGTTTGGTGGGACTTAATCATCATCACACTCTCACCATCCTTCATCTTTATGTATTGCCCAAACAGCTCGAAATTAACTTTGCATGCTGTATAGAGCTCCAAACATCTTTCCAGTATCGGTAGCAAAGAAGCTCCCGCCTCAGCAAGATAATCCTCTGGCAGTTCCATCGTTTCATTGTTGTCGTTTGCAGCAGTGGTGGTAGGAGCCTCAGAGCGATACATGGAAATGCGGTTTTGAAAGCCGCTTGAGATATGCTTTACGCACGCATCCAAAGGGTTAAAAGCATTTGCCTTATGATTATTCGTTCTTAAATGATGACTCCATCTAGCGCAAACCACATTCACTTCACATACATGACAATAGCGATCCATTATTTTTATTTTATGAGTAACACTTTAATTGTGGATTGTTCTGAATGCAAAATCTTTCTGAGTCTTACAAAGAAGTTTCACTAAATGTCGCTCTACCACTCGAGATAAAATAAAACAAGTAAAAACGTTGCAGTCGGACGCAACCGACTGCGGAATACTTTGATACCAGTAAAAGAACGGTTGATAAGGGGGAATGCAGGGGCGAAGGGAGTTGGCCATGTGGTAAACATCGCCAGCTATCATGTTACCAAATTTGGTGACTTTAGCTCAAAAACTGTGGAAGATAACTTAACTCCCAAATTTAAAAGGTGGGCGGCAGAGGTAGGCGTGGCATCCAAATTTTTGAATCAAATTTTTTTAACTGTCACTATCAATCTTCCTAAGAAGTTTGGTGGCTCTAGCTCAAGAACTGTTAAAGATATCGCCGATTCCGATTTTATAAGGCGGGTGGCTTAGGTGGGCGTGGCATTCAAAATTTTGATGCACATCTTTGGTAGATGCTGCCTTCTATCTTTCTACCCAATTTACGGGCTCTAGCTTAAAAACTATTAGCGATATCGAAAATTCCGACTTTAAATAGTGGGCGGCAGAGGTGGGCGTGGCATCCTAATTTTTGATTCAGACCTTTTCTAGATGTCACCATATATCTTCCTACCAAATTTGGTGACTCTAGCTCAAAAAATGTGAAAACTATAGGCGTTTCCAATTTCAAGTAGGCCAAGTTTATCACAAAGTGGGCTCATTGCTGCCAATGCAAAACGAATCTCATAAATTTTTACAAATCTTCTTTATGGGTCGCGAGGACTCCGAACGTGCACTCGACGATCGCGTGGATGCACGTTGCGACTATCATAATCTCAAATCACATTTTGCCAGGCGTATCGTCAGCGAGCTGGACGCTCTGTTAAATGAGCAGAATGAATTATTGAAATTATTCAAATCACACATGCACAAACTACAAAGTGACAATCACTTTATTGTCATCAATCCTGATAGAACACCAGCTTTTGAGCATATACGCAGATTCAATGCACTTGTTGTTGACGACGTTGCTGTAATCAAGGTTGGCGACCGTACAGCTACGCGACACATCGAGATTCGAAGTAGAAATAATGATCTTCAGTTTATTAGTGATACCCATCGGTTATATGACGCTCTCCAATATCCACTAATTTTCTGGAAGGGAAAAGACGGATATTGTGTAAACATTAAACAACGAGATCCCGTAACAGGAGCCGAAACAAATTAGAACGTTAGCTCGAAAGATTCTTATTCGTATAGTTTGATGATTAGACGCGGCCGAGACAACTTCATTTTTCGATGTCGTAAGCTTTGCCAACAATTTATGGTCGACATGTATGTAAAGATAGAGAGTGAACGACTACGATTCTTGCGATATAATCAACAGAAGCTGCGTGCGGAAGAACATATACACTTGCGAGATGCTATTGCGAACAACGCTGACCCTACCGAAATTGGTAATTCTGTTATCTTACCATCATCATACGTAGGTAGTCCACGAAACATGCAAGAATACATACAGGATGCTATGACTTTCGTGCGTGAATATGGACGACCGTGTCTTTTCATTACTTTGTCATGATTTAACAGCACGTGTGTTTTAACAAAAATTAAAGTCATTAATCAGCTATATTACAAAATTGCAGCGTGGATTACCTCATGCTCACATTTTAATTTGGTTCGTCGACAAAATACGTGCTGAAGACATCGATAGTTTGATTTCTGCAGTGATTCCAAATCCGTTCACTGATAAATTACTATTTGATATTGTTACTACAAATAGATTCATGGTCCGTGCGGAAATATGAATCGTTCATCGCCTTGCATGGTAGACTGCAAATGTACAAAGTGTTTTCCTAAAGATTTCGCAAACGATACGGTCACACAAGTTGACGGATATCCAATATATCGTCGAAGAAGTACCGAAAATGGCGGACATTCGTTCGTTAAAACTATCAGTAACTATCATTGGGTGGTACCATATTCACCTCTGCTGAGCAAAACATTCAATTAATGTTGAGTCAAGCAGTTCGGTGAAGAGTATCAAATATATTTGCAAATATGTGAATAAAGGAAGTGATATGGCTGTATTAAGAATTGAAAATACTAATCAAAATTTTGAAATTACGAATTACCAAATTGGCCGGTATATCAGTTCCAATGAAGCTGTCTGGCGTATTTTCGGTTTCCCAATTCATGAACGGGATCCAGCAGCTATACATTTAGCTGTCCATCTTGAAAACGGCCAGCGCGTATATTTCACGGGCGGTACAGCGCTTGATCGTGCAATAAATCCATCAAAAAATACGCTCACCGAATTTTTTGAACTGTGGAATCGTGCGGATGCTTTTGGTGCCTTCGCACAAACACTGCTCTATTCTGAAGTTCCACGATATTTTACATGGGCTCAATCGAAAAAATGGATGCCCCGCAAGCAAGGGACACCAGTTGATGCGTGCCCCGGTTTATTATTGGACGTAGATGTACTAAAAAAGACAGTACATTCAAGTGGCCCAACGATACCAAGCACCGGCTTGTTAACGCGCGAACCCAAGCAAAAAGCCACCAACCTCCCGCCCAACCGACCGAGGGGCACACCGCATAGCGTACGGTTACGTAGATCGCGAAAACGTAGACAAATGACATAAGACCAAATTTTTAAGAGAACTACTAGAAGTGGCACCGTTTATTAAGTGGGAAAATTCGTTATAGTTTGAACATAAAATCCGAAAAGGGTTATGAATAGCATAGTTAGATTGACAAGCTTGAAGAGCAATGGGTAGAAAATTCCTTGTCCTTCTGATCGGAACAGCAAAACTAATTTGGCTGATTAATTCGGAGGAATCAATTTCACCATTTATTAGTTTATGTAAAAATACTACACCTAGCATTGTTCTGCGATCAGAAAAAGAAGGAAGATTTATTAGTAAAAGTCTACTGTGGTAGGAAGGTAGGTTAATGTTAGTATCCCAGTTAAATCTCCTAAGGGCAAAGAGCAAGAATTGTTTTTGCACTGATTCTATTCTATCCTGGTGAATCCTGTATTTGGGATACCAGATACAAGATCCATATTCAAGAACAGGACGTACCAAAGACGTGTAAAGTGTTTTGGTTATGTAGGGATCGTCAAATTCTTTCGACCAGCGCTTAATGAACCCCAAGGTACTAGAGGCTCGATTTGCAACTGAAGAGATATGCTTGTGAAATTTAAGTTTCGGATCAAAAAGGATACCTAAGTCATCAACCCATTCAATGCGATCGAGTGGGCTTCCATCAAGAAAATATATATTTGAAAAAGGAAGGCATCTATAAAAAGACATGACTTTACATTTGTTGCAATTAAGATTTAGTAAGTTAACACGACACCACTTTTGAAAGTTATCTAAATCAGTTTGTAGTTTTTGAGCAGACAACAGAGCAGTACCCGGCATGTATAATTTTACATCGTCAGCATACATCAGCACTCGAGATTGGTCAATAACAGATGGAAGATCATTGATGAAAAGTGTAAATAATAAAGGTCCAAGGTGACTTCCTTGCGGAACACCGGAAGTGACATGAACCACCTAAGAGACAGCGTCATTAAAACTGACTCTCTGTGTTCTATGAGTTAAATATTCCCTTATCCACCGAATAAGATTGCTTGGAAAACCTAACAGTTGAAGTTTATGAAGTAAAAGGTAGTGATTAACCGAGTCAAATGCCTTGCTGAAATCAGTGTAAATAACATCCGTTTGCATTTCATTTTGAAAACCATTATCAACTAGTGAAGTAAATTCTAACAGGTTAGTGGTAGTAGATCTTTGTTTCATGGCACGGTGAAATTAAAGATCTGCAAAAATGTTGTAATTGAGAAGTTATTAATTTCTCAAACATTTTTGGTATAGCAGACAATTTGGATATACCCCTATAATTTTGAACATTAGACTTGTTTCCTTTTTTATGGAGCGGAATAATAAATGATTCTTTCCAGATATTAGGAAATGAACATTTCTCAATAGACAAACTCAACAATTTATGCAAAGGCTTTTAGAGACCATCAGCACAGTACTTAAGCACACAGCTTTGTACGCCGTCAGGTCCCGGGTAAAATGCAGGCTTACTACCCTGTAGATCACGTAGTAATGAACACTCCGTGATACTTGGTTCAAAAATGCAATTAGAGGCATCATCCTGATACGGGTAAGGCAGATCATCCTGATTATCAATTGAACTGTATGTTGTTTGAAAAAATTCAGCAAATAAATCGGCAATGGCCTGATCAGAATTGGCCGACTTGTTTTCAAAAAATAAATTAGATGGAAGTGTTGATGACTTTCGCTTCGCATTAACGAAGTCATAAAACCTCTTAGGATCTTTCTGAAACTGTAGTCTGCACCGACTTAGGTAATTTTTATAACATGAATTATTCATGACTGAAAAACTGTAACGCGCAATCAAGTATGATGAGTAATGAATAGAAGAGCCAGATTTTCTGAAACTCTTATAAAGCTTAGATTTTCGATTTTTAAGGGCAGTCAACTCTCGTGTAAGCCACGCAGGTTTGTTTTTCCTACTTGGCCTACCAAAAGGGACACACTTATCGAATAAATTTTCTAAGGTGCTATAAAAAATACTGATTGCCGTATCCAAGTCCTCAGAACCATAGAGGGGCGACCAGTCAACCAGTTCTAAGAGCCGGGTAAGTTTTACAAAATCGGTTTTCCGAAATTGACGTACCCGTCTTAATGGTTCACTACACTGGCGTACGGCACAGGCAGGCAAAGTGATCAACACCTCCAACGTCGGGTGGTATAAGTCTTCGGGAGTGGATATGGGAAGGGATCTTGACACAGATAGAGTAGATGGATCCGAAACAAATACCAAATCAAGCATTTTACCAAGAGAATTTGGAATGCCATTGATCTGACCCAATGACATTTCAAATAAACCAACCAGAAAATCAGTGTGCATCATGAGGGTCAAGACACTTGAGTCCGGACTTGAAATCCAAGTAGCATCAGCAATATTAAAATCGCCAAGAACTACAAAAATATCACGATCAGAAAGCATAGAAGATATGGAAAGTATTGCTGACATATGTTCATTATAAACAGAGCTGTCAGATAAAGGTGATATGTAGGAACAAAAAATATAAATACCAACACCGTTAATATTTAACTTTACAGCAACAAACTCAATATCTATAGAGCCACTTAATATTACTGTCTCAGAGGAAAAGTGCACATCAACAGCAATAAGCACCCCACCACCACGGCGCAGAGGGCGGTCCTTTCTATAGATACAGAATCTGTTCGATAATACTTCAGAATTAAGTATGTCTTGTCTTAACCACGTTTCGGTGAAGGCAACGACATGAAAGGGAAAAGAATGACTATTAAGGTACAAAGTACTAAGTTTACTACAAAGTCGTTTTACATTCTGATAACCCAGTAAGAGGGAGGTAATCAACTGTGTTAGTTTTTTGCTACTAAAGTTGATGCAACAGGCGGAGCACTACTGATCCTAACATTGTTATTATTATTACTTCACCTACTAACATACTCCTTCACTATGATGTGTGGCGGCCAAAACTTTTCAGAACAAATCGTTGAGAAAAAATCCGGCGGAACACTCAGCTTAAAGGACGATGTATCGCGGGCGAGCTTGAATTTAAATTTGTCGACAACAATTCGCGGGAATCAATTTTACCTTTTATTTAGGCGCTTACATCTTCCGCAGAATTATCGGAAGCGAGCCTAGAAACATTAACAAATTTACTCTGAGGTACAACCCTAATGGGCTTAAGAGTTGCACCTAACGTAGAATCAGTAGGCTGACTATCGTTTGAGCCACAGGGATCTACGGGAAGAACATTAGTTTTAGGTAACACCGGGTTAGTTGCCGGTGAGTTAAATACCATTAACGGGCTGGCAGCAGGTGTAGGGGTACTTACAATAGCCGCTAGGGGAGGCTTGGATGTGACAGCAGGGGTAGAGGCAGTAGCCGGCAGAAGAGGATTGGGGGGCAACACCAGCGGGACTGTAAGCGGACAAGAGCCCGAAGTCTTTTTGCGCTTTAGCGAGTCATTTAACGTTTTAGCAGTATTAATGTGGTCTTCCAACTCTTTAATACTACCACGAAGCGTATCGAAATTATTTCGGACAGCTTTGAAGTAATTGAAGGTCAGCCTCATGAACTTTGACTGTTCCTTCTCTATCTCATTGCAGGTGTGGCAATACCACTTAAGACCAGAATCAGCTGCTAAGCTGTCCCTGATTTTGGCATTGAAATCAAATAGTTTGGGTCGTGTATATACAGTCAATCCAAGGCAGACTGCGACTGTTGTTGGTGAAAGTCACCGGACCATTGACAATTCTAGATATTCGCAAGGTATAAAGATGCATGCCATGCACTAGGCTTGCTAGAATACGACAATCATTGGGACAGTATGCTTGCTGAAGCAGCATTAAGCTGCGCAGAGACACAAATTCGTCTGACTACATGTTTTCCGGCCCGAGCACAAATGTTGTGGGATAATCACAAAGATTCAATGACTGATCATATACTGTATCGGTATCGTACAAGGTGCAACGATCAAACGATATCGTTTAGTGATGCAATGTACAATGAAGCATTGATTGCTATCGAGGATCTTGCATTGCTATTGCGAATTTACCAATCAGTAATTTCGGTCTGAGCTCACCGAATCGAAGTGCACCGGGCTTACTCATCACAGATATGAGTCGTAAACTGCAGTAAGATACTATAGAAATGGCAGGCATTGTTAGTCGCAATGTTCCACTACTAAATGAAGAACAAAAAGTTATTTACGATCGCATAATAATTCTGGCAGTTTCGGCAGGACAAGGAGGATTCTTTTTTTTATGCACCAGGTGGAACTAACAAAACGTTTCTTATTTCGCTACTTCTTGCCGAGATACGATAAAAAAAATGGCATCGCGTTGGCCGTTACATCTTCTGGCATTGCAACAACTTCATAAGATGGAGGCAGGTCAGCTCATTCAGCATTTAAGCTGCCATTAAACATTCAAAATAATCCAGATGCAGAGTGCAACATAAAAAAATCAATTGTCTATGGTTTGCTGAAATAATGTAAAATTATTATCTGGGAAGAATGCACTATTGCACACAAACATTCGTATAAGGCTTTGGATAGGACATTAAAGAATTTAAAAAAACAACGATACACAGTTTGGTGGCACTTTGTTACCCTTTCAAAATCAACGTTTGCCTAAAATCATCGCGACTGTGGCGTAATGTTGAAAGTACAGCTGACGGTGAACATGCGCAAACACCGAAACTGTTAGATATTGGCGATGGGAAAGTTAGGTTAGGTTAGGTTAGACCGGCTGACCCTCCCCGGGGGAAGTGTCACACATAGACCACTGAGGGTCCTTTGTGAAGCCGGCGTTCGGATAAGTTGGGACTATCTATGTGTGTGGTCCTGTGGCGTTTGTGTGCTTCGGGCAAATGCTAGAAGCTTGTTCGGTTCCATCTTGCTGGCCTCCTCTAGGGATGCCAGGAAGGGAGCCTGGAGGTGTTGTAAGCGCTTTGCTGCCAGTGCAGGGCAGTTGCAAAGTAGGTGATCTAGTGTTTCTTTGACACCTGGTTCCTTGCACTTCCTGCATTCATCGTTGTCTGTCATGCCTAGCCTTTTCGCTTGAGCTGCGACAAGGCAGTGGCCCGTCAGGAGTCCTGTAAGCATGCGGCAATCATGCCTTTGTAGTTTCAGCATGTATTGCGATAGCTTGTCGCTGTGCGTTTTACACATTATTTTGGATATCCTGCAATTAGAGGTGTTTGTCCACCTTTGTGCTGCAGAATACCGTGCCTGTGTTTCCATGTACGAGTGTAGCGTTCGCAAGGAGATCGGAGTTTCTGCCATGTGGCTGTTGAGTCCCGTCGCTCCTTGTTTAGCCAGAGAGTCAGCTTTTTCATTTCCTTCGAAACCCTGATGGCTGGGAATCCAATAGATGCGCACGTTTTTGAGCGTGCTAAGCGCATCTAGTGCCTCCCTGCTCGCCAGGACATCTCGGGATCTTATGTAGTGCGACTGTAAGGTTTTTATTGCAGCCTGGCTGTCCACGAATATGTTTACTTCGTTGAGTGTTGTATTCGTTTGTAGGACCGTTTCCGCCGCTTTCCTTATTGCGAATATCTCCGCCTGGAATATACTGCAGTGGTCTGGTAGTTTGTAGGATAGGCTCATGGGCGGTTCTTCGCAGTACACTGCTGCGCCGACCCCCTCATTCATTTTTGAGCCGTCTGTGTATATGTTGATTGCTGTCTGCTCTGCTCCTGAGCGCCAATCATCTTTTCCTAAGAGCGTGGGCGTGAAGTTGAAATTGTTTTTTGGGATCATGTAGTCTGTTTCGACCCGAGTCCCTATTCCAATTGTACTATGCCCGTAGTTATGTTTTGTCATGTTGCCTATCGTGCAAAGACGTTGAGCAGTCTTTTTTGCTCCTAGGCGTGCCTGTATGTCCACTGGGTTGACATTCAATATAGCTTGTAGTGCTTTCGTGGGTGTGGTCCTCAGCGCCCCTGTGATGCACATGAGTGCATGTCGCTGGGTTTTTTTCAATCGTTTTAGGTAAGTGGATTTCTCCGTGGCCTTCCACCATACCAGTATTCCGTAGAGTAGTATGGGGCGCACAATTGAGATCAGAATCCAATGTGTTAGTCTTGGCGAGAGTCCCCAAGTGCTGCCCAACATTTTTTGCGATGTGTAGAGCGCATTGGTGGCTTTCTTCACCCTTTCTTCTACATTGAGCTTCCAGCTCAGCTTGCTGTCCAATACTATTCCCAGATATTTAATACTCTCCTTTGGTATCAGCGGTTTATCGTTTATTTTGGGGGGCGTCCAGTGAGGTACCTTGTATCTCTTGGTAAAGAGAATGAGGTCCGTCTTGTCTGCGTTGATACTTAGACCGGCTTCCGTTGCCCATGCTAGTATCTCTTTTAGTGTGTTGTCCATGACATGGCTTATTGTCGTTGGACATTTGCCCGTGATAATTATGCTTATGTCGTCCGCATATGCAGTTATCTTTGGTCCTTTCCGTTTGAATTTCTTTAATAGGTCGTTTACCACCAAGTTCCACAGTAGGGGAGAGAGAGCACTCCTCCTTGGGGGGTGCCGCATTTTGCTTCCCTGATAGTAGTTATGGTTCCCCACTCCGCTAGTATTTTCCTGCTGCTCAGTAGATTTTGAACCCAGGATTGTACTGCTTCAGTTGGGTTCACGGCTCTTAGGCTGTGCATAATTGCCTGCGTCGACACATTGTTAAATGCGCCTGAGATGTCCAGAAATGCGCCTAGGGCGTATTCTTTGTGGTGAAGTGCCTTCTCTATGGTTGCAACAAGGGAGTGTAGCGCAGTTTCCACCGATTTACCCTTTGTGTACGCGTGTTGATTGCGTTCTAGAGACATCTCTGTGTTCTCTCTGATGTGGAGGTCTATCAGTTTCTGTAGCGTTTTTAACAGGAATGAGGTCAGGCTAATGGGTCTGTAGTCTTTAGGCAGCACGTGGCTGCATTTCCCCGCTTTCGGCAGAAAAATTACCCGTGCTGTCCTCCAGGCCTCCGGCACATAGCCATGACTGAGACATCCCCTAAATATTTCTTTCAGCCATGGGGAGATCGTATGTTTGACCCTCTGCAGCATGGCTGGGAATATTCCGTCTGGACCTGGCGATTTGTAGCTCTCAAAGGAGTCTATAGCCCACAGTATCCTTCGTGTTGTTATGATATCTTCGGGAATTTCCACTCTGGTGGTTGGAGATATCATTTGTGCGTTTGTGTGAGCTTCTGTGCAGTTTGGGAAATGGGCCTCTAGGAGCACATTTGCCGCATCTACACTGCTTTCTGTCCATCTGCCGTCTTCAGTTTTTAGTTGGCTTTGAACTGTCTGTTGGCGAGCTAGCAGCTTTCTTAGCCTTGCGGTGTCAGCTGTCTTTTCTATGCCTGAACAGAAGTTTTGCCATGCGAGTCTTTTGGCTACTCATACTTTTTTCTTGAAGTCTCGGAGCCGTACTTTGTATTCGTTCCATACTAGCTCTTCTTCTGCTTGTTTCGCTAGTTAAAAGAGATCTAGTACGTCTTCCCTTTGTCCCTTGAGTTCTGGAGTCCACCACGGGGCTTGTGTCTCTTCTTCACTTGGGATGGTTTACACGTCTTATGATAGGCCGTCACTAGACTTTTATTGAGTGTCTCTAGGGACTTCTCTAATTTATCAGGTGAGGCTATCTTAGGTGGTCGGGAAAGGTTTCTTTCAACCTCTTTCTTGAACTGCTCCCAGTCTGTGTTTCGCGGGTTCCTGTACACTTTCTTTTGCACTGTTCTTTCGAAGTTAACTCGGAATTGAATATACCTGTGGTCTGAGAAGGAGTGTCTGCCAAGGACTCTCCAATCTTTTACCACGGATGGGAAAGTTGCTGTACATGAAAATACTGGATGCATAAAACTACAGACGGACTTCTGCACAATCATAGAATCGCACAATACTCTCATCGATAACGCATTTCCCGATGAACACACACAATACGAAAATCATAATTGGCTGGCAGTAAGAGCAATTTTGACATCAAAAAATGTGGACGCCAATGGGTTAAATTTAAAGATACAACAGTTGTTGCCTGGGGACTTGGTGTCATACAAATCTATCGATGCAGTTTGCGATACCAACGAAACTGTGAATTATCCAATTGAGTTTTTAAATTCATTGGATTTGACAGCCATGCCCCCACACCATTTACAATTGAAGGTTGGATCTCCGATCATTCTGCTTCGTAACTTGAACCCACGGCTGTGTAATGGCACACGATTAGTCATTAAAAAACATATGAAAAACGTTATTGATGTGGCATGTTCTTGCGTGGGAAAACCATCCAGTTTGTTTGTGTTGGCTAAAGACGGACTAGAATATTGTTTACTCTATTGCGCGGAGAGATTAATCTTTATTGTTAAGTAATCTTATAATTGATAAGTAAATCACCGCATACTTATAGTAGACTAGATGACCCAGGAAGACGTTGTTCTGCCACGCAACAAAAAAATGTTCTTAATTGAATGTGTCTTATTTATAGTGGTAATTCATTTTATCTATCTCTTACATTGTTGTTAAAAATTGACATTTTAAAAGTAAAAACTCTTCCCTATATGTGTACACTTAGTTCTCCAAATAAAAACAATCAGAAAGTGGCAAATTTATTTACATATATGTGGAAGCATAAGTAGTTTGAATATGTGGCGCCGTGGCGGCGTGTGCTAGAAATGTATGTGAGAAGTGTATTGAGTTTGTGTTAGTGCGTATTTGTGTATTTCACCAGAATCGCAAGAACATTGCGATATTGCATCAGCCTATTTATGTGTCTGTTTTGCTATGTAGTTTAGGAAAGTCCCGTTTTGGCGGGGCGACAACGTTTGTAGCTGTCGCCGAGTGTGGTTCGGTAGAGAGACACGAGAAAAAGGGAAGACACAGAGTTAGTTGTGTTTCGGATCCCGGTGCGACCGAAACTCGCTGCGCCTAAAACGATGGAATCGAATAACGAAAATAACGACGCTGCAACATCAGAAGTGTGATCTGGCTCGCTACCTAATACGTCAATTGATCCATGGCGAGTGTTAATGGAAGTGCAAAATAAAAATTTTATTGAACTTGTGAAAGCATTGAAATCAACGGCTTCCGAAACAACGAATAATAATGCAGTAGTTTTGCCGAAATTTAACGCGGATCTTGCAGGCACCGACGCATCGGCGTGGTGCGCTACAGTAAATATAATTTTGGCAGAAAACAACATAAAAGTCAGTGCGTTGGTGATGGCTTTGAGTGCAGCTATGCGAAGTTGATGTGCCCAAAGGAGAGATGATTCACCATGGCGAGACTTTCACGACAACGTTTGACTCTGGAGCGGAATGTTCATTGGTTAAACAAAAGATAAGTGCTAAGTTAGTTGGTAAAAGAATTAACAATGCGGTAATGTTGAAAGGTATTGGAAATGACAGCATTTGTAGTACATTGCAAATACTTTGCAAGGTACAAATTAACAATCATTGTATTGAAATGTTATTCCATGTTTTGAGTGATGAATATTTGAGAAATGATATTTTGATTGGTAGAGAAATACTGTCGCAAGGATTTTATGTCATTATGTCACCTGGAAAATTTGAAATTGTAAGATCAAAATCTGTTAACTTTTGTTCAAATGATGATGTATTTTCTAAATTGAATACTGATCTTGTCGGTGAAGATAAAGATAAATTAAACAATTTATTGGAAAACTATTCAAAATCTTCTACAAAGGGAATTCCTTCATCTACTGTCAGTACAGGTGAAATGAAGATTAAATTAATAGACAATAGAAAAATTTTTCAGAGAAGACCATACAGGCTTAGTCCAAATGAAAGAGAATTGGTACGCGACAAGATTAAAGAGCTTTTGGAATGCAATGTCATAAGGCCAAGCTGCTCTCCCTTTGCAAGTCCTATGATGTTAATAAACAAAAAAGACGGTTCTCATCGGTTGTGTGTTGATTACCGTGAATTGAATTCTAACACAGTTTCAGATAGATATCCTTTACCCCTTATAGCAGACCAGATAGCCAGACTTCATGGTGCTAAATATTTCACTTGTTTGGATATGGCAAGCGGATATTACCAAATCCCATTGCATGAAGAATCAATAGAGTGTATGGCTTTTGTCACCCCAGATGGCCAGTACGAGTTTTTGTCAATGCCGTTTGGTCTGAAAAATGCACCTTCAGTTTTTCAGCGTACAGTGATGCATACACTTGGAGAACTGGCAAATACTTTTGTGGTTGTCTATATGGATGACGTGTTAGTGGTGGCTGCAACGAAAAGTGAGGCTTTGGAAAGACTACAGGTAACTCTTGATGTTCTCACGAAAGCTGGTTTTTTGTTCAATATTAAAAAGTGTTCGTTTCTGAAGTCAACTGTTCAATATTTGGGATATGAAGTGAGCGCAGGTCAAATTCGTCCAAATTCTCAAAAAATTTCTGCATTAACTGCCTTACCACCTCCTCAGTCGGTTTCTGCTTTAAGACAATTTATTGGACTTGCGTCTTACTTTCGGCAATTTATACACGGATTTTCTTGTTTCTTAAAGCCTTTGTATTTGTTGACATCGGAAAGGAACGAGTTTATTTGGAAGCCAGAACATGAAGAAATAAGACAAAAAGTTATATCTGTTCTTACACAGAAGCCAGTTTTGGTTATTTTTGACCCGCAATATCCAATCGAGTTGCATACTGATGCAAGTGCTCGTGGATACGGTGCCATCTTGTTGCATAGAATAGATAACAGGCCCCATGTCGTTGAATTCTTCAGTAAGGCTGCCTCACCTGCTGAGTCAAGATACCATTTTTACGAATTGGAGACTCTTGCGGTTGTCATGGCCATTAAGCATTTTCGTCATTATTTGACAGGCAGAGATTTTGTTGTCTTTACCGATTGCAACTCGCTTAAAGCATCAAGAAATAAACGTGACCTATCGCCCAGAGCACAAAGATGTTGGGCTTATTTACAGTCGTTCTCATTTGAATTACAGTATAGAGAGGGTAAACGAATGGCTCATGCTGATTTCTTTTCAAGAAATCTCCCATCTGCTGATGCAATTGATGCACGTAAAGTTTCTGAAAAAAGAATTAATCTGGCAGAGATATCTAGTGATTGGCTGATGGCTGAACAGCGCAAAGATTCCGATATTATTAATATTGTGAATAAACTGAAAGACAATTCTCTTGCCGAGGACATTGCAAAAACTTACGAACTAAGAGCAGGAATAACTTATCGGAAAATACAGAGAAATGGTAGAACTCGATCTTTCCCAATTGTTCCAAGATCATTTAGATGGTCCGTTATTAATCAAGTTCATGAGACAAAAATGCATTTGGGTTGGGAAAAAACATTGGACAAAGCCTACGATTTTTACTGGTTTGAAAATATGTCGAAATATGTAAGGAAATTTGTCGAAAACTGTATAACTTGCAAGATGTCAAAGTCATCCTCAGGTAAAGTTCAGGCTAGACTTTTTCCAATACCAAAGGTCGACACACCTTGGCATACAATACACATAGACATAACAGGCAAGTTAAGCGGCGAGAGTGTTTAAAAAGAGTATGTTATTGTTCAAGTGGACGCTTTTACTAAATTTGTTTACTTAACACACACACTCAAGATTGATGCTGACAATTGCATAGGTGCTGTGACATCGGCTGTATGCTTGTTTGGAGTACCAAACCGCATAATTGCAGATCAGGGTAGGTGTTTTGACAGCTCTAAATTAAGTGAATTCTGTTGTAAACAAAATATAAGTTTGCACTTAATTGCGACAGGTGCAAGTAGAGCTAACGGACAGGTAGAACGCATTATGAGCACTTTGAAAAACTTATTAACGGCAGTTGAAACTAGCAGCAGATCTTGGCAAGACGCATTGGGCGAGGTACAGCTAGCTTTAAATTGTACTGTAAGTCGAGTGACAAAGGCAAGCCCTTTGGAATTGTTCATTGGCAAGGTTGCTCGTACGTTGGGGTTGCTTCCACCATGTGACGTGGCACAAGAAGTTGATTGGGCAGAATCAAGAGCTCGAGCAGTGCAAAATATATCAGCGGCGGCAGCATATAGCAAAGAGCAATTTGATAAAACTAAGGCTAAGGTTGTTGGGTATGAAGTAGGAGACTTTGTGTTGTTGAAGAATGAAGAAAGGCATCAAACAAAGTTAAGTCCAAAGTATAGAGGACCTTTGCAAATTGTTCAAGTACTAGACGGAGATAGATATATTCTCAAGTCATTGACAAAAAATAGGAAGTTCAAGTATGCTCATGAAGATATAAGGAAATTGCCAGATGGATATGTTCCAGATGATTTAGAAAGTTGTGATGAGGATTTGAATGATATTGAAAAGGAAGCTGTTGCAAGAGACAGTAATGAAATGGTAGAAAAAGAAACTGTTGAAAGAGACAGTAATGAAGTGATTGATAAGGAAGCTGTTGAAAGAGACAGTATTGGAATGATGGAAAGTCAAACTGTTGAAAGAGACAGTATTGGAATGATGGAAAGTCAAACTGTTGAAAGAGACAGTATGGATGCCTGAAAGGTTGATAATAAAACTTGAATAAATTTGTCATATCTGTAATGCAAGCACAAGTGCAAAACAAATGTTTTGATCATGGCGTGTGGTGCATAAAATAATGTAATGCGAAAACAAGTGGGTTTATGATAATGAAGAGAATTATTAAGAAAGTTTAATTAAGTAAAAGATGAATTTTATATTAGTTTAAGAAGCTAAGCATTTTTTTAGAATTACACGAGGTCGTGTTATGGTCAGGTTGGCCGTGTGGAAGCATAAGTAGTTTGAATATGTGGCGCCGTGGCGGCGTGTGCTAGAAATGTAGCTAAAAATCAATATATCGAACATTTCACCCGAAGGAGTAGTCGGATCGGGTCCAGATTCGGTATGCATATTTTACTTACACGCCCTTAACTTTTGATCAATTTTCGTTCAGATTGATTAGTTTTAAGGCATAGCATCAGCACAAAACTTCGAAAAAAAAATGGCATAGGTGCTCAGGAGGTGGATCTGGTCCAGATTTGGTATGCATAATTTTTTTTCACGCCGTTATGTTTTGACTAAGTTTCGTTCAGATTGATTAGTTATTAGGCATAGCATCAGTATAAAAGCTCTAAAAAAAAAAAAAGGACAGGTGCTTAGGAGGTACCTGAAGGAGTTATCGAATCGGGTCCAGATTTGGTATGCATTATTTTTTTTTACACACCCTTAAGCTTTGACTAGAGAGCTGCATAAGTCCATTCACAACTGTAATTTAATAGAATGTATTCGAGTTTAATAGCGTAGAGTGAGTGGCAGACAAAACATAATATGGGTAAATATGAATAGTAGCATGTGTCGATACTAATATTCATCATAATTCATGACATTGAAGTTGAATACTATGAGTAGAAAACGCAAAACGTACTAAGGCGTAGACTGATTCCACTCATTTGTATTGATTCCAGTCATTTCGTGGGCACGGCGCCAGGCTGACGCACAAGCTGACGGTCTGACCGCAAGCGGCGCCCCGTCAGCGCGACGCACAAGCAGCTCGGGCACAGGGTCATAAAAAAAGGGTTCTGTGTGTGCACTTATAAAAATACTGTAGACCTGCATCTTAGAGAATGCGTGCATAGGTAAATAAGTCAACGATGCGCTGGCAAATTAAATAGTCATATTTTTGTGCATATATCACTTCGCTCAGTGCACACATTTTTGGTGATATTTTCGCGCCGCTGACAATCGATTTATGACCTAACGGCATATGCACATCCATATATATGTAAGGCAAAAAAAATACATAATTATGTACATACATACATAGCTGAATTTATACTCGAGTTGCTTCAGAACTACTCAAAAATACTGTAAATTTTCATTTATTTGATCCGTGGCCTGACGTTTGGATGTATGGCGACTGCGTACGTTGCCAGCGCACTGCGTTCACCTTTACAATTTTGTCAAAGTACTCAATACCATTTAAATCATTTTACGCATGGTATACTCGAATGCCGTTTTTTTTGCCATTCATGCAGCTCTCTAGCTTTGACCAAGTTTCGTTCAGATTGATTAGTTTTAAGGAATAGCTTCAGTACAACAGTTTAAAAAAAAAAAAATGCCATAGGTGCTCAGGAGGTACCCGAAGGAGTGGTCCGATCTTTATAAATTGTAGAATATGTGTTATTTTGATGTATAAGCTACATTATTGTAAAGTTTCATTAAAATCCATTCAGTTGTTTTTGCGTGAAAGAGTAACAAACATCCATCCATACTCACAAACTTTCACATTTGTAATATTAGTGGGATAGTTGTTTTATTGAACTGAAAAATTGATTCCTAGAAATAATATACATGGCAAAACAACGTTTGCCGGGTCACCTAGTTATATTATATTATATTATATTAGTTTTGTTGTTAGCACGTAAGGCAGGAAGACGCAAGAAGCGCACTGATCATTCAATTTGTTATTTGTATTCTAAGTATTAACCTAAGACAGAAGAGAACGCAAGAAGCGGGATAAAGGTTAATTTTAACTAGTACTTAACGGGCTGAAATTTAAGAATAAGATTTAAACATAACCGCCTCAAGCGCAGAGTCAAAGAATATTTTTTTTAATGTTTTTATTTGTACGTGCACGTGTTCTCGGGTATTAAATAAATAAGTGTACGCAGTGGTGCTCGTGTAATCCCTACTGTTCTAGTGGTACAGTGTATCGTTCGGTGTAGGTGCTTCTTCCCCCGATTTGACAATCTCACTACACGTTCGCTAATCGCCGTGGTTACTATCTATACCCCTGAATTAGTACATACCCTGACCGCGTGGCTAGAGACGTGAATGTGGCTCGCCCTTCACATACCCTATTACCCCAGTTGGCCTAGTAACCAGTAACCCCTTCTCAGACACTTGTAGGCTACACGTTCTACAGTTCCAGCAAATACAAATGTTCTTGTAAGCTGAGCCTGGCCGGACTGAGTTTTATACCAAGGCTAATCACTACTTTACAATAGTTATTTGGCTCGTCTCTTGCCCGTAACGCTTGCGCTCGTCGTTGAGAGTCAATTACTTAGGTATTTGAATAATAAACAAACATAGAACTATTGTATTTCTTTAAATTTAAAAGTTTAAAAATTAGTATGAGACTTTTGGGATGTTGTACTTACATGAAGCCAATTCCTGCAGCTGCAAGAACTCTTGCGGTGATAATTTATCCCATTTCTGTTCCGTGCCAATATTCATGTTTGCCTGAAATTATGCAGTAAAAAAAATGTCAAATTGAAATGCGTTAATGGCACAAAAAAAATACCTCACTATTATCTTAAGCATAATAGGGTCCGTCAACTGATCCGTCATTCTCGGTTTTTTACCGTTAACAATGATAGCCATAAATAGTAGTCCATCATGAAGGTATTTTCCCAAAAGACACTGACGGTCAATCATTGTTCGGAAATACTTATGAGCTAATAACGGGCAATAGTTGGTTCAAGTACATTTCTATAAAAATATCGCTATTTTTGCAATTAAATCGCTAAACTTGTGCACAGCTATCGTATTATAGGGTTTCCTCACTAGCACTTCCCAGCGGGCATTCGGTTTCGAGACACGGTCTGTTTTCGAACTTTTCTCTTACAAAAAATCCGAAAAAGTGTCGAAAAGTATTACCTGTAGCTTAGTTTGCGGCAGCAAAACCTTCGTTAGCGATAGTTGCGATCGGATCCGTTTTCGTATTGAAAAAGTGTCGCAAAAGGGCCCTTACCTATACGTTTTCGCTATCGAGAAAGTGTCGAGAATGGATTTGAAAACGGACCCGCATACGGTACTTCTGCAGCTATCGAGAATGTTTCGGGAACAGGCTCGAGAACGTATTCAAAACAATAAGATTGGCGATAATTTTTTATTTTCTTAAAATGTCCTTTTATTAAATTTAATTTAATTTAATTTAATTAAATCAGCCATTCAAAATTGCGTTTTAATTTGCAAATTCGTACGAATTGTCCGTTTTACTTTTTCTACATAAATCCATATCGAACTAAAAAAACTTTTTTTTTATTTATTTCTTACTTACTCAATTTGGCAGCAATGCAATTTTTATGTGTGCTCATAATTTTTAATTTATAAAATTATAATTTAATTATAAATTTAATTTAAAAAATTGATTTTTTTGTTTAAATCCAAAATTTAAATTAATTTTTAAAGCTTTGCTTTGTTTTGCTTAAAAACATTTGACAGGTAACATTTAAAATTTAGCATACGACAAATCTTAAAGCTTAGTTTAATATAAATTTAATTTAATTTAGATTATGTTATAATATAAAGGGCTCGTTTTTATGAGGTGTTGTGATGGATTGTCATCCTTCAAATGTTGCTCGATTGAACTTGTTTCTTGCTCTTTTGTTCCTGGTCGGCGAGTTTGGTAGATTTTTTGTTCAGCATTTACAGTGTATTTATATATTTCATATAATTAAATATTTTTTGGTGATTTTTAATAGATTTCATAATTCAAAGCCGAAAATACCAAAAACAATTTATTTGTTTAATGAAGCTTAACAGATTTCTGAAAAATAAGACGTAAATATTAAATAAAATATATCGATATATCGCTTAGTTATCGATATACAGATAATTAAATGTCGGAAAATTGCGAACATATATTTATTTCAACATTTTTATACCCCGAACCCATGAAATGGGTAAAAGGGGTATAATGGTTTTGTGCAAAAGTATGTAACAGGCAGAAGGAAGCATCTCTGACCCTATAAAGCATATATATTCTTGATCAGCATCAACAGCCGAGTCGATATAGCCATGTCCGTCTGTCCGTCTGTCTGTATGTATGAACGCGTCGATCTCAGAGACTATAAGACCTAGAGACTTCAGATTTTGCACATAAGCTCATCTAAGTCCTAGGCAGTACAAGTTTGTTTCCGATTTTCGATAACTATTTCTGTTTCCGATATACACATGGAATCGATTACAAAAATTTCTCGAATTTGGAAAATGTAAAAATTGGAGTTGAAATAATGGGTAACGATATAACTTTTCTGAAAATTTCATCGAAATCGGTTTAGAAACACCAGAGATATGGAAGATTGAAGTTTAGTCACAGATGCATACAGACAATGACTGTACGCGTTATGTGCAGGGTTCGGGGTATCTCCTAGTCGGGAAATCTCGACTAGAGCCTTCTTACTTGTTATGCTAGGGCTTATAGTTTTTCTGCAGGATTTAGATCATTTTTTAATCCATTTCCAGCGAAATTTGGAGCGTGAGTCACTTTTAACTTGCATTGGCAGCCCACAAATTTCTTCAAAAACGAAATAGCATTTTTCTCATTTCCAACTATTTCATCAAAACAACTAAAATTTTGTAAAAAACATTAAATTTAATAATGCAAATTTTTATGTTTTTCTGACATTTTTTGTCAGTTTGTTGTGTAACTCTAGGAATGCAAAAAAATAATTTGTGTATACAGATGGACAGACAGATGGACATGGCTAGATCGACTCGGGTTTTGATGCTGATCAAGAATATATATACTTTATGGGGTCGGAGATGCTTCCTTCTGCCTGTTACATACTTTTGCACAAAACCATAATACCCCTTTTACCCATTTTATGGGATCGGGGTATAAAAAAGATGGATGAAACAGAGTTATTAGAGTCTCAATTGGAGAGTATGTTTAATGAGCTTGTTGCCATTTTATGAAAGGCTAGTAAGCAAGATGATGCTAACGAAGCCGAGGAAGTTGTGGCTGCTACAGCAATGCCTCGGCGGGTTTGGATGCATGTGAGTGAAAATGACTCTTATTATCTATCTATATCTATATATATACATATATTAAAATCTATATATATAAAAATCAATGCCACTTTTCGTTGTAATTTTATAACTCAAGAACGGGCTCACCTATCCAACCGAAATATTCAGGCTTTGTTCGGACTAATTAGTAGATCTCAGTCCTTGGGTTTTAAGTTTGCGTATCAAATCATTATTCGTTTTGACTGTGAAGCGTAAACACAAAAAAAAGAAAAAATAAAAAAAACCAAACTTTCGATTAAAGCAAATTTTCATTTTTTGTTCAAATGTGTGCGTGGACTTTTCTCAGATTTTCTTTCAGCGATCCGTCTGTGTTTCATATCGTTGACGTGCTTCGCTACGTATAAAGTTAAATATTAAACAAGTAAAAACGTTGCAGTCGGACGAAACCGACTGCGGAATACTTTGATACCAGTAAATGAACGGTTGATAAGGGAGAATGCAGGGGCGAAGGGAGTGGGCCATGTGGTAAACATCGCCAGCTATCATGTTACCAAATTTGGTGACTTTAGCTCAAAAACTGTGGAAGATAACTTAACTCCGAAATTTAAAAGGTGGGCGGCAGAGGTAGGCGTGGCATCCAAATTTTTGAATCAAATGTTTTTAACTGTCACTATCTATCTGCCTACCAAGTTTGGTGGCTTTAGCTCAAAAACTCTTAGAGATATAGCCGATTCCGATTTTATAAGGCGGGTGGCTTAGGTGGGCGTGGCATTCAAAATTTTGATGCAGATCTTTGGTAGATGCTGCCTTCTATCTTTCTACCCAATTTACGAGCTCTAGCTTAAAAACTATAAGAGATATCGAAATTTCCGATTTTAAATTGTAGGCGTGGCATCCAAATTTTTCATGCAGATCTTTTGTAGATGTCACCATATATCTTCCTACCAAATTTGGTGACTCTAGTTCAAAATATGTGGAAGACGCATAACCGTTTTAACATCGGCGGAGGGTGGGGGGCGGAAGGTGTGGGCGTGGCATGCAAAATTTTGATGCATTTTTATGGGGAACGTCAATATCTATCTTCACAATAATTTGGTGGCTCTAGCCCAAAAAATGTGAAAACTATAGGCGTTTCCAATTTCATGGAGAAGGGGGGATGGGGGCGGAATCAGGGGGCGTGACATCCAAAATTTTGATGCATTTTTTTGGGGAACGTCAATATCTATCTTGACACAAAATTTGGTGGCTCTAGCCCAAAAAATGTGAAAACTATAGGCGTTTCCAATTTCAAGGAGAAGGGGGGGATGGGTTCGGAATCAGGGGGCGGGGCATCCAAGTTTTGATGGGGAACGTCAGTTCCTATCTTGACACAAAATTTGGTGGCTCTAGCCCAAAACATGTGAAAACTATAGGCGTTTCTAATTTCATGGAGAAGGGGGGATGGGGGCGGAATCAGGGGGCGTGACATCCAAAATTTTGATGCATTTTTTTGGGGAACGTCAATATCTATCTTGACACAAAATTAGGTGGCTCTAGCCCAAAAAATGTGAAAACTATAGGCGTTTCCAATTTCATGGAGAAGGGGGGATGGGGGCGGAATCAGGGGGCGTGGCATTCAAAATTTTGATGCATTTTTTTGGGAACTTCAATATCTATCTTGACACAGAATTTGGTGGCTCTAGCCCAAAAAATGTAAAAACTATAGATGTTTCCAATTTCAAGGAGCAGGGATGATGGGGGCGGAAGGAGTGGGCGTGGCATCCAAAATTTTGATGCAGTTTTTTCAGGGACATCACTAGCTATCTGCGTGCAAAATTTGGTAACTCTAGCTGTAAGAATGTGAGAAATATTTGGTTTTATCGGTTTTCAGTTATCGAATTTATCGGTTTCCCAGCCTACTAGTAGGCGTGGCACCCCAATCTTGACACTTTATCTGTACCGTCTATAGATAAACATAATTGCAAAGTTTCAAGTCTCTAGCTTTACGGGTGTCGAAAAAAGTTGCGTTCATACGGACGGACGGACAGACGGACAGACAGACACCATGACGGACATTGCACAAAACCAATATACTATGAGACCTTCGGTATCAAAGTATAAAAAATTTAATTGGAACAAACGTTAAGTTTTGAACTGTTTCTTTATTTAAAAAAAACATATTAATGTAGCAATTTTTTATACTTTGATACCGAAGGTCTCATAGTATATTGGTTTTGTGCAATGTCCGTCATGGTGTCCGTCTGTCCGTCCGTATGAACGCAACTTTTTTCGACACCCGTAAAGCTAAAGACTTAAAACTTTGCAATTATGTTTAGCTACAGACGGTTCAGATAAAGTGTTAAGATTGGGTTGGGAAACCGATAAATTCGATAACTGAAAACCGATAAAACCAAATATTTCTCACATTCTTACAGCTAGAGTTACCAAATTTTGCACGCAGATAGCTAGTCATGTCCCTGAAAAAACTGCATCCAAATTTTGGATGTCACGCCCCCTGATTCCGCTCCCATCCCCCTTCACCGTGAAATTGGAAACGCCTATAGTTTTCACATTTTTTGGGCTAGAGCCACCAAATTTTGTGTCAAGATAGGTACTGACGTTCCCCATCAAAACTTGGATGCCACGCCCCCTGATTCCGCCCCATCCCCCCTTCTACTTGAAATTGGAAAAGCCTATTGTTTTCACATTTTTTGAGCTAGAGTCACCGAATTTGGTAGGAAGATATATGGTGACATCTACAAAAGATCTGCATAAAAAATTAGGATGCCACGCGCACCTCTGCTGCCCACCATTTAAAATTTGTAAATTTCGATATCTCTTACAGTTTTTAAGCTAGAGCCCGTAAACTCGGTAGAAAGGTAGAAGGCAACATATACCAAAGATCTGCATCAAAATTTTGGATGCCACGCCCACCCAAGCCACCCGCCTTATAAAATTGGAATCGGCTATATCTTTAACAGTTTTTGAGCTAGAGCCACCAAACTTGGTAGGAAGATAGATGGTGACAGTGAAAAACATTTGATTCAAAAATTTGGATGCCACGCCCACCTCTGCCGCCCACCTTTTACATTTTTAAGTTAAGGTATCTTCCACAGCTTTTAAGCAAAAGTCACCAAATTTGGTAACATGATAGCTGGCGATGTTTACCACATGGCCCACTCCCTTCGCCCCTGCATTCCCCCTTATCAACTGTTCACTTACTGGTATCAAAGTATTCCCCAGTCGGTTGCGTCCGACTGCAACGTTTTTACTTGTTTTTAATAGGATTTATTATATTTTATTTGAAGGAAAATTGTCACGAGCCAGACGAGCAAATATAGATGTCGCCGAACGTGTAATGCAAATGATGTGGTATTACTGAGACGATCACAGACTGCAGATGAACGCGCGCAATATAATGTATAGCAGCGTGAACGTAATAGTCGTAATGCTGCATGTCAAAGAAATACAAGAGCAAATCAAACTGATGAGCAACGTGAAACGCGGAATGAAGTTCATCGGAATTATAACGAAGAAATTGACTACAGTACACTGCATATCGTTGCAATTGGACCAATGAACGTTGTTTGTCAATATTGCAAGGCAATTAAGTTTAAAAATGAAGCCCCTGGATTGTGTTGCTCGAACGGTCAAGTCAAACTGACGCCGTTGGTACCGCCAACAGAGCCATTACATTCATTGGTTTCCGGAAATGGGCCAGATTCCAGACATTTTTTAACTCATATCCAGCAATACACTTAACTTTATACGTAGCGAATCACGTACCGGGCCGCTAGTATACATATATAAATCAATGCCACTTTTCGATGTAATTTTATAGCTCAAGAACGGGCTCACCTATCCAAACCAAATATTTAGGCTTTGTTCGGACTATTTAGTAGATCGTTTGTGTGAAGTTTGCACAAAAACGGTAGAGCGGATCTTCATTTATCACATATTGCTAAAAAATATTATTTGAATAAATCTTTTTCATGCACATTTTAAAAATCCCAGTAGGCCGAAACAAAAAATTCGGTCCTGGGGTTTTAAGTTTCTGTATGAATTCGTTTCGACTCTGAAGCGAAAACAACAAAAATAAAATGGTTGTCTGTAATGTCGGTTTACGGACGATAAATTTACGCGATAACGTCATAAGAAAACATTGATGAAATAAAATTTTTCATTCCTGCTGAAATTTTAAATATCCTTATTGAAAAAAGGTTAAATGAAAAATTTTAATTTTATTTAGGATGCTCCAATTTGCTTTAATTTGCTAAGTGTGTTTTTTTTGGGAGTGTTTCAAGGGTAATGTGCCTAGGAAAAGTAAAATCAATGGATGTTCCTCTCAGCGTTGTTGACTCATTAACATCTGAAACGCATTCGAGATTGTATGTATCTTTCATGAATTTCAGAAATGTGTCATCTGTTTTCACATTTGTGTTGAAGTCGCCGCAAAGAACAATGGGTATATCGGCATCAATCATCCTGTATGTTATCGAGAAACGGCATAGTAGAATTCAGTTTCTACAAATCCACGTTGATTTCGTACAAACGATATAGTGAAGACTTCTGCAGTACAGTTAGCCACGCTCTGATTGTACTCTTGGACATGTATCCGCTGATGTAGACCGATTTGTGGGCAAGGTTTCGCTTGATGTTAACATTAATGACGTCGTCCTCATTTAATTGGCGCGGCAAACATCTCTTGTATGTCTACTGGTACGTTGATCACTTGCCCTATGATTCTATAAGAGAAATCATGGCGCAGACGACGCACTTGCATAAATGGCAGACGTGGCGATATCAATCGTTCACTGATGGGATCCAACGGTGGTAGGCGTGCTAGAGTCACCAAATTTGGTAGGAAGATAGACGGTGACATCTACCAAAGACCTGTGTGGCGACCCAGCCACAGCCAAGTCTGGCAGCTCCACGGCGACGTAAACTAACACTGGTTCCTCGCGATATATATTAACGACATGTATCGATCGATATATGAGTTGACAGCAGTGACCAATCGACGCTTCAGTGATTCCCGCGTCCACCGCCAAAAGCAAATGCAGTTATAAGATGTACTTATATACTTAATAAAGTGAGCAGTTATAAGAACACAAGATATACACCTGCATAGAAATTTTGGATGCCACAATCTCCTCTGCCGCCCACCTTTTGAAAACGAGAATTAAGTAATATTTCACTGTTTTTTAGCTAGAGTCACCAAATATTTTAGGTTTTTTATGTTCGACCTTCATTGTCAGAAGACAGATTTCGTAATCTCATTATTTCCGTCAACGTTCTTTTGTCGTGTGGTTTATTTAATAATTTGTTATCGAGACTTTCTACTACCAAAACTAAACCAGCTTTATGTGGTGTCAGTGGTAACTGTTCAGCTATTTCCGCAACATTGCAAATAAAACGACCAGCAACTTACACCAAATTTGGCTGAAACGCTTATTAATTTTAACAATCTTTAAAACTGGTGTAATGCGACTTAAAACCCCGTTCTTCAATACTTGTCAAATTGGCTAATTCAGGCATTCTTACAGCTAGAATTACAAAATTTTGCACGAAGATAGCTAATTAAGTCCCTTAAAAAACTGTATCAAAATTTTGGATGCCACGCAAACTCCATCCGTCCTCATCCTCCCTGCTCCTTGAAATTTGAAACGCCTATAGTTTTCACATTTTTTGGGCTAGAGCCAAAACATTTTGAGTCTGTATGGGAAATAACGTTCCCCCAAAAATGCAACTATATTTTGGATGCCACGCCCACTCCTTCCGCCCCCATCCGCCCAGCTCCTTGAAATTTGAAATGCCTATAGTTTTCACATTTTCGGACTAGAGCCGCCAAATTGTGTGTCTATATAGGTAATGATATTCTTCCAAAAAATTCATCAAATTTTTGGATGCCACGCCCACTCCTTCCGCCTCCATCCTCCTTAAAATTGGAAACGCTTATAGCTTTCACATTTTTTGGGCTAGAAACACCAAATTTTTTGTCAAGATAGGTACTGACGTTCCCCATCAAAACTTGGATGCCACGCCCCCTGATTCCGCCCCATCCCCCCTTCTACTTGAAATTGGAAAAGCCTATTGTTTTCACATTTTTTGAGCTAGAGTCACCGAATTTGGTAGGAAGATATATGGTGACATCTACAAAAGATCTGCATAAGAAATTAGGATGCCACCCCCACCTCTGCCGCCCTCCATTTAAAATTTGTAAATTTCGATATCTCTTACAGTTTTTAAGCTAGAGCCCGTAAACTCGGTAGAAAGGTAGAAGGCAACATAAACCAAAGATCTGCATCAAAATTTTGGATGCCACGCCCACCCAAGCCACCCGCCTTATAAAATTGGAATCGGCTATATCTTTAACAGTTTTTGAGCTAGAGCCACCAAACTTGGTAGGAAGATAGATGGTGACAGTTAAAAACATTTGATTCAAAAATTTGGATGCCACGCCCACCTCTGCCGCCCACCTTTTACATTTTGAAGTTAAGTTATCTTCCACAGCTTTTGAGCAAAAGTCACCAAATTTGGTAACATGCTAGCTGGCGATGTTTACCACACGGCCCACTCCTTTCGCCCCTGCATTCCCCCTTATCAACCGTTCATTTACTGGTATCAAAGTATTCCGCAGTCGGTTGCGTCCGACTGCAACGTTTTTACTTGTTTTGACATGTGTTGAAGGGAAATGACATGCTCAGAGCACTACTCATAATCTAATAATAAAATATATGCCAAAAGGGCTCGTAATTGACAGTTAGCATTGCATTTAGAGCACACTTCAGCGATTGTTGGCTGAGAAAAGGATAAATCAATAAATAAATACATTAATAGAATATCAAAGCTAAGTGAGTTCTTGTCATGAAGTTGTTTTCTGTTTACAATGCCACATATTAAGAGACATTAATGACACCATTAACATCAATAATTTGTTGCGTACATGCCATACATGCCCCTTGACACTGCCTATAATCCGATGCCAAATGTAAATGAGTTTATAAGTTTTGTTTTTAGACGTTAGAATCATCTATCCGAATGTAAAGTAGAGATAGGCGTGCCGGCCTTCGGTGGTCTGCGAACCTCTCGTCTAAAACCGCAGTCTTTGCAACTGATGTTCCATTACGGCTTAAATTTGATGTTTCCCTACACTGAAAACTACTACGACCGTCATCAGTACATTATTGCCGACCAATTGTGTTTCAGTTTGCAACTTAATATGATGAACATTTAAGATCAAAAAGACAAGATTCAGTCCACAGAGCCATGGTTGACGCAGTAGTCGTAAACGAGCTGACATATACTACTGTGGGCAAAAAGTAAGGTGAATTTTCAATTTAAACTTCGCTGGCCTAACAATTCGGGCTAGTTCTTTTTTTCTTGAGTTGGCAGGACTGTTGATGACATCTGGGTAAAATTTCATGTCACGGTCATTATTAGAAATATATTTTCGCTTGTGTTTTCCAAACGACCAAGAGTGCATTTTTCGATTTTTACAATGTCTGATTTAATTGAGCAGAGAAGTGAGAGAAGCACGATATTCGCTTGATTGGTCGGTTGTTTCAGGGTCGTAAGCATATATCCAAGTCTCATCTCCCGTAATCATGCATTTGAGCTTGTTCTGAAAGCCATCAACAGTCCTGCCAACTCAAGAAAAAAAAAACTAGCCCGAAAAAAGTCAAAGCCACCTCCAGCATTCATACAAGAGAAAAGCTCCAGTGCTTTTGTTAACATAGTTGTAGGGCTTATTGGTCAAGATAATTTACACATCATTCCCCTAATGAGGGGAAACATCCAGAAGATTAAAGTGCAGACAAAGAGCAAAGACAACTTTAGAGTTATATCAAAGTACTTAAATGAAACCAAAAAAACTTTTACACGTACCAATTAAAAAGCAGCAAGGGCCTGCAAGTTGTACTGAAAGGCATCGAGTCTGATGTCACGCCAAATGAAATCCATGAGGCGCTAAATGAGAAAGGATTCTGCGTTAAAAAAGTTCTTAATATTCTAAACAAGAACAGACAGCCGCAACCACTCTTCAAAGTTCAACTTGAGGTGCACCCCATCTACAAGCTTCAGTTTCTATTGCAAAGCAGAATCACCGTAGAAGAGCCACATAAACTCAACGGCCCGGTAAAATGCATGAACTGCCAAGAATACGGCCACACAAGGTCCTACTGCACACTGCGCCCGGTATGTGTTGTTTGCGGCGATCTTCATGACTCGTCGCGCTGTCCAGCAAGCAAAGGTGACACCAGCAAAAAAAAAAGTGCGGCATCTGCGGCGGCAATCACACACCTAACTACAGAGGCTGCCCAATTTACAAAGAACTTAAGTTTCGCATCCATCAGCGCGTGAACACAGCACGCACGCAAAACGCACAGCCTAACTACACTCCATCGAAAAGCCACCCAGACGTCTGTATCCAAAAACGCGACTTATGCAAGCGCCTTAAGATCAGGACTGGTGCCTCCAGCCCTTAATGCACCATACACACAACCAAAGCATGTGGATATAAATACACAAGACAACAAGCCACAGGAGCAGCAACACAGCAACTTCGAAGATATGATATGTACTCTGCAGCAGAGCTTGACAGAGTTTATGTCATTTATGTGCACAACTATGCAAGATTTAATGCGAAATCAAAATCTATTGGTACAAATGCTTGTATCACAACAGTCACAATAATCAATGGCTTCGCTACGTATATCTACGTGGAATGCAAATGGCGTTTCACAGCATAAACTTGAGTAGCTCAATTCCTACTCGACGAGCACATCGATGTTATGCTACTCTCCGAAACACACCTTACAAACAAATATAATTTTACAATAAGCGGATACACATTCTACGGAACCAATCATCCCGATGGTAAGGAACACTGCGGGAATGGTATTTTGATTAGAAGCCGGCCGAAGCACCACTACCACTAAGAGTTCGCCAGAAACTATCTACAGGCCATATCTTTAAAAATACACCTTGATAGTGGTAACCAAATTGCACTAGCTGCCGTCTACTGTCCCCTTCGATTCACTATATCTGAAGACCAATTTATGGAGTTTTTCATCTCATTAGGAGAACACTTTATAGCAGCATTAGACTATAATGCCAAGCACACACACTGGGGATCTCGCCTTGTGAATCCAAAGTTAACAACAGGCTCAGCCACGTCTCTCCTGGCACACCAACTTACTGGCCCACGGACCCCAAGAAACTGCCCGACCTGATTGATTTTGCAGTTACCAAAAATATTCTCCGCAACCTGATAAGCGCCGAAAGCCTCTTGGAACTATCATTCGACCACTCGCCTGTTATTATACAATTACTACGACACCCAGAGTCTGTAAATCGCCCCGATAAGTTGACCTCACAAAAAACTCACTGGCTCAAATACAACAAATTTATAAGTTCACACATTGTAACTAATCCGGATCTGAATGTGGAAGCTGGCATTGATTTTACAGTAAACAAACTTGAGTCAGTCTTCGTCGAAGCAGCTCGCATCTCAACACCAAAACCACTAAATGCAGTACACATCCAAATGAAAACAAATCTTCAAATTTAACAGCTCATTCTTGAAAAGCGGCGCCTCAGACGACATTGGCAATCCCACAGATCGCCGTCAGCAAAGCAAAATCTAAGAAGAGCCACACGTAAACTCACCAAAGCGTTAAAGCGAGAAGAAGAATATGCCCAACGCCGATATATTGAGCAACTATTAACATCTAGCAGTAAAAACTCTCTGTGGTAAGCTCACCCAACTCTAAGTCCACCAACAGAAACAGTGATACCTTTAATAACCCCAAAGATTATTATTGAGCTTCCCTATTGTGCAGTCTGCATCATTGCCCAGTTATTCAATGCAATCACAAAACTTGGCCACTTTCCAAAGAGATGGAAAGATGAAAGATGAAAAACTCTATAAACATAATGATTCCAAAGCTGGGTAAAGATCGAACAGTCCCCTCGTCGTATAGACCTATAAAACCTTTAAGCGTGTCTATCAAAACTTTTTATACTTTGATACCGAAGGTCTCATAGTATATTGGTTTTGTGCAATGTCCGTCATGGTGTCTGTCTGTCCGTCTATCCGTATGAATGCAACTTTTTTCGACACCCGTAAAGCTAGAGACTTGAAACTTTGCAATTATGTTTATCTATAGACGGTACAGATAAAGTGTCAAGATTGGGGTGCCACGCCTACTAGTAGGCTGGGAAACCGATAAATTCGATAACTGAAAACCGATAAAACCAAATATTTCTCACATTCTTACAGCTAGAGTTACCAAATTTTGCACGCAGATAGCTAGTCATGTCCCTGAAAAAACTGCATCAAAATTTTGGTTACCACGCCCACTCCTTCCGCCCCCATCATCCCTGCTCCTTGAAATTGGAAACGCCTATAGTTTTTACATTTTTTGGGCTAGAGCCACCAAATTTTGTGTCAAGATAGATATTTAAGTTCCCCAAAAAAATGCATCAAAATTTTGGATGCCCCGCCCCCTGATTCCGAACCCATCCCCCCCTTCTCCATGAAATTGGAAACGCCTATAGTTTTCACATTTTTTGGGCTAGAGCCACCAAATTTTTTTGTGAAGATAGATATTGACGTTCCCCAAAAAAATGCATCAAAATTGTGGATGCCACGCCCCTAGATTCCGCCCCCATCCCCCCTTCACCAAGAAATTGGAAACGCCTATAGTTTTCACATTTTTTGGGCTAGAGCCACCAAATTTTTTTGTGAAGATAGATATTAACGTACCCCAAAAAAAAATCCATCAAAATTTTGGATGCCACGCCCCCTGAATCCGCCCCCATCCCCCTTCTACTTGAAATTGGAAACGCCTATAGTTTTCACATTTTTTGAGCTAGAGTCACCAAATTTGGTTGGAAGATATATGGTGACAACTACACGCAGATAGCTAGTCATGTCCCTGAAAAAACTGCATCAAAATTGTGGTTACCACGCCCACTCCTTCCGCCCCCATCATCCCTGCTCCTTGAAATTGGAAACGCCTATAGTTTTCACATTTTTTGGGCTAGAGCCACCAAATTTTGTGTCAAGATAGGTACTGACGTTCCCCATCAAAACTGGGATGCCAGGCCCCCTGATTCCGCCCCCATCCCCCCTTATCCAAGAAATTGGAAACGCCTGTAGTTTTCACATTTTTTGGGCTAGAGCCACCAAATTTTGTGTGAAGATACATATTGACGTTTCCCAAAAAAATGAATCAAAATTTTGGATGCTACGCCCCTGATTCCGCCCCCATCCCCCCTTCTACTTGAAATTGGATACGCCTATAGTTTTCACATTTTTTGGAATAGAGCCACCAAATTTTGTGTCAAGATAGGTACTGACGTTCCCCATCAAAACTTGGATGCCACGCCCCCTGATTCCGCCCCCATCCCCCATATCCAAGAAATTGGAAACGCCTGTAGTTTTCACATTTTTTGGGCTAGAGCCACCAAATTTTGTGTGAAGATAGATATTGACGTTCCCCAAAAAAATGCTTAAAAATTTTGGATGCCACGCCCCCAGATTACGCCCCCATCCCCCCTTCAACAAGAAATTGGAAACGCCTATAGTTTTCACATTTTTTGGGCTAGAGCCACCAAATTTTTTTGTGAAGATAGATATTGATGTACCCCAAAAAAAATCCACCAAAATTTTGGATGCCACGCCCCCTGATTCCGCCCCCATCCCCCTTTTACTTGAAATTGGAAACGCCTATAGTTTTCACATTTTTCGAGCTAGAGTCACCAAATTTGGTTGGAAGATATATGGTGACAACTACAAAAGGTCTGCATCAAAAATTAGGATGCCACGCCCACCTCTGCCGCCCACTATTTAAAATCGGAAATTTCGATATCTCATAGTTTTTTAGCTAGAGCCCGTAAATTGGGTAGAAAGATAGAAGGCAGATTCTACCAAAGATGTGCATCAAAATTTTTAATGCCACGCCCACCTAACCCACCCGCCTTATAAAATCGGAATCGGCCATAGCTCTAACAGTTTTTGAGCTAGAGCCACCAAACTTTTTATGAATATAGATGGAGACAGTTAAGAACATTTGATTCAAAAATTTGGATGCCACGCCTACCTCTGCCGCCCACCTTTTACATTTTGAAGTTAAGTTATCTTCCACAGCTTTTGAGCAAAAGTCACCAAATTTGGTAACATGATAGCTGGCGATGTTTACCACATGGCCCACTCCCTTCGCCCCTGCATTCTCCCTTATCAACCGTTATTTTACTGGTATCAAAGTTGAAAAATGTTTGCTGACTCGGATTTATCAATTCCTGAATCTCCATAACATTATTCCATCATATCAATTTGGCTTTCGTGAAAAACACGGAACTATAGAGGAGGTCAACCGCATAACATCAGAAATACGAGGCGCGTTCGAAAATCGAGAATACTGTACTGCAATATTTTTGGATGTGTCTCAGGCGATCGCCAGAGTCTGGTTGGAAGGGCTGATGTATAAGATCAAATCAACACTCCCAGTCAACACACATAAACTGCTAAAGTCGTAAGTCTACGACAGGAAGTTTGAAGTAAGATGCAACTCTGCAATATCCGACGAACATTGTATTGAAGTTGGCGTTGCTCAGGGCAGCGAACTTGAACTGACACTATACGTTCTCTACACATCAGACACCCTACATGCAAAGGTCTAACAACATCAACCTTTGCTGATGATACAGCTATTCTCAGCCGCTCCGCATGCCCACTGCAAGCAACATCACAACTTGCTCGTCATACGGTCAACGTGGAAAACTGGCTATTCGACTGGCGAATTAAGGTAAACGAACCAAAATGCAAACATGTAACTTTCACCCCAAGCAGGCAAGATTGTGCACCAGCCACGTTAAACAATACCCCACTCCCGAAAGCAAACGAAAGTAACGTACCTGGGAGTACACCTGGACAGAAGACTTACATGGCGCAGGCACATTCAAGCTAAGAGAAAACAGTTTAATAACGAAGCCAATAGCCTCCATTGGCTTATCAATGCTCGCTCTCCGCTTAGTCTAGACTAGAAGGTTCTGCTTTACAGCTCTGTTCTAAAACCAATCTGGACCTATGGCTCGCAGCTATGGGGTAATGCGTGCAGCAGTAACATCGACATCGTCCAAAGAGCCCAGTCAAAGATCCAGAGAAACATCACCGGGGCACCGTGTTACGTTCGCAACGAAAAAATCCAAAAAGATTTAAGCGTCCCACCATTCAAGGACGTAATAGCGGAACACAAGGAAAAGTACTTGAGCAAGCTCTCATCGCGAGAGGTACCGATCCCGTCTTCGTAGTAATGTCTTTGCCACCCAGCTATGAGTTTAAGGGCCGCGGTCTCATATAAACAGTCCAAAAATAAAGTGTTAGGTAATATTTGTAAGATTTGCAAACTTGTTTGTTAGTTTCCAAGTTTTAAGTAAAGATTCACAAAATAAAAATAGAAAAGTAAAAAAAAAAAAAAAAATTTTCAAATAAATACAATTTATTTTAAGTATTTAAATACAAAATAAGTTTTTATTATTGTGTATTTATTATGTTATTTTGAACTTGACAAATTAATTATTATTTTGTGAAGTAGCATTTTGCTACCTCACAAAAGCTGCTTGTCGTCAGTGACCGTAGTGTTGGTAACTCGGTCAATGCGCAAAAGGAGAGCGCGTAAACGACAAAAAGCTCGATCGATGCGCAAAAAAGGAGTGCGCAACGCGGAATGCTCCAGACTGATCGTTGCTCAACACTTACGGCAGCTGGCATTATGATGCAGACTTTTGGAAAAAGGAGATTTTTATTTGGGTCGATGGGTCGAGTTTTACGCGCCGGCGGGTACGCACGCGACTGCAACGCAAGGCATCGGCAACGGCTACCACGGCAACGGCCACAGCAGCATCGGCAACAACAACAACAGCAACGGTCACAACAGCAACAACAGCAACGGTCACAACAGGCCCAGCATTGGCAACAACAGCAACGGACACCGCAGCGCCAGCCTTGGCAACAACAACTGCAACGGACACAGCAACGCCAGCAGCAGCTACCAACAGCAACGGACAGCGCAGCCCCCTGCAACAACAACAACAACAGCAACGGACACCGCAGCGCCAGCCTTGGCAACAACAACAGCAACGGACACAGCAACGCCAGCAGCAGCTACCAACGGCAACGGACAGCGCAGCCCCTGCAACAACAACAACAACAGCAACGGCTACGGCAATGTAAAACAACAACAACAGTGATCGGCAGTGACTGCAAGTGCAAGTGTAACGTAATAGTGCAAGTGACAGTACCGGTAGTCGTTTTGGGCGAGCGTACGCACACACACGCTACACACCCACGCACACACACACACTACACGCACACACAGGCACACACGCCGGAGCATACACACGGACCCGCGGACACACCGCTACGCTCACACCCGCTGCACACAAACACACCTGCTACACCCCCGCACACACACACATGGAATAAAACCTTAGAATCTATATTTGGTGTGTGTTTTTCTTTGTTGTCACTCCACTATACCCTTTCTTTTCCCTTTCAGCGGGTAGTCGAAGCCTCTGTCTTCGGGTAGCCTCACCATACGGCCCACATGGGTCGGGCATGAGGGGCAGAATAGCGAATCCTCCGAGTTTTACTCTAGATTCTGCGATGTCTGCCTCTTGGCCCGATCCGTGTGTAGCGACAACCGGGTAATACCCGCGCGTTGCAGTTGTAGCGGGCCTGGGTGGAGTAGTTTGGGACGCATTCCGGGTCTTACCCTGTACGCCCCGGGCCGCCACCTAGGCCACCTGCACGCGTCCGATGGCGCAGCCGGTGAGCAAAACGAGGTGGGCGGGACCGGGTGGTCAGCTGGCAAGGCTTCCGGGTCTTACCCTAGCCTAGCCAGATGAGTACTTGGTTCCCGTTCCTTCGTATCCCGAAGACTGGCTTTACGCCGGGTCGACGCCGAAGGGTGGTCTGAGGAAAGGAGCTGATGAGTCTTCCGGGTTATCACCCTGGACCCTCAGCCTTTCCCTTAGTCCACTCTGAAGGTGTCGAACCGAGCGGCGGTACTACCCCTCCGACCCATATATGTCTGCGTCTTGGTGCCCGACCTCGGTGCGGCTCACTCCAGTGTTCCGGCATTTTACAAATAATCTGTAAAAGACCCCGGACGCGATTGAGACGCCGACCTCGGCCATAGAAAACGTCCTTACAATTTTCTAAAATATAAGTAAACATGTACTTTGAATATCATAATTATTTATCTTGCGTTAATCTATTTACTTATACAAAGTTTATAAAGTCAAACTTCCCTTTCTTGTTTGGCAGCAGCAATTGAATTGGATTGAATCAAAAAGCGAAAATTGCCAAACTCATGTTTTATGACAACAGTAAGAGATATGAAGTACGGCAACGTCTAATCTGATCAGACGCCTCACACTTTTTAATATATTTTTAAGTGCATATTAACAATAGGGGAGATTACTTGCCATCTGTCTCGTCACGAGTTCTCGTCCGCTATCATCGTCTCTATACTTTAATACTTGTTGGTACATATTGCATTAAATAAATACTATCGATAAACAGTTTATTATTTTTTTGCTACGTGGTTGGATAACCATAAATCACGAGGCAAAACCAAAATTTCCTGCTACTGTGTTATTTGTTTGGAAAAATTTTGTTTTCCTGTTTCGCAGTTTTTCTACTTTGATACCGAAGGTCTCATAGTATATTGGTTTTGTGCAATGTCTGTCATGGTGTCTGTCCGTCTGTCCGTATGAACGCAACTTTTTTCGACACCCGTAAAGCTAGAGACTTAAAACTTTGCAATTATGTTTGTCTATAGGCGAGACAGATAAAGTGTCAAGATTGAGTTGGCACGCCTACTAGGAGGCTGGGAAATCGATAAAATCGATAACTGAAAACCGATAAAACCAAATTCTGCACAAAGATAGCTAGTCACGTCCCTGAAAAAACTGCATCAAAATTTTGGATGCCACGCCCACTCCTTCCGCCCCCATCCTCCCTGCTCCTTGAAAGTGAAAACGGCTATAGTTTTTACATTTTTTGGGCTAAAGCCACCTAATTTTGTGTCAAGATAGGTAGTGAAGTTTTCCAACAAACTGCATCAAAAATTTGGGTGCCACGCCCACACCTTCCGCCCCCCACCACCCGCCGTTGTTAAAACGGTTATCTAATATAACATGTATCTTCCCCCTTATTTTGAACTAGAGTCACCAAATTTGGTAGGAAGATATATGGTGACATCTACAAAAGATTGCATCAGAAATTTGAATGCCACGCCCACCTCTGCCGCCCACTATTTAAAATCGGAAATTTCGATATCTCATAGTTTTTTAGCTAGAGCCCGTAAATTGGGTAGAAAGATAGAAGGCAGATTCTACCAAAGATGTGCATCAAAATTTTTAATGCCACGCCCACCTAACCCACCCGCCTTATAAAATCGGAATCGGCCATAGCTCTAACAGTTTTTGAGCTAGTGCCACCAAACTTTTATGAATATAGATGGAGACAGTTAAGAACATTTGATTCAAAAATTTGGATGCCACGCCTACCTCTGCCGCCCACCTTTTACATTTTGAAGTTAAGTTATCTTCCACAGCTTTTGAGCAAAAGTCACCAAATTTGGTAACATGATAGCTGGCGATGTTTACCACATGGCCCACTCCCTTCGCCCCTGCATTCTCCCTTATCAACCGTTATTTTACTGGTATCAAAGTATTCCGCAGTCGGTTGCGTCCGACTGCAACGTTTTTCCTTGTTGAAAAATGTTTGCTGACTCGGATTTATCAATTCCTGAATCTCCATAACATTATTCCATCATATCAATTTGGCTTTCGTGAAAAACACGGAACTATAGAGGAGGTCAACCGCATAACATCAGAAATACGAGGCGCGTTCGAAAATCGAGAATACTGTACTGCAATATTTTTGGATGTGTCTCAGGCGATCGGCAGAGTCTGGTTGGAAGGGCTGATGTATAAGATCAAATCAACACTCCCAGTCAACACACATAAACTGCTAAAGTCGTAAATCTACGACAGGAAGTTTGAAGTAAGATGCAACTCTGCAATATCCGACGAACATTGTATTGAAGTTGGCGTTGCTCAGGGCAGCGAACTTGAACTGACACTATACGTTCTCTACACATCAGACACCCTACATGCAAAGGTCTAACAACATCAACCTTTGCTGATGATACAGCTATTCTCAGCCGCTCCGCATGCCCACTGCAAGCAACATCACAACTTGCTCGTCATACGGTCAACGTGGAAAACTGGCTATTCGACTGGCGAATTAAGGTAAGCGAACCAAAATGCAAACATGTAACTTTCACCCCAAGCAGGCAAGATTGTGCACCAGCCACGTTAAACAATACCCCACTCCCGAAAGCAAACGAAAGTAACGTACCTGGGAGTACACCTGGACAGAAGACTTACATGGCGCAGGCACATTTAAGCTAAGAGAAAACAGTTTAATAACGAAGCCAATAGCCTCCATTGGCTTATCAATGCTCGCTCTCCGCTTAGTCTAGACTAGAAGGTTCTGCTTTACAGCTCTGTTCTAAAACCAATCTGGACCTATGGCTCGCAGCTATGGGGTAATGCGTGCAGCAGTAACATCGACATCGTCCAAAGAGCCCAGTCAAAGATCCTGAGAAACATCACCGGGGCACCGTGGTACGTTCGCAACGAAAAAATCCAAAAAGATTTAAGCGTCCCACCATTCAAGGACGTAATAGCGGAACACAAGGAAAAGTACTTGAGCAAGCTCTCATCGCGAGAGGTACCGATCCCGTCTTCGTAGTAATGTCTTTGCCACCCAGCTATGAGTTTAAGGGCCGCGGTCTCATATAAACAGTCCAAAAATAAAGTGTTAGGTAATATTTGTAAGATTTGCAAACTTGTTTGTTAGTTTCCAAGTTTTAAGTAAAGATTCACAAAATAAAAATAGAAAAGTAAAAAAAAAAAAAAAAAAATTTTCAAATAAATACAATTTATTTTAAGTATTTAAATACAAAATAAGTTTTTATTATTGTGTATTTATTATGTTATTTTGAACTTGACAAATTAATTATTATTTTGTGAAGTAGCATTTTGCTACCTCACAAAAGCTGCTTGTCGTCAGTGACCGTAGTGTTGGTAACTCGGTCAATGCGCAAAAGGGAGAGCGCGTAAACGACAAAAAGCTCGATCGATGCGCAAAAAAGGAGTGCGCAACGCGAAATGCTCCAGACTGATCGTTGCTCAACACTTACGGCAGCTGGCATTATGATGCAGACTTTTGGAAAAAGGAGATTTTTATTTGGGTCGATGGGTCGAGTTTTACGCGCCGGCGGGTACGCACGCGACTGCAACGCAAGGCATCGGCAACGGCTACCACGGCAACGGCCACAGCAGCATCGGCAACAACAACAACAGCAACGGTCACAACAGCAACAACAGCAACGGTCACAACAGCCCAGCATTGGCAACAACAGCAACGGACACCGCAGCGCCAGCCTTGGCAACAACAACAGCAACGGACACAGCAACGCCAGCAGCAGCTACCAACGGCAACGGGCAGCGCAGCCCCTGCAACAACAACAACAACAGCAACGGCTACGGCAATGTAAAACAACAACAACAGTGATCGGCAGTGACTGCAAGTGCAAGTGTAACGTAATAGTGCAAGTGACAGTACCGGTAGTCGTTTTGGGCGAGCGTACGCACACACACGCTACACACCCTCGCACACACACACACACTACACGCACACACAGGCACACACGCCGGAGCATACACACGGACCCGCGGACACACCGCTACGCTCACACCCGCATGGAATAAAATCTTAGAATCTATATCTGGTGTGTGTTTTTCTTTGTTGTCACTCCACTATACCCTTTCTTTTCCCTTTCAGCGGGTAGTCGAAGCCTCTGTCTTCGGGTAGCCTCACCATACGGCCCACATGGGTCGGGCATGAGGGGCAGAATAGCGAATCCTCCGAGTTTTACTCTAGATTCTGCGATGTCTGCCTCTTGGCCCGATCCGTGTGTAGCGACAACCGGGTAATACCCGCGCGTTGCAGTTGTAGCGGGCCTGGGTGGAGTAGTTTGGGACGCATTCCGGGTCTTACCCTGTACGCCCCGGGCCGCCACCTAGGCCACCTGCACGCGTCCGATGGCGCAGCCGGTGAGCAAAACGAGGTGGGCGGGACCGGGTGGTCAGCTGGCAAGGCTTCCGGGTCTTACCCTAGCCTAGCCAGATGAGTACTTGGTTCCCGTTCCTTCGTATCCCGAAGACTGGCTTTACGCCGGGTCGACGCCGAAGGGTGGTCTGAGGAAAGGAGCTGATGAGTCTTCCGGGTTATCACCCTGGACCCTCAGCCTTTCCCTTAGTCCACTCTGAAGGTGTCGAACCGAGCGGCGGTACTACCCCTCCGACCCATATATGTCTGCGTCTTGGTGCCCGACCTCGGTGCGGCTCACTCCAGTGTTCCGGCATTTTACAAATAATCTGTAAAAGACCCCGGACGCGATTGAGACGCCGACCTCGGCCATAGAAAACGTCCTTACAATTTTCTAAAATATAAGTAAACATGTACTTTGAATATCATAATTATTTATCTTGCGTTAATCTATTTACTTATACAAAGTTTATAAAGTCAAACTTCCCTTTCTTGTTTGGCAGCAGCAATTGAATTGGATTGAATCAAAAAGCGAAAATTGCCAAACTCATGTTTTATGACAACAGTAAGAGATATGAAGTACGGCAACGTCTAATCTGATCAGACGCCTCACACTTTTTAATATATTTTTAAGTGCATATTAACAATAGGGGAGATTACTTGCCATCTGTCTCGTCCCGAGTTCTCGTCCGCTATCATCGTCTCTATACTTTAATACTTGTTGGTACATATTGCATTAAATAAATACTATCGATAAACAGTTTATTATTTTTTTTGCTACGTGGTTGGATAACCATAAATCACGAGGCAAAACCAAAATTTCCTGCTACTGTGTTATTTGTTTGGAAAAATTTTGTTTTCCTGTTTCGCAGTTTTTCTACTTTGATACCGAAGGTCTCATAGTATATTGGTTTTGTGCAATGTCCGTCATGGTGTTTGTCTGTCCGTATGAACGCAACTTTTTCGACACCCGTAAAGCTAGAGACTTAAAACTTTGCAATTATGTTTGTCTATGGGCGAGACAGATAAAGTGTCAAGATTGGGTTGCCACGCCTACTAGGAGGCTGGGAAATCGATAAAATCGATAACTGAAAACCGATAAAACCAAATTCTGCACAAAGATAGCTAGTCACGTCCCTGAAAAAACTGCATCAAAATTTTGGATGCCACGCCCACTCCTTCCGCCCCCATCCTCCCTGCTCCTTGAAAGTGGAAACGGCTATAGTTTTTACATTTTTTGGGCTAAAGCCACCTAATTTTGTGTCAAGATAGGTAGTAAAGTTTTCCAACAAACTGCATCAAAAATTTGGGTGCCACGCCCACACCTTCCGCCCCCCACCACCCGCCGTTGTTAAAACGGTTATCTAATATAACATGTATCTTCCCCCTTATTTTGAACTAGAGTCACCAAATTTGGTAGGAAGATATATGGTGACATCTACAAAAGATTGCATCAGAAATTTGAATGCCACGCCCACCTCTGCCGCCCACTATTTAAAATCGGAAATTTCGATATCTCATAGTTTTTTAGCTAGAGCCCGTAAATTGGGTAGAAAGATAGAAGGCAGATTCTACCAAAGATGTGCATCAAAATTTTTAATGCCACGCCCACCTAACCCACCCGCCTTATAAAATCGGAATCGGCCATAGCTCTAACAGTTTTTGAGCTAGTGCCACCAAACTTTTTATGAATATAGATGGAGACAGTTAAGAACATTTGATTCAAAAATTTGGATGCCACGCCTACCTCTGCCGCCCACCTTTTACATTTTGAAGTTAAGTTATCTTCCACAGCTTTTGAGCAAAAGTCACCAAATTTGGTAACATGATAGCTGGCGATGTTTACCACATGGCCCACTCCCTTCGCCCCTGCATTCTCCCTTATCAACCGTTATTTTACTGGTATCAAAGTATTCCGCAGTCGGTTGCGTCCGACTGCAACGTTTTTCCTTGTTGAAAAATGTTTGCTGACTCGGATTTATCAATTCCTGAATCTCCATAACATTATTCCATCATATCAATTTGGCTTTCGTGAAAAACACGGAACTATAGAGGAGGTCAACCGCATAACATCAGAAATACGAGGCGCGTTCGAAAATCGAGAATACTGTACTGCAATATTTTTGGATGTGTCTCAGGCGATCGGCAGAGTCTGGTTGGAAGGGCTGATGTATAAGATCAAATCAACACTCCCAGTCAACACACATAAACTGCTAAAGTCGTAAATCTACGACAGGAAGTTTGAAGTAAGATGCAACTCTGCAATATCCGACGAACATTGTATTGAAGTTGGCGTTGCTCAGGGCAGCGAACTTGAACTGACACTATACGTTCTCTACACATCAGACACCCTACATGCAAAGGTCTAACAACATCAACCTTTGCTGATGATACAGCTATTCTCAGCCGCTCCGCATGCCCACTGCAAGCAACATCACAACTTGCTCGTCATACGGTCAACGTGGAAAACTGGCTATTCGACTGGCGAATTAAGGTAAACGAACCAAAATGCAAACATGTAACTTTCACCCCAAGCAGGCAAGATTGTGCACCAGCCACGTTAAAAATACCCCACTCCCGAAAGCAAACGAAAGTAACGTACCTGGGAGTACACCTGGACAGAAGACTTACATGGCGCAGGCACATTTAAGCTAAGAGAAAACAGTTTAATAACGAAGCCAATAGCCTCCATTGGCTTATCAATGCTCGCTCTGCTTTACAGCTCTGTTCTAAAACCAATCTGGACCTATGGCTCGCAGCTATGGGGTAATGCGTGCAGCAGTAACATCGACATCGTCCAAAGAGCCCAGTCAAAGATCCTGAGAAACATCACCGGGGCACCGTGGTACGTTCGCAACGAAAAAATCCAAAAAGATTTAAGCGTCCCACCATTCAAGGACGTAATAGCGGAACACAAGGAAAAGTACTTGAGCAAGCTCTCATCGCGAGAGGTACCGATCCCGTCTTCGTAGTAATGTCTTTGCCACCCAGCTATGAGTTTAAGGGCCGCGGTCTCATATAAACAGTCCAAAAATAAAGTGTTAGGTAATATTTGTAAGATTTGCAAACTTGTTTGTTAGTTTCCAAGTTTTAAGTAAAGATTCACAAAATAAAAATAGAAAAGTAAAAAAAAAAAAATTAAATTTTCAAATAAATACAATTTATTTTAAGTATTTAAATACAAAATAAGTTTTTATTATTGTGTATTTATTATGTTATTTCCCGATAGCAAGGGCCAGCAAATGGTCATTCAAATCAATAAGGAGGCCGACGATCTGCTATACGCACGACACGGGAAGATGGCGTGGGGCGTAGGGAGCGTGTACCTGCGTCTCAAAAAACGCCATCAGGACGACACTAATGAGAACACGCTGGCGATAGGTGAAGTGGAGAGGGACTTAGCGGAGGTCACCCACGCCACCAAGAGCCTGGAGATCGTGGACGACGAGGATGCAGACATCACCATAGTGGAGGTCGCATCCGTGGAGGACACCAAAGCCACCAATGGAGCTGAGGGTCATCCAGGTCAACCTACACAAAAGTAAGTTGGCCTCGGCGGAGCTCCTGATAACCCTGGAGACAGGGCCCGCCGACGTCGCACTCATCCAGGAACCTTGGATAGCGTCGGGAAACAAGGTTTCTGGACTAAGACACCCGAACTACAACGTATTCTATACAACAACAGTGAGTAGAGCAAGGACCGCGATCCTGGTACGAAAGGGTATCTATGCTTACTTATTGTCTAATTACAGCACTGACGATCTCACGGTAATAGCGCTAGAAGGTAGCATGGATGAGCCAATTCTGATGGCATCATGCTACATGGCGCACGACACCGACGCACCCCCTCAAGAGCTTGCTCGACTGGTGATGGAGACCGAGCCAAGAAAGCAGTCCCTCACCATCGGAGCGGATGCCAACGCACACCATACGGTATGGGGAAGCAGGGACATCAACGACAGAGGTGAGTCACTGCTTGATTTTATCATACAAACCAATCTCAAGATTGCGAACGAGGGGGAAGAACCAACATATGTTGGTCCTACCTCCTCTAACGTCTTGGATTTAACCCTCGCGTCGGTAACAAATACCGTGGTAAAAGATTGGAGAGTCCTTAGCAGACACTCCTTCTCAGACCACAAGTATATTCAATTCCGAGTTAACTTTGAAAGAACAGTGCAAAAGAAAGTGTACAGGAACCCGCGAAACACAGACTGGGAGCAGTTCGAGAAAGAGGTTGAAAGAAACCTTTCCCGACCACCTAAGATAGCCTCACCTGATAAATTAGAGAAGTCCCTAAAGACACTCAATAAAAGTCTAGTGACGGCCTATCATAAGACGTGTAAACCATCCCAAGTGAAGAAGAGACACAAGCCCCCGTGGTGGACTCCAGAACTCAAGGGACAAAGGGAAGATGTACTAGATCTCTTTAAACTAGCGAAACAAGCAGAAGAAGAGCTAGTATGGAACGAATACAAAGTACGGCTCCGAGACTTCAAGAAAAAGTAAGAGTAGCCAAAAGACTCGCATGGCAAAACTTCTGTTCAGGCATAGAAAAGACAGCTGACACCGCAAGGCTAAGAAAGCTGCTAGCTCGCCAACAGACAGTTCAAAGCCAACTAAAAACTGAAGACGGCAGATGGACAGAAAGCAGTGTAGATGCGGCAAATGTGCTCCTAGAGGCCCATTTCCCAAACTGCACAGAAGCTCACACAAACGCACAAATGATATCTCCAACCACCAGAGTGGAAATTCCCGAAGATATCATAACAACACGAAGGATACTGTGGGCTATAGACTCCTTTGAGAGCTACAAATCGCCAGGTCCAGACGGAATATTCCCAGCCATGCTGCAGAGGGTCAAACATACGATCTCCCCATGGCTGAAAGAAATATTTAGGGGATGTCTCAGTCATGGCTATGTGCCGGTGGCCTGGAGGACAGCACGGGTAATTTTTCTACCGAAAGCGGGGAAATGCAGCCACGTGCTGCCCAAAGACTACAGACCCATTAGCCTGACCTCATTCCTGTTAAAAACGCTAGAGAAACTGATAGATCTCCACATCAGAGAGAACACAGAGATGTCTCTAGAACGCAATCAACACGCGTACACAAAGGGTAAATCGGTGGAAACTGCGCTACACTCCCTTGTTGCAACCATAGAGAAGGCACTTCACCACAAAGAATACGCCCTAGGCGCATTTCTGGACATCTCAGGCGCATTTAACAATGTGTCGACGGAGGCAATTATGCACAGCCTAAGAGCTGTGAACCCAACTGAAGCAGTACAATCCTGGGTTCAAAATCTACTGAGCAGCAGGAAAATACTAGCGGAGTGGGGAACCATAACCACTATCAGGGAAGCAAAATGCGGCACCCCCCAAGGAGGAGTGCTCTCTCCCCTACTGTGGAACTTGGTGGTAAACGACCTATTAAAGAAATTCAAACGGAAAGCACCAAAGATAACTGCCTATGCGGACGACATAAGCATAATTATCACGGGCAAATGTCCAACGACAATAAGCCATGTCATGGACAACACACTAAAAGAGATACTAGCATGGGCAACGGAAGCCGGTCTAAGTATCAACGCAGACAAGACGGACCTCATTCTCTTTACCAAGAGATACAAGGTACCTAACTGGACGCCCCCCAAAATAAACGATAAACCGCTGATACCAAAGGAGAGTATTAAATATCTGGGAATAGTATTGGACAGCAAGCTGAGCTGGAAGCTCAATGTAGAAGAAAGGGTGAAGAAAGCCACCAATGCGCTCTACACATCTCAAAAAATGTTGGGCAGCACTTGGGGACTCTCGCCAAGACTAACACATTGGATTCTGATCTCAATTGTGCGCCCCATACTACTCTACGGAATACTGGTATGGTGGAAGGCCACGGAGAAATCCACTTACCTAAAACGATTGGAAAAAACCCAGCGACATGCACTTATGTGCATCACAGGGGCGCTGAGGACCACACCTACGAAAGCACTACAAGCTATATTGAATGTCAACCCAGTGGACATACAGGCACGCCTAGTAGCAAAAAGACTGCTCAACGTCTTTGCACGATAGGCAACATGACAAAACATAACTACGGGCATAGTACAATTGGAATAGGGACTCGGGTCGAAACAGACTACATGATCCCAAAAAACAATTTCAACTTCACGCCCACGCTCTTAGGAAAAGATGATTGGCGCTCAGGAGCAGAGCAGACAGCAATCAACATATACACAGACGGCTCAAAAATGAATGAGGGGGTCGGCGCAGCAGTGTACTGCGCCGAACCGCCCATGAGCCTATCCTACAAACTACCAGACCACTGCAGTATATTCCAGGCGGAGATATTCGCAATAAGGAAAGCGGCGGAAACGGTCCTACAAACGAATACAACACTCAACGAAGTAAACATATTCGTGGACAGCCAGGCTGCAATAAAAGCCTTACAGTCGCATTACATAAGATCCCGAGATGTCCTGGCGAGCAGGGAGGCACTAGATGCGCTTAGCACGCTCAAAAACGTGCGCATCTATTGGATTCCCAGCCATCAGGGTTTCGAAGGAAATGAAAAAGCTGACTCTCTGGCTAAACAAGGAGCGACGGGACTCAACAGCCACATGGCAGAAACTCCGATCTCCTTGCGAACGCTACACTCGTACATGGAAACACAGGCACGGTATTCTGCAGCACAAAGGTGGACAAACACCTCTAATTGCAGGATCTCCAAAATAATGTGTAAAACGCAAAGCGACAAGCTATCGCAATACATGCTGAAACTACAAAGGCATGATTGCCGCATGCTTACAGGACTCCTGACGGGCCACTGCCTTGTCGCAGCTCATGCGAAAAGGCTAGGCATGACAGACAACGATGAATGCAGGAAGTGCATGGAACCAGGTGTCAAAGAAACACTAGATCACCTACTTTGCAACTGCCCTGCACTGGCAGCAAAACGCTTACAACACCTCCAGGCTCCCTTCCTGGCATCCCTAGAGGAGGCCAGCAAGATGGAACCGAACAAGCTTCTAGCATTTGCCCGAAGCACACAAACGCCACAGGACCACACGTATAGATAGTCCCAACTTATCCGAACGCCGGCTTCACTAAGGACCCTCAGTGGTCTATGTGTGACACTTTCCCCGGGGAGGGTCAGCCGGTCTAACCTAACCTAACCTATTATGTTATTTTGAACTTGACAAATTAATTATTATTTTGTGAAGTAGCATTTTGCTACCTCACAAAAGCTGCTTGTCGTCAGTGACCGTAGTGTTGGTAACTCGGTCAATGCGCAAAAGGGAGAGCGCGTAAACGACAAAAAGCTCGATCGATGCGCAAAAAAGGAGTGCGCAACGCGGAATGCTCCAGACTGATCGTTGCTCAACACTTACGGCAGCTGGCATTATGATGCAGACTTTTGGAAAAAGGAGATTTTTATTTGGGTCGAGGGGTCGAGTTTTACGCGCCGGCGGGTACGCACGCGACTGCAACGCAAGGCATCGGCAACGGCTACCACGGCAACGGCCACAGCAGCATCGGCAACAACAACAACAGCAACGGTCACAACAGCCCCAGCATTGGCAACAACAGCAACGGACACCGCAGCGCCAGCCTTGGCAACAACAACTGCAACGGACACAGCAACGCCAGCAGCAGCTACCAACAGCAACGGACAGCGCAGCCCCCTGCAACAACAACAACAACAGCAACGGACACCGCAGCGCCAGCCTTGGCAACAACAACAGCAACGGACACAGCAACACCAGCAGCAGCTACCAACGGCAACGGACAGCGCAGCCCCTGCAACAACAACAACAACAGCAACGGCTACGGCAATGTAAAACAACAACAACAGTGATCGGCAGTGACTGCAAGTGCAAGTGTAACGTAATAGTGCAAGTGACAGTACCGGTAGTCGTTTTGGGCGAGCGTACGCACACACACGCTACACACCCACGCACACACACACTACACGCACACACAGGCACACACGCCGGAGCATACACACGGACCCGCGGACACACCGCTACGCTCACACCCGCTGCACACAAACACACCTGCTACACCCCCGCACACACACACATGGAATAAAACCTTAGAATCTATATTTGGTGTGTGTTTTTCTTTGTTGTCACTCCACTATACCCTTTCTTTTCCCTTTCAGCGGGTAGTCGAAGCCTCTGTCTTCGGGTAGCCTCACCATACGGCCCACATGGGTCGGGCATGAGGGCAGAATAGCGAATCCTCCGAGTTTTACTCTAGATTCTGCGATGTCTGCCTCTTGGCCCGATCCGTGTGTAGCGACAACCGGGTAATACCCGCGCGTTGCAGTTGTAGCGGGCCTGGGTGGAGTAGTTTGGGACGCATTCCGGGTCTTACCCTGTACGCCCCGGGCCGCCACCTAGGCCACCTGCACGCGTCCGATGGCGCAGCCGGTGAGCAAAACGAGGTGGGCGGGACCGGGTGGTCAGCTGGCAAGGCTTCCGGGTCTTACCCTAGCCGAGCCAGATGAGTACTTGGTTCCCGTTCCTTCGTATCCCGAAGACTGGCTTTACGCCGGGTCGACGCCGAAGGGTGGTCTGAGGAAAGGAGCTGATGAGTCTTCCGGGTTATCACCCTGGACCCTCAGCCTTTCCCTTAGTCCACTCTGAAGGTGTCGAACCGAGCGGCGGTACTACCCCTCCGACCCATATATGTCTGCGTCTTGGTGCCCGACCTCGGTGCGGCTCACTCCAGTGTTCCGGCATTTTACAAATAATCTGTAAAAGACCCCGGACGCGATTGAGACGCCGACCTCGGCCATAGAAAACGTCCTTACAATTTTCTAAAATATAAGTAAACATGTACTTTGAATATCATAATTATTTATCTTGCGTTAATCTATTTACTTATACAAAGTTTATAAAGTCAAACTTCCCTTTTTTGTTTGGCAGCAGCAATTGAATTGGATTGAATCAAAAAGCGAAAATTGCCAAACTCATGTTTTATGACAACAGTAAGAGATATGAAGTACGGCAACGTCTAATCTGAACAGACGCCTCACACTTTTTAATATATTTTTAAGTGCATATTACTTGCCATCTGTCTCGTCACGAGTTCTCGTCCGCTATCATCGTCTCTATACTTTAATACTTGTTGGTACATATTGCATTAAATAAATACTATCGATAAACAGTTTATTATTTTTATGCTACGTGGTTGGATAACCATAAATCACGAGCCAAAACCAAAATTTCCTGCTACTGTGTTATTTGTTTGGAAAAATTTTGTTTTCCTGTTTCGCAGTTTTTCTACTTTGATACCGAAGGTCTCATAGTATATTGGTTTTGTGCAATGTCTGTCATGGTGTCTGTCCGTCTGTCCGTATGAACGCAACTTTTTTCGACACCCGTAAAGCTAGAGACTTAAAACTTTGCAATTATGTTTGTCTATAGGCGAGACAGATAAAGTGTCAAGATTGAGTTGGCACGCCTACTAGGAGGCTGGGAAATCGATAAAATCGATAACTGAAAACCGATAAAACCAAATTCTGCACAAAGATAGCTAGTCACGTCCCTGAAAAAACTGCATCAAAATTTTGGATGCCACGCCCACTGATTCCGCCCCCATGCCCCCCTTCTCCTTGAAATTGGAAACGGCTATAGTTTTTACATTTTTTGGGCTAAAGCCACCTAATTTTGTGTCAAGATAGGTAGTAAAGTTTTCCAACAAACTGCATCAAAAATTTGGGTGCCACGCCCACACCTTCCGCCCCCCACCACCCGCCGTTGTTAAAACGGTTATCTAACATCACATGTATCTTCCCCCTTATTTTGAACTAGAGTCACCAAATTTGGTAGGAAGATATATGGTGACATCTACAAAAGATTGCATCAGAAATTTGAATGCCACGCCCACCTCTGCCGCCCACCATTTAAAATCGGAAATTTTGATATCTCTAACAACTTTTAAGCTAGATCCCCCAAATTCGGCAGAAAGATAGAAGGCAACGTCTACCAAAGATCTGCATCAAAACTTTGGATGCCACGCCTACCATAGCCACCCGCCTTATAAAATCGGAATCGGCTATATCTTGGTGGCAGTTAAAAACATTTGATTCAAAAATTTGGATGCCAAACCCACCTCTGCCGCCCACCTTTTACATTTGGATGTTCAGTTATCTTCCACAGTTTTTAAGCTAAAGTCACCAAATTTGGTAACATTATAGCTGGCGATGTTTGCCACCCTGCCCTGTCCTTGCAAGCAGACTCCTCACCATCCGTTAATTTACTGGTATGAAAGTATTCCGCAGTCGGTTGCGTCCGACTGCAACGTTTTCACTTGTTTGTAATTCGAAATGTGTCATTTTAAATATTTATTTTAACATGAAAGTTTGTATATTTAAATTTTCCTATTTGTTTTAAATTGTCAACATTTAAGCATTTATGAACAAAAATATTTGACTAAAGTAATATTTATAATGCATACTAAATTTAATATGACAATTTTCTTTTTAACAAATCAGATGCTTTAAAGCAGCGGTGGGCAAGCCCATGCTATCGCTGCACCCACCGTTACTTTGGCTTGCTCGCGATTTTCGACGATACAACAACAACAAAATAAAACTAAACAACAAACACACAGCAAATGATCGAGTTTCGTCTGCGAAACGCACCGTTATAAAGTGTTTATTTTGCTATAATTTATGACTTCTTGTACACTGTGCATAAAAGTAAAGTTGGTTTTGATGCGTTTTGATATTTACCACAAAGTAAAGTTGAATTTGGGGTCTTTTGATTTTCACCACACGATAAGCGTAGGACTTGCAAATTTTTCAAAGTAAAATTAATATGTTCAGAAAAAATTCACTCAATAATTTCTTTTAGTGTATAATTTTTTCGCTCATTACAACCAACAACAACCACACAGATTTTTCGTCGCGACGCACAGAGCAATAAAAGTGTTAATTTTCTTTTAATTTATGACTTCAGAAGTTGTGTTTGTTGTAGATGTTGCTGTAGTGATCCCGATTGCAAATTTCAAGCCCACCGCTGCTTTAAAGCCGTATGATAGAATATTATTGATTTTTATACTTTGATACTAAAAGTATCATAGTCAGGGGTGTGCCAGCCATCAAAACCAACCCAATTCCAACCTGAAACCAACCTCGAGCTGGTTTTAGGTGTGCCAGAGCCCAGTTCGAGATGATTTTGAAACCTCAAGAAATTTGACCAGAGATTTGGTAAATTTAAGCAATATTAAATGTCTAATGAATATCAACTGTTGCTTTTTCGAAAGGAAATTTTAAGCTTAGTTGCATATTGCAAATACATTTGAATTTAATATATTTTTTTATTCATGATTTTCGATATTAATAAATCTTTAACAAATCTCTAAGACTATTTGCCGTTCTGTGAAGCGTGCAAAACCGTCCCTAACAAAGGAGCTGCCACATTGTTTGGTTAACAATTACTATTATTCGGAGTCTTTAATAGATCAATTTTAAAGACACTTTTTTGTGACAAATAAACATAAAAAAATCTTACTTTAGGTAACTAAATTGCATGGTTGAGCAGTGTACAGTTTGTTGTAAATTTAACTAAGTTATTGCAGCAAACCTTTTTTTATGAGGTGGCAACGGTGGTGAGGTGGCGGTGTTTGTTAGAAGTGTAAATGTCTACAGTAAGCAGAATGATTTAATTTATGGACAGTCATTGAGTAGCCAAAATGTAGGTTAAATTAAAATTGCATTTAATTATTTGTTTTACATTTATTTTATTATTGGTCCATAGGGGAAAACACCGTACACCTTTTGCACTTTTAAAATCTAAACAAAACCCGATTCGCCATTTACGAAGTATGTAGAACAGCTGTTCAAGCAAGCTATCACGGCAGGGCTGTCAAGCAACATTAGTACTTGGCTGGCAAAATATTAAATATTTGTTTTGTATAAAAACGATAAGAGATAAAACCTAATATATTTTTATTTTACCATTTATTAAATATAACACTAATGCCATGAGGCCAACCTTGAAAACAATGACAAAAATAGCAAATACATTTTAGGCAATTTTCATTTTTGAAAGGTAGCAACTCTTTTTGGCCATTTTCGTTTTACCTATTTGCTCTGAAACATTTTACCGAAAAATGAAATCTCCCTAACTTCTGGCATACCGACGGTTTTTTTTTTAGAGATTTGAAAACCAGCTCGAGCCAAAATCTCCATGGATTTCTGGCACACCCCCGAGTATATTGGTTTTGTGCAATGTCCGTCATGGTGTCTTTCTGTCCGTCTATATGAACGCAACTTTTTTCGACACACGTAAGGCAACAGATTTGAATCTTTTGCAGTTATATTTATCTATTGCCGATACAGATAAGGTTTCAAGATTGGGATGCTACTCCTACCAGGAGGCTTTGAAATCGATCAAATCGATAACTAAAAGCGGATAAAACCATATATTTCTCACATTCTGACAGCTAGAGTTACCAAATTTTGCACGAAATTTTCAAAATTTTCGATGCCATGCCCTCTCCTTCCGCATCTAGCCTTCCTGCTCCTTGCAACTAGAAACGCCCATAGTTTTCAAATTCTTTTTCAGCAAATTTTGTGTCAAGATAGCTAATAAAGTTTCCAAAAAAAACTGCATTACAAATTTAGATGTCACGCCCCCCAGCACCCGCCGTTTTCAAACGCTAGTCGGTGTATCTTCCACATTTCTTGAGCTAGAGTTCGTGTTTCGTTAATATCCTTTTTCTCTCCATTCATATATCATACTCAATCTCAAATGCGATAGTTTTACGTTACTCTCGCTTCATATATCATATTCTAGCTCGAAAAATATCATTTGACGATGCTCTCGCCTTACGTCCACTTTCGAGCTCGAATGCGATAGTTTTACGATACTGTCGCTTCATATATCATAATCTATCTCGAAAGCGATCATTTGACGATACTTTCGCTTGATGTATCACTTTCGAACTCTACCAAGCTCTATTGCGATCATTTGACGATACTTCCGCCTGAGCTCGAATGCGATTATTTGACGATACTTTTGCCTCACGTTTTACGATACTATCGCTTCATTTCTCAAATTCAAGCTCAAATGCGGTCATTGAAGATACTCTCGCCTTACGTCCACTTTCGAGTTCGGTTGCAATAGTTTTACGATACTCTCGCATCATATATCATATTCAAGTTTAAATTCGATTATTTGACGACACTTTCGCCTGACGAATGCGATAGTTTTACTATACTCTCTCTTCATTTATCATCTCAGCGGGCAATCTGTTTCAAGAAAGGGTCACATTTTGAAAATTTTCCGAATATGATAAATGAAGCGACAGTATCGTAAAACGTAAGGCAAAAGTATCGTCAAAATTTCCCATTCGAGCTCAGGCGGAAGGATCGCATTCGAGCTTAAATATTATTTATAAAGCGATGGAATCGTAAAACTATCGCATTCGAGCTCGAAAGCGGACGTTAGGCGAGTGCATCGTATGACGCATTCGGGCTCAGGCGAGAGTATCATCAAATGATCAAATTCAAGCTTGTATATGATATATGAAGCGAGATTTGGTAACAAGACAGCTGGCGATTTTGCACACCCGACCCACCGCTGCCGCCACCGCATTCGAACATTGCAAGCAGACTCCTTAAAATCCGTTATTTTACTGATATCAGAGTATTCCGCGGTCGGTTGCGTCTGACTGCGACGTTCTCACTTGTCAGTGGCGGATTTACCGATTTGTCGATTGAAGGCTTTTCAATTTTTGCCACCTCGATTGACCTCTGAAGTTCTAAGCCTTAGTTCACAATAATATAAATCAAATCCTTTATTATTTAAACAGCAAAGAATAATAAACAAACGGTTTTTTAAGCAAAGAAAATCTCAATTTTTTACTACTTTTAAGGAAAGTAAAGTTATGTCTTAATACTATATAATAATTACGTTACATGAACAAAGCTTACAAAAAAAATGGTTGTCTGTTACGTCGGTTTACGGACGATAAATTAACGTAATAACGTCGTAAGAAAACATTGATGAAATAAAAAAAAACGGTTGTCTATAAAGTCGGTTTATGGACGATAAGTTTACGTGATAACGTCAGAAGAAAACATTGATGAAAAAAATAAATAAATAAATTTCGATTTGTAAATGCTCAACTGTAAAGTAGTTGTGTTGCAAAATTGTTTGCTAGTGTCATATACATAGTTAAAAAATCGAAAGAGCGTGTATGAACAGAGAGTGAGATAGTTCTCAGGATCTTCGACTGGGCTCTTTGGACGATGTCGATGTTACTGCTGCACGCGTTACCCCATAGCTGACAGCCATAGGTCCAGATTGGTTTCAAAACGGAGTTGTAGAGCAGAACCTTGTAGTCCAGACTTAGCGGAGAGCGAGCGTTGATAAGCAAATGGAGGCTATTGGCTTTGAGTTTAAGCTGTGTTCTCTTAGCTTCAATATGCCTGCGCCATGTAAGTCTTCTGTCCAAGTGTACTCCCAAGTACGTTACTTCGTTTGCTTGCGGGAGTGGGGTGTTGTTAAGCGTGAGTGGTGGACAGTCTTGCCTGTTTAGGGTGAAAGTTACATAAAGTTACATAAAGTTACATGTTTACATTTTTGTTCGTTTTCCTGAATACGCCAGTCGGATAGCCAGTTTTCTACGTTAACGATGTGACGAGCAAGTTGTGTTGTTGCTTGCAGTGGGCATCTGGAGCGGCTAAGAATAGCTGTATCGTCAGCAAAGGTTGATGTTGTTAGGCCTCTGCATGTTGGGATGTCTGATGTGTAGAGAACGTATAGAGTCGGCCCAAGTACGCTGCCCTGAGGAACGCCAGCTTCAATACGGTGTTCGTCGGATATTGCAGAATTACATCTCACTGCAAACTTCCTGTCGTAGAGGTACGACTGTAACAGTTTATGTGTGTTGACTGGGAGCGTTGTTTTGATCTTATACATCAGGCCTTCCAACCAGACTCTGTCGAATGCCTGAGACACATCCAAAAATATTGCAGTGCAGTATTCTCGTATTTCTGATGTTATGCGGTTGACCTGCTCAATAGTTCCGTGTTTTTCACGAAAACCGAATTGATGTGATGGGATTATGTTATTAAGATTCAGGAATTGATTAATCCGAGTCAGCAAACATTTTTCGAAGAGTTTTGATAGACACGATAAAAGGCTTATAGGTCTATACGACGAGGGAACTGTTCGATCTTTACCAAGCTTTGGAATCATTATGATGATAGACTTTTTCCATCTCTCTGGAAAGTGGCCGAGTTTTGTGATTGCATTGAATAACTGTGCAATGATGTAGACTGCACAATAGGGAAGCTCAATTATCATTTTTGGGGTTATTAAGTCCCAGCCCGGGGATTTTGTTTGGATTTAGATGCTGGTTGATAATTCTTGCGACTTCATTCGGGCGGAATACTATTGGCTCATGTTTAAGGAGAGAGTCGTTTATAACGGTCGGGAGTGCGAACGCGTTTGTAGCAGGATTAGCTTTGAAAACATTTTGCAGATGTTCCGCAAAAGTTTTGGCTCTGTCTTCATCGCTCCGGGCCCAGCCGCCTGCATTGTTTCTTAAAGGCATCACTGTTTCTGTCGGTGGACTTAGAGTTGGGTGAGCTTTCCACAAAGAGTTTTTAGTGCCAGATGTTGATAGTTGCTCAATGTATCGGCGTTGGGCATATTTTTCTTCTCGCTTTAACGCTTTGGTGAGTTTACGTGTGGCTCTTCTTAGATTTTGCTTTGCTGACGGCGATCTGTGGGATTGCCAATGTCGCCTGCGGCGCCGCTTTTCATGAACGAGCTGTTCAATTTGGGGGTTTGTTGTCATTTGGGCGTGTACTGCATTTACTGGTGTTGGTGTTGAGATGCGAGCTGCTTCGACGAAGACTGACTCAAGTTTGTTTTCCATAGAATCGATGTCAGCTTACATATTCAGATGCGGATCCAGTTCAATGTGTGAACTTATATATTTTTTGTATTTGAGCCAGTTAGTTTTTTGTGTGGTCAACTTACCGGGGCGATTTACAAACTCTGGGTGGCGTAGTAATTGTATAAGAACAGGCGAGTGGTCGGATGAAAGATCCGAGAGGCTTTCGGCGCTTATCAGACTGCGGGGAATATTTTTGGTAAATGCAATATTAATCAAGTCGGGTAGTTTCTTGGGGTCTGTGGGCCAGTAAGTTGGTGTGCCAGCAGAGACGTGGCCGAGCGTGTTGTTTACTTTTACAAGTGCGTTGTACAGCTGCTTTCTCTTTGGATTCACAAGGCGAGATCCCCAGTGTGTGTGCTTGGCGTTATAGTCTCCTGCTGCTATAAAGTGTTCTCCCAATGAGTTGAAAAATTCCATAAATTGGTCTTCAGATATGGTGAATCGAGGGGGGCAGTAGACGTCGGCAAGTGCAATTTGGTTACCACTATCAAGATGTATTTTTAAAGATGTGGCCTGTAGATAGTTTCTGACGAACTCTTCGTGGTAGTGGTGCTTTAGCCGGCTTCTAATCAAAATACCAGTCCCGCCGTGTGCCTTACCATCGGGATGATTGGTTCCGTAGAATGTGTATCCGCTTATTGTAAAATTATATTTGTTTGTAAGGTGTGTTTCGGAGAGTAGCATAACGTCGATGGGCTTGTCGAGTAGGAATTGAGCTAACTCAAGTTTATGCTGTGAAACGCCGTTAGCATTCCACGTAGATATACGTAGCGAAGCCATTGATTATTTTGACTGTTGTGATACAAGCATTTGTACCAAAAGACTTTGATTTCGCATTAAATCTTGCATAGTTGCGCGCATAAATGACATAAACTCTGTCAAGCTCTGCTGCAGCGTACATATCATTGCTTCGAAGTTGCTTTGTGGCTGCTCTTGTGGCTTGTTGTCTTGTGCCGTATTTTGATCCACATGCATTGCTTGTGTGTACGGTGCAGTAGAGGCAGGAGGCACCAGACCAGATCTTAAGGCGCTTGCATAAGTCGCGTTTTTCGATACGGATACGGGACCAATGGAGGACCTGGCTGCAGTCGAGAAGAAGACGTCTGGGTTGCTTTTCGATGGAATGTAGTTAGGCTGTGCGCTTTGCGTGCGTGCTGTGTTCACGCGCTGGTGGATGCGAGACTTAAGTTCTTTGTAAATTGGGCAGCCTCTATAGTTAGCTGTGTGATTGCCGCCGCAGTTGCTGCACTTTTTTTTTGCTAGAGTCTCCTTTGCTTGCTGGGCAGCGCGACGACTCATGAAGATGGCCACAAACTCCACATACCTGGCGCAGTGTGCAGTAAGTCCTTGTGTGGCCGTATTCTTGGCAGTTCATGCATTGTACCGGGCCGTTGCGTTTATGTGGCTCTTCTACGGTGATTCTACGGTGCAGTAGAAACTGAAGCTTGTAGATGGGGTGCGCCTCATATTTTTTAGTTGTCTGCGTCTCAGGCTCAAGCTCAACTTTGAAAAGTGGTTGCGGCTGTCTGTTCTTGTTAAGGATGTTAAGAACTTTTTTAACACGGAATCTTTTCTCATTTAGCGCCTCTTGGATTTCATTTGGCGTGACATCCGACTCTATACCTTTAAGTACAACTTGCTGGCCCTTGCAGCTTTTTAGTTGGTACGTGTAAAAGTTTTTTTTTGCTTTCCTTTAAGTATTTTGACAACACTCTAAAGTTGTCTTCGTTCTTTGTCTGCACTTTAATCTCCTGGATGTTACCCCTCTTTAGAGGAATGATGTGGAAATGATCATGACCAATTAGCTCTACAACTTTGTTTACAAAAATACTTGAGCTTTTCTCTCGAATGAATATTGGTGGTGGCTTTGGCTTTTTTTTGTCACCTTCAACTGATTCTGGCGGCAGGTCGACCGCATTATCTGCTAAGATTTGAAATCTATTGGTGGTGTTTGGACTTTCGCATGAGTTGCCACGAGAGATTTTCGATTTAATTGTAGATTTTTGGGGGCTCAACTTACGCTTTATCTGTATGTAGCGATCCATACCTGTCTGTATGGCCGGCTTTACATTTGCGTTGGCTGCGGAATGTTTTGCTGACGGCGCGTCAGTCTTTGTGTTTTGAGAGAGGGCCGTCGGCACCGGTGCAATTGTTGTTGCAGTAGCTGTTTCAGCCGTCGTTGACAGAAGAGACAGGGAGCATGATCGAACTCTGTCGCGTGCTACGTTCAAGAGTTCGTTGGTCGTGTTAGGTGTAGGTGACCGCGCGCAGTCGGATTTCGTCGAGAGTAGGGACGGAGAAGGGGAGCACGAACGTGCACTGTCGTGCGCTGAGAGCAAGAGTTCTTTTGCTCGCTCGCGCTCGGTTTCTTCGGCGACATAGGCAAAGTACGCGTTGTTCCGTTGCAAAGAGAGCCGTCACTCGTCTTGCTCGCGCTGTCGCTGAGAGCGAATGTCGTGCTGGCTCATTGTCTTGAGCGGGGTTAAGCTACTGATTTTTGTCTGTTATTTTAGTTTTGTTTATTTGTAGATAGTTAGATTGTGTTCACCAAAATAACTTTTTGATGTGCATTTTATTGCACGAAGCGTCTTCTCGCGTAAATTATAATATAAATTTTTTGGTTTTTTAGGCACGTCACTCTTGTGATTATCAATTTGAAACCGGAGCAGAAAGAAAACACGTCTGCTTGCGACGGCTATTAATCACAGTCATGATATAAAATAATAACATTAATTTTATTGGTATCCTCAACTTGTTATAAAATTGCTGAAAATGCTAAAAGTTGAGGCAGGTTAATAACTGATAAGACAATTGCGACGCATACATATAAATGTGCTGCATATGCATTCATATACACACACACAGATGTATATGCTAGGCTTAGCAAACGAAAAAAAATAACAAAAGTCTCGGCAAAGCTAGGCCACCAAATATGAAACAAACGCACGGTATGTATACACAAATGTACATTTACCGTTACTTGCAAACAGCAACTGAAACAAAAGCATCTGAAAATTCAGCTCTCTAGCTCCCTCATCGTTAAAGTGCGGCCAAAAACGCACAGACACATACATATCTTGTGTCCGTGTGACTACCTGCTCGCTCACATACGCACGCATACATACGCTTCCCTGCAGTATGCTTGACCGGTAAAACACTAGCGATATGCCTAGAACTTAGTGATGAGTACTGGTGCTCGCCGCAACACCAGCAATGCATTTACCTAACGATTTTCCCTTCTGGATGTCCGCAAAACGTACCGAGTGGTACGGCGGAGCATTACCACTAGCTCAAGAATGATAGAGATCAGATTGCGACATACGAGTGTGTTTCCGTTATAATACTTCATTGGTTTTATTTGAAGAATTGCCACGTGTAACGTTTGTTTATTTATTTAGGCCATACAAATTATAAGCAAAACGAGTAAATTTTAGGTTGTTTGGTAACCCTGAAGAAAACACTAAATGAAGTGCACAGTGGGCGGTTGCAGCCAAAAACACACAAAAAAATGTAAGTTTTTTGTTATTCATGGAATGTTTTATTTAGGTTTTGGTTGCTATATTTGAAATAAATAACAATAGCAAAGATTTTTATGAGACAATTCATAAACTAAGTGCTACTAAAAAATAATATCATATTTTAAACCTTATCCCACTGGGCATAGCGACATAATATCGCCCCCACAATCTCGCCGTTTTCTAAACGTCATAATATCGCGCGAGATTATGTCGTTTACCAACGACATAAGATCGCCGAGAATAAAACGATATAAGATCGCCGAAAAATTGTACTGGCGAGATTGTGGCGGCGAGATTATGTCGTTACCCCCTCCCACTGTCACACGGCTTGCACATTTTTTAAATGCCGTTGCTTTTAAATTTTTAGCTAATAGAATCAGGCGAACAGTGACGTCAGTGGCCGCCTTCACCATTTTGAGCTCGGGATGTCGCAATCTGGTCTCTATCATTCTTGCCACTAGCTAGCGATTTCCCTGGTACCCTGGAGTAGTGAAATCGTTAGTACGCCCTACTCGGCTATTTGGCTAGGGCTAGTCGCTAGTTATTACTCTGGTACCCAAGGCCTAGTAATATCGCTATTTCGCTATTACAAGTAACTAATATTTTCGCTAGTTCAAAGATAGTAAGGAAAAGACACATCTATATTTTTAACATCACTATTTATTTTGTAATTTAATGAAAAAAAAAAAAAAAATGGGTTTTGTTTTATACATATACATGTTAAGTGTTTTTACATTATTTTTTACCACGCGTTTTTTCTGTAGCTGCATCGCCTTACGCAGCTCCGGATCCGGCGGTCCAACCATGCATTTAGAGATTTCTTCTGAAATGTAAAATAGTGATTTCATTTAATTTAAATTATACTTCTTATTACTGTTTACTTTTACCTATTAACGAGTAATGGAAGATGCCAATTTTTTAAACGTGTCCTCCGCTAAAATTTCATCGCCGTTGTATACCATGGCTAGCTCGTCTGTTAAAATATATACATAAATAAATCAAAGCTATAGTATAGAAACACTATTACCACTTAAGTCAAAATATAATGATTCCTTTGATTAACACTTATTTCTACTCTTACCCCTTTTTTTTAAACAAGTCCTTCCCTAAAACTCCATCGCCGTTGTATACCATGGCTAGCTCGTCTGTTAAAATACATACATGAATAAATCAAAGGTATAATATAGAAACACTATTACAAGTTAAGTCAAAGAATTATTACTTCTATTATAATTTTATAAACTTATGTACTTACTAGAATTTATTAAGCTGCACGCGCACTCCCGTGAACGCTTTTCACTTCTGACTGCACACAAAAATGTGTTCGCGACCAAAAACAAGAAAGCACTATCGAAAACAAAAATTGACAAAATTCTGGTTATAACTAGTTAATTCACCGTTAACTTTACCATGCGCGCTTCATCTTCTACAGCTGCTTTTGTCACTTCTATTCCCATTGCTGTTTTTCGTTTTAGTTACCTAGCGCCCTCTGCATTACTAGAACCTAACGATTTATAAGACGTTATCATGTCAAAAACGGTTCATTCGTGAAAAGTTGATGTATACATTTTTAAGTATACTCATTATCTGTTAGAATTTAATGCATAATTGCAAAATCATTGATTAAATCGTCGTATGTCATCTTGTTCTCTACTTCTGACTGCATTGATAAAAGAGCTAAAGCGATTAACTTTTATTGACCCTAAGCCGATCGAAGTTTATTACTCTCTTCATGTATTCATATGTATGTACTTGTAATAAATTATATAACTGTTTCTTATCGAATTAGTGAATACACAATTTAGATAAATTTATCATATATTACCATCGGTTTTCGAGTAAAATTTGCCGCCTTTTGAAATTTGCCACCCTAGCCCACTCAGCCTACTGGTAAATCCGCCACTGCGTGATGTTGATAAAAGCAATCAGTTCCAATAACTGTGGAAGTCATTTTCATGGAGATGGTGGGTAAGGCCTAAAAATTTTCGAAACAGATCTTTGGAAGATGTCACTAGCTACATTGAAACCAATTTTAGTGACTCTAGCAAAAAAAAAAAAAACTGTGAAATTAATGCACATTTTCTATTTTAAAAGGTGCGTGGCATGGGTGGGCGTGGTATACAAATTTTGGATGCAGATCTTTGATAGATGTCACCATCTATCTTTCTACAAAATTTTGGGGCTCTTGCTTGAAAATTGTGAGATATTGCTGAATTTCCGATTTTATTCATGAAGATTTTAGTGCCACGCCTATTAGGAGGAAACTCGACAGCATCGATAACTAAAAACCGATAAAACCATATATTTCTCACATTCTTTAAAGCAGGGACCGGCAGCGTCGTATGCACTGTGCATTGGAATTGCAGTCGGCACACGCATAGGCTATGCATAGCGCAGAAACTTCGTGTGCCCTATGCACAATTGCTCGGCTGTTGCTCTGCTGCCGCAGCGGCAGAGAAGCAAGAAACGTTTTTGCCTTCGTCTTTTTGACGGCGCGCTGAAAAAATGTGAGTGTATGCGTGCCGACCCCTGCTTTAAAGGATGAATTACCAAATTTTGCTCAAAGATAGCTAGTCATGTCCATCAAAAATTTTTGGATGCCACGACTACTCCTTTGAAATGCCTATAGTTTTCACATTTTTTGTGTCAAGATAGGAAATGCCGTTCCCCAAATAAATTTAAAATTTAGATGAAACGCTTACCTTTGCCGCCCACGTTTTAAAATCTGAAATATATTTATCTTTCACAACTTTTTGAGCTAGAGTCACCTAATTTGGTAGGAAAACAGCTGGTGATAGATCCCAAAGATTTGCATCAAAAACCCTTGTTATCCTTGTAAAATCGGAATCGGCTATATCTTTAACATAGCTGGCGATGTTCCCCAATCGGCCCACTCCTGCAGCCCCACTCCTCCTTGGAGTTGCAGACTCCCTACCATCCGTTCTTTAACTGGTATCAGAGTATTCCGCAGTCGGTTGCGTCCAACTGAAACGTTTTGACCTACTTTTTTTTTCTTAGTTTTTTTTTTTTTTTTTTTTTGTAGGAATACATATACGTTATACAAAACCTTTATACCCTTTAACCCATTTAATGGATTCTTTCTGTTTCCGAAATACACATGTAGTCGATAACAAAAAATATTAAATTTTAAAATTACGGAACGAGCTTAAAAAAATATGAAAGAAAAAATGAACGTCCTCGAAAGTTTCGTAAAAATCGGTTGTGAAACACTTGAAGTACGGACAATTAAAGTTTAGTCGCAGGTACAAACAAAAAATATATGCACGAGTAATGTTCAGGGTACCTTCTAGTCGAGTTTTCGCAACTAGAGTCTATTATTTGCTTGCTTTAGTCTTATTTGCGATTAACCGACACACAAGATTGCAGTAAGTTTATTTAAGTTTTGTGATAAGCTGCAGCTAAAACGCAGCGCCGCACAGTGGGGCCTTTGCTCATTTTACATTGCAAAAATCATAACTTCTAAGCTAATGAAGCGATTTTAAAAATTTTAAAAGCAATTAATAGAAAACTTTTCAAGCTTTAAAGTTAATGTTCGACAAGAGTACCAGGTATTCGTGGTGCTTTAATATTCACGGTCAAAGTTATGAAATATTTTCGAACATATTTTACCTGTAAAATTCAAATTAAAAACGTTTGTTTTTAATCATAACTGAACATTTTTTAAAATTTCAATGACTATATCGCATTTTTAGTTGTTTTTATTCGATTTTATAATTTAAATACATAAAATTTTAATTCTTATTTTTGGGTGATTTTTTGAGTTTAATTTTTAATATTTGCTATTGATGGCTGATTTCCAACAAAATAATCATCAACATTAAGGTTAATAAGGTTAATAACTAATAAACTTAGCATTTCGGAACAATAGTTGCTATCTTCCAAATCCTTTCGTGATCGCACATGACTCAGCGATGCAAGAAGTGGATCCGATGAGGCTGCCAGCATGTTAATAAGGTCTTCATTTTGTCGAAACCGAGAAATTTTGCACGTATTAGTGTGTCTGAACCTTTTGTAGTCCTTGTTTTTACATTCCTGTGCTTCTTCGGACAGCTCTCCAATTGGTAAGCACTGATACTCTAAGTCCTTTCCATGAGCCAAAATCCTATGTACCGTGGGCGTACGTGATTTCTGAGGATACAATTCAGTCAAAAGTTGAGCTGTATTTGATGCGTATTCTTCAAATTTTGCACCATTTATCATTTCTTTGCAGTTTATAAAATTAGGATAACAGCCAACCTTTTAATGATCTCATGATTAACAGCTGTTATCAAAGATTTAATTTTATCATTTTCAAAAAATCTCCTCGAAGTATTTCCATCATTCGTATTTCCGTACCCGTGCTTTGGGCAGTCAACTTTTAATCATAGCTTCCGAGAGAATTCAGCTTGTATAACTTCCTTTCTATTCTGTATATCCTCACGAGGTGTATTATCAGTTTTTATTTCTCCTGGCCGAGGAAGTGTGTAGGCTAGCTTCAGAATAAATTCCATACACCTTATTCTACAATGCAACGGAGAAGTTCCATATTCCATTAAAAAAAATATATATCCGGTAGTGGCGCAACTTTCCATCAACTAAAATTATATTTACCTGCCTCCTCCGACCTTTTCCAAGCAGGTAATTGGAAATTCAAAATTTCTTAAAGGGATATGCAATATATAGTCAAATATGTCAGCAATGTTATCAATTAACAACACACACGCTACAGCTAAATTTGTAGGCGCTCTTCTTCTTCCTTATACATGCAGCGTGTTTTTAACGCTAGGTATCCCTAGTTTTTTGGCTTACGTTACCAAAATGCAGATTTTCGCAGATTTAGACTAAATACATATGAAAGGTATATATTATAGCTATCAAATGTATGTGGTCCCGCGTTGACTCTGCGATATACTTTTTAGTTATATTCCACGAAAGTTCAAAAAATACCAAAATTTAGTGTATTTTTTAAACGCTTCTAGTTTAATAAGTATTTAAGTTATATTTAAAATTTATATAACAAAACATTGAGATTGAACATACTTTTCAGATAAAGTAAAAAGATCGAAGATCGGTTGTTTACATCGCCCAATATTCAGTTTGAAAGTAGTGAATTTCGTAAAAATTGTCATTTATTCGTACTCACGAAAAATTTCTCAACTTTGAGGAGCTCTAGCACCCATAATTATATACTGATTTAAAAAATCTTTTGAATCCATAATCCTAATTTATGCCAAACGCGTTCATGAAAAAAATGATTTTCGCAACGCTATTCGGGCAGACGCCCCACTGTGCGCCGTTAAGCAAACAAAAGGTATAAAACATGAATCTTAATACAACAAGTAAGAACGCTCTTGTTGATATTTCCCGACTAGGAGATACCCTGAACCCTTTACTTAACGCGTACAGTCATTGTTTGTATGCATCTGTGACTAAACTTAAATCTTCGATACCTCTGGTGTTGCTTAATGGATTTAGATACAATTTTCACAGACTTTCATCATAAGTTTCTAAAACAAATTTTACATCTTAAGACTAGCTCTTATAGTCTCTGAGATCGACGCGTTCATACATACGGACGGACGGACAGACGGACATGGCTATATCGACTCGGCTGTTGATGCTGATCAAGAATATATATACTTTACAGGGTCGGAGATGCTTCCTTCTGCCTGTTTCATACTTTTGCACAAAACCATTATGCCCCTTTTACCCATTTCATGGGTTCGGGGTATAAAAAAGGGGTCTAGCTTAAAAACTGTGAAAGATATTCGCATTCCCGTTTTTAAAAATCGTAGGAGTGTGGGGCGTAGTTTGGTGGCGTGGCATCCAAATGCAGATCTTTGGCTGATGTCACCATTTAGCTTTATACCAAATTTAGTGACTCAAGATTTGAAACATAAGCTCTCCTTAACCCTAGGCAGAACACGTTTATTTTTTAAATTATCGATTGCGGCTTTCGTTTCCGATATACACATATAATCGATATCAATCAAGTTTCATTTTTGAATGAGTACAGATGTACACAAACAACGACTGTACGCGGTATGTAAAGGGTTTAAAGTATCTTCCAGTCTCGTTTTCTCGACCAGAGCAATCTTATTTGTTTAATCATGATTAAATGTAGTTTATGAAAATCACTTAAAGCTTTTACTTCTTTCGTTTGCCGCTGTTACTTTTGAACAACATTTTGTTACCCATCGCGTGTCTCTTACCTATTTTGGTTTTCCTGCTGCTGCTTATTGTAATTGTAAGCATTTAAACATTTCACTGTTTAACTTTCTCAATGTTGCCATTCAATAGCATATTTTGATGCGCATTTATATTTTTAAGCGTTTATTGAGTGTTTACTGTGTTTTTTTTTTTTAATAAGCTTTTTCTTTATTTTGTTTAACTCATAATGATAACACTCCCAGACACAGCTAAACAGTTTTCTTCTCTTCAATGTTTTGTTAGCGACAATGTTAATAACTTTTGGTACTTTATTTAGTTGTTGGAGCTGTACTCATGCAAAGCTCTACAAGCTTTTTATACTTGCTAACATCGGCACTTCCACTTAATAACTAAGGCGCTTTTGCAATATGCTAGCATTTTTATATGCCTTCAACTTTATGCTCTCAATTACACTCACCCTTATACAAGATTGACTCGTGTGAATTGCGTTTGAGAGAGCTGCGCTCTGCACTGCACTATGGGAAATTTTGCCAAAAACCGGGCATTAAATCATAGCTCGGAGCCCAGGCAAGATATTTTGATTGTTGAGGCGTTGAGTTCTTAAACACCAAAGGAAGGAATTTTATCGTATGCAATTTATTTTTATTTGTAACGTATCTAGATTAAACTTGGCAGTGGGAGTCCTATTATAATAATATTACTTTGGCAGAAAATAATCAACATCGGTCAACTAAATCATTAAGCTTCCAAAAGAACAATCGGCTAAAATTCAATTCCTCATATAAACTCTCGACAAAACTCCGACCAGTATTCCATAAAGCTTCCAGTGAAACAAGCACTGTGTAATTGAATGTGAAAACAGTTTTATGTTGTTGCCAGGTTTTCGAACTACATTTACTAGTAATAAGCATTTTTGTGTTTATATATTTTATATGTCAAAAAGAGCGCAAAAGTGGACATTAGGACTTTATGCCCTGGATTAGGAATAGATCTAAGAAACTACATCACATTTACAACTTACAATGTTGAACATTTTTGCAAACGTCCATGCAAGGATAGATTTTCTTACCAAAAATTAACATGTAAAAAATTAATAAATGCCACTTTTTTGACCAAATTTCCCATTGTGCACTGTTATCAATTATTCTTCTTATGACGTCACTGCAATGTTCAGTTGACAAATTTCACGTGCTAAACAGTTTTCAATATTGAGAATACTCACACACTCAATTATTCTCCTTATGACGTCACTGCAATGTTCAGTTGACAAATTTTAACGTGCTAAACAGTTTTCAATACACACATATGTATATTATATTGTATATACATGAACATATATCCCTCATTGACTGGAAGACTCTTAAAAGTACAAAACGCGAATTGTTAGTAAATGATGCACAAATATTTATTACGTCATGCCTTTTGTTGTGTACAAATTGCATTTAAAGCTTATTTACTATCTTCTTTATACCCTGATACATGAAGGAATAAGTATACTATACTTATTCCATCCGTCCTTATAAACGCAACTTTTTTCGACAGCCGTAAAGCTAGAGTCTTGATAATTTCCATTTATGTTTCTATAGGCGCGACAGATAAAGTGTCAAGACTTTGGTGTCACGCCTACAAGGAGGCTGGGAAATTGATAGCATCGATAACTGATAACCGATAACCGATAAAACCATATATTCATCACATTCTTACAGCTAGAATTACCAAATTTGGCACGAAGATAACTGTCACTAGCTCCCTCAAAAAACTGCTTCAAAATTTTGGATGCCACGCCCACTCCTTCCGCCTCCGGCCACCCTGCTCTTTGAAATTGGAAACGCCTAACGTTTTCACAGTTTTTTCGCTAGAGCCACCATTTTGTGTCAAGATAGGTTGTGACGTTCCCAAAAAAACTGTATCAAAAATTTAGATGCCACGCCCACACCTGCCGCCTCCAGTTTCAGCCGTTTAAGAACGAGAATGCCTGAATCTTCAACATTTATTGAGCTAGGGTCACCAAACTTGGTAAAAAAAAAATAGATTGTGACATCTACCAAAGTTCTGCATCATTGCTATTTTGAATAAGAACACCAAAAACTTTGATGCCACACCCACCCTTGCCACCACCAGTTCCCTTTCAAAAATAGGAATGCATGTATCTTTTACATATTTTTGAGCTACACTAAGAAAAAATTTTCTCGTTAATTTTTGTTCTTATATTTCGTTATTATTTTCTTGGTATTAATAAACGAACAGCGTTCCCAAAACATGTTCTTAATTTGTATTTTGTTCTCAAATTATGAACAGATGTCTTGATTTAAGAACCAAGTGTTCATTTTGGACCAATAATAAGAACTTTGGTTCTTATTGTAAGAACGATTTGTTCATTTCGGCGGATAATAAGAATATTGGCTCATACTGTCGGAGCAGTTTTTCTTGATACGCGAAAGAACCTTTTTGATATGCACCAGAATAACGAAAATTGTTCATAAGATAGTTAGAATTAGAATAAGATAATTGAACAATGAAAAAACCCATTACAAATTAAAACAAGTAAAAACGTTGCAGTCGGACGCAACCGACTGCGGAATACTTTGATACCAGTAAAAGAACGGTTGATAAGGGGGAATGCAGGGGCGAAGGGAGTGGCCCATGTGGTAAACATCGCCAGCTATCATGTTACCAAATTTGGTGACTTTAGCTCAAAAACTGTGGAAGATAACTCAACTCCCAAATTTAAATGGTGGGCGGCAGAGGTAGGCGTGGCATCCAAATTTTTGAATCAAATGTTTTTAACTGTCACTATCTATCTGCCTACCAAGTTTGGTGGCTCTAGCTCAAAAACTGTTAAAGATATAGCCGATTCCGATTTTATAAGGCGGGTGGCTTAGGTGGGCGTGGCATCCAAAATGTTGATGCAGATCTTTGGTAGATGCTGCCTTCTATCTTTCTACCCAATTTACGGGCTCTAGCTTAAAAACTTGACTCAGTTTTTCGTGGGACGTGAATGTCTATCTTTGTGCAAAATTTGGTAGCTCTAGCTGTAAGAATGTGAGAAATATTTGGTTTTATCGGTTTTTTGTTATCGAATTTATCGATTTCCCAGCCTCCTAGTAGGCGTGGCACCCCAATCTTGACACTTTATCTGTCGCGCCTATAGACAAACATAATTGCAAAGTTTCAAGTCTCTAGCTTTACGGGTGTCGAAAAAAGTTGCGTTCATACAGACGGACAGACGGACAGACAGACAGACGGACAGACGGACACCATGACGGACATTGCACAAAACCAATATACTATGAGACCTTCGGTATCAAAGTATAAAAATTATATATTAATACAGGCTCGACGTCATGAATCAAAGGGGGTGATTCGAAATAATTTGAAAATTGTGAATGAAATATATTAGGCTGGCCAGATAGCGCTATTTCGAATGTTGCCAAACATTCTCATCAGTGACCTTTCTGTTTAGAATTATTAAACTCAAACTGATCGTATATGAAACTATAGTCGGGGACAGGAGTTGAACCTGGGACCTCTCGTTAACGAGGCGGAAGTCTTAGCCACTGGGCTATTCCATGACGGCATCCATCCCTGGCTTATCACAGTTTTACATCAACGACTGCATTTGTAATTCTAACCATTTACTCTAAAGCTTTCATTTTTATCAATTTATCTAAGCTTCTACCCATTGAACTAAGCTTAATCTAAGCTCACTCGAACTATGACAAGGCGGAACTGCTTTGTATACATAAGTTCTTATTGTTATTTTTACTGATCAATTATTTTTCTTTGCGAAAATGTCAGAAATAGTTAAGGACGTGCCAATCCTTATTTTTATATTTGTTTTTTTAGCGACGTTTCTAATTGTTTGCAATTATTAATACAGGCTCGACGTTATGAATCAAAGGGGGTGATTCGAAACAATTTGAAAATTGTGAATGAAATGTATTAGGCTGGCCAGATAGCGCTATTTCGAATGTTGCCAAACATTCTCATCAGTGACCTTTCTGTTTAGAATTATTAAACTCAAACTGATCGTATATGAAACTATAGTCGGGGACAGGAGTTGAACCTGGGACCTCTCGTTAACGAGGCGGAAGTCTTAGCCACTGGGCTATTCCCTGACGGCATCCATCCCTGGCTAATCACAGTTTTACATCAACGACTGCATTTGTAATTCTAACCATTTACTCTAAAGCTTTCATTTTTATCAATTTATCTAAATTGCAGTCGTTGATGTAAAACTGTGATTAGCCAGGGATGGATGCAGTCACGGAAAAGCCCAGTGGCTAAGACTTCCGCCTCGTTAACGAGAGGTCCCAGGTTCAACTCCTGTCCCCGACTATAGTTTCATATACGATCAGTTTGAGTTTAATAATTCTAAACAGAAAGGTCACTGATGAGAATGTTTGGCAACATTCGAAATAGCGCTATCTGGCCAGCCTAATATATTTCATTTACAATTTTCAAATTGTTTCGAATCACCCCCTTTGATTCATGACGTCGAGCCTGTATTAATAATTGCAAACAATAAGAAACGTCGCCAAAAAAACAAATATAAAAAAAAAAAATATATATAATAATAATTATTTTGTCTAAAATTACCCAGCCGGGATCCTGAGACCGCACATGATTATGCGGCGGGTGCCTTAGCTTTTGAGCTACTTCCAACCATATTACGACCGCAGCTATATTGCTTCTTATGTTTTGGGCAGCATACATGAGCTCTGAATGTTAATGTTGTTTAACCAATATAGCTGCGTCCACAATGAAAATGGCGATGGCTCAACAGATAAGGCACCCGCCGCATCATCAAAAGGTAAGTTAATAAAGAAAATTTGTTAATGGTTTCATTTTAATTTCTTACATTTCGAGCTTATGCATGAAAATAAAAAACTATTCAAACAAATGGATGGTTAATGTAAGCAATGTTCTTAATTCTAAGTTCAAAATGTTCCTTATTTATTTTAAGCACAAATAGTTCTTTAATAAAGAACCAACGGTATCATTTTAAGAACAATTTCAAGACCATTTCGTTCATAAAACACGAATGGCGGTCCGTTCTAAATTTAAGAAAATGGTTCTTAAAAAGAAGCACATCTGTTCCTATCAATATTTCATGACCCGATGCTCTTGATTTTATATGGGGGGCGAACGGATCTTTTTTTTCCCCACCTTTTAAAATCGGAATCGGCTATATCTTTAACATTTTTGAGCTAGAGTCACCAAATTTGGTAACATAAAAGCTGGCGCTGTATTGGTTAGTATCACGTTTTCACTTGATATTTTATATTTTCTGCATTCCGAAAGTAAAAACAAGTAAAACGTTGCAGTCGAACGCAACCGACTGCGGAATACTTTGATACCAGTAAAAGAACGGATGGTAAGGAGTCTTATTGCAAAGGAGAGGGCCGGGTGGTAAACAGCACCAGCTATCATATTACCAAATTTGGTGCCTTTAGCTCAAAAACTGTGGAAGATAACTGAACTTCCAAATGTAAAAGGTGAGCGGCAGAGGTGTGTGTGGCATCCAAATTTTTGAATCAAATGTTTTTAACGGTCACCATTTATCTTCCTACCAAGTTTGGTGGCTCTAGCTCAAAAACTGTTAAAGATATACCCGATTCCGATTTTATAAGGCGGGTGGCTTGGGTGGGCGTGGCATCTTTTGATCTTTTGTAGATGCCACCATATATCTTCCTACGAAAATTGGTGACTCTAGTTCAAAAAATGTGGAAGATACACGCATAACCGTTTTAACAACGGCGGGGGGTGAGGGGCGAAAGGTGTGGGTTGATGCAGTTTGTTGGAAAACTTCACTACCTATCTTGACCCGAAATTTGGTACCTCTAGCTCAAAAAATGTGAAAACTTTAGGCGTTTCCTATTTCAAGGAGAAGGGGGGATGGGGCGGAATTAGGGGGCGTGACTCCAAAATTATGATGCACTTTTTTGGGGAACGTCATTACCTATCTCGACACAAAATTTGGTGGCTCTAGCCCAACAAATGTAAAAACTATAGGCGTTTCCAATTTCAAGGAGCAGGGAGGATGCGGGCGGATGGAGTGGGCGTGGCATCCAAAATTTTTTATGCAGTTTTTTCAAGGACGTGACTAGCTATCTTCGTGCAAAATTTGGTAGCTCTAGTTGCAGGAATGTGAGAAATATTTTTATCGGTTTTCTGGTATCGATTTTATCGATTTCCCAGCCTCCTAGTAGGCGTGGCAGCCCAATCTTGACACTTTATCTGTCTCGCCTATAGACAAACATACGGATGGACGGACAGACGGACGCCATGACGGACATTGCACAAAACCCAAGAATGATAGAGACCAGATTGCGACATACCGAGCTCAAAATGGTGGAGGCGGCCACTGACGTCACTGTTCGCCTGATTCTATTGGCTAAAAATTTAAAAGCAACGGCATTTAAAAAATGTGAAAACCGTGTGACAGTGGGAAGAGGTTTTAAATTTGATATTATTTTTTGATAGCACTTAGTTCATGAATTGTCTCATACAAGACTTAGCTATTGTTATTTTTTACAAATTATGCACCCAATACCCAAATAAAACATTTCATAATCTAATTAAATTACAAAACTTTTACACTTTTTTTTATCTTTGTCTGCAGCCGCCCACTGTGCACTCCATTTAGTGTTTTTTTCAGTGCTACCAAACAACATAAAATTCGTTCGTTTTGTTTATAATTTGTATGACCAAAATTTTTATAAGAACAAGTAAAATCGTTGCAGTCGGACGCAACCGACTGCGGAATACTTTGATACCAGTAAAAGAACGGTTGATAAGGGGGTGTGCAGGGGCGAAGGGAGTGGGCCATGTGGTAAACATCGCCAGCTATCATGTTACCAAATATGGTGACTAGCTCAAAAACTGTGGAAGATAACTGAACTTCCAAATTTAAAAATTGGGCGGCAGATGTAGGCGTGGCATCCAAATTTTTGAATCAAATGTTTTTAACTGTCACCATCTATCTTCCTACCAAGTTTGGTGGCTCTAGCTCAAAAACTGTTAAAGATATAGCCGATTCCGATTTTAAAAGGCGGGTGGCTTGGGTGGGCGTGGCATCCAAAATTTTGATGCAGATCTTTGGTAGATGTTGCCATCTATCTTTCTACCAAATTTACGGGCTCTAGCTTAAAAACTTTAAGGCATCTAAATGTTGGATGCAGATCTTTTGTAGATGTCACCATATATCTTCCTACCAAATTTGGTGACTCTAGCTCAAAAAATGTGAAAACTATAGGCGTTTCCAATTCCAAGTAGAAGGGGGATGGGGGCGGAATCAGGAAGCATGGCATCCAAGTTTTAATTAATTTTTTTTAGGAACGTCAGTACCTATCTTGACACTAAATTTGGTGGCTCTAGACCAAAAAATGTGAAAACTATAGGCGTTTCCAATTTCAAGGAGAAGGGGGATGTGGGCGGAATCAGGGGGCGTGGTATCCAAAATTTTGATGCAGTTTTTTCAGGAACGTGACTAGCTATCTTCTTGCAAAATTTGGTAACTCTAGCTGCAGGAATGTGAGAAATATATGGTTTTATCGGTTTTTAGTTATCGAATTTATCGAAATCCCAGCCTCCTAGTAGGCGTGGCACCCCAATCTTGACACTTTATCTGACTAGCCCATAGACAAACATATTTGCCAAGTTTCAAGTCTCTCGATTTACAGGTGTCCATGACGGACATTGCACAAAACCAATATACCATGAGACCTTCGGTATCAAAGTATAAAATCGTTTTATGTTGACAACTCTTCAAATGAAACCAATGACGTATTATAACGGGAACACACTCGGATGTCGCGATCTGGTCTCTATCATTCTTGCACAAAACCAATATACCAGGTGTACAAGCTTAAATACGCTGTTTTCCGGTAAAAATAAAAAAAAAAATTTTTTCACACAAAGCCAAAAATTAATTTATTCAAAGTATTTGGAAATGGAAATGGCTTGTTGAGTTGTAACGAACCTTCGGTTTGTCCCGAATATAAGCTGGGCTAACTCTTGCGGTGCTGAGGGTACGTGCCAACAAATTTGTATTTGTGGTGCTGCGATAATTAGAACAGTTGGTGGATTTGATTTATATAAAATGTATTTGAATTTTGCGTGCTGTTTATCTGTTTGATACACTTGTATTTTCTTAAAACTAGTTTGGCTGCGTGCTGGACTATCCTCACGGTACTATTACCCTTGCCTTTGGAACACCTTACAATGTGCTCTCCTGCCAGTCAACCATCGATTTAGTCTCGCCTACGGGACTAGGTTCTATTGCCTACTACGCCAGCTACGCCAGGTTTCGCTATTGGCTCTCTTGTCGCCGCAAGAAGCTACCAATAGCACTTCTACTCGCTGGTGTACGTGCGCTTCACCTTGTCTTACGCCAGGCTCACTGATTAGGCACGAGGATGGCAAGGATTCGCCTTGCAAGATGTATCCTCAGAGCAAGTCTTTCGCAACGCTTGACCTCAGTCAGTCACGAAACCGCACTTAGATAACGTACAACTTTTGTAACTTAGAGTATTATCTATGCTTCTATGGACTTATGATATTTCACAAACTTTTAGAACTACTTCTAGCTCCTTGTGTAGAGCATAAAAGTCCTTGCAAATGTCATTGTAGTCCTTGTTCCACTTTCACTGAGGCACGTTGTATCCTTCCGCACTTGTCTCCGACCTCTACTGTCCCTCGCGGTCGGTTGGCGGCTCCTTTTATACGCACTGCTACCTCGCTGAACGCGTTTATTAATACTCGTACCGGCCGTATTTCAGTTTTCGCGTGATCACTCCGATTTTCTACTGTCCCGCGCTGTCGGTCGACAGCTCCTTTTATACGCGCTGCTGCCTCGCTGGATCGGGGCCTGTCAGCGCCAATGTCAAAGGAATAGCAAAGGTGGCGTGATGGTCATTTTGGCCCTTGGCAACAACGGTGCCTGGCCGTAGCGACAGTGATCACTATAAACGGTGATCGCACTGCTCACACACCAACGGCACTCTGTCCTCCACATTAACGGTACGTGCCCAGCCATCCCAGCTGCGAGACACGTACCTAAGCGCTGACACCGGGCGTCAGAGCGAGACAGCATGTGAATTCGCCGCGACTCAGGTCCGGCCGCGGCATGTCTCCTTATACGTGTTTCGGGCGCCGGCTTTGTTTACATTTGCATATAGTTACAAATATATATATATGTATGTCTACACATACCCAGCATATATATATTTGTTATATACAAATATATAGCAAGCCAGCCGAGTTATACTACTTTTGTGAGAAGCATTCACAGCTCCTCACACTCCCCTCTTTCCTCGGAAGTGGAGTCTTCCACTTTAAATTCAAACTTTGATCAAGAGCGCCATCCGCAACGACGCGCCGTTTCGAACTCAACGGCCGTTCACCGACCTTATAACCACCAGCTTAGGGTTGTGTTGATTGTCCTCGTAGCAGTCAGTTTTGTGTTGCGCGCTGTGTTGTTGACATTGCATGCCTTGCCAGGGAGCCTAGTGTCGTACATGATCGGCGATATTTAATCGATAGCGGCGATCTACGCCGGCTATTGACAAACGCTCCTTACTGACAAAAAAGACGAGTCAAATTGTTGCTGCAAAAATATAACTCAAAAAGTAAGTATAAAAAAAAACCCACCACGATTGCCATCTTAGTTTTGCCGTTATTAATACCTTCTCTCTTTTACTCAGGGTTGGCCCCGCGATGCCCGCTGGCTTTATTTTCCCCCCGTGGCTCCAGGTACGTACCGTTTCGCCAATACTAACCAGCGTCTGCCGGTGCTACATTTCTTCTTCTTCTTTTTTTTCTTTTCAGGTGCCAAAACAACGCTCTCTTTTTTTTCAAATATTTTTTTTTTGGTAGTTCTTTATTTATAATTTTTTTATAAGTGTGTGTGCGCGTTTTGACCGGCTCGCGGCCCGTGCGCTCACGGGTCGCACACGAATACACGAGTCCCCATAATGCCCCATAATACCGTGACTGCCTCGTCGCCGTCGCCGTCATCCCTTCGCCGTGCGGGGCTGCGCGTCGTCGTCCGCGTCCATTACGCCGACTTCGGCCTCCTCGAACGGTGCCGCGTCGTCGTTCTCGTTTACCTCCTCGGTTGTGGCCGCGCCGTCGTCCGCCATCGGCTCGTACTCTTTGTACCAGTCGCCCTCCGCCTCCGATTCCGAGGAGATCTCGATGATCTCCTCATCCTCTATCCGGTCCCTCGGTTGCGGCGAGGGTGACCTCGCTAGCCGCTCCTCAGGCGGTGGCGTCGGCGGTAACACTGGCCGAAACCACCCGGGCTCGGGCTCCCTCTCCGTTTCGGTCTCTGACTCCGTTTCCGACGAGGCCGAGTCCCGCTCCTCCTCGCTCCTTCTACGCCCCAGGTCCTCCGCCTTTCGCCGTTACGCGTTGAACAGGAATCGCTGGAGGCGATCCTGTCGCACCTGCCTCTCCTCGCAGGAATCGCGCATCGGCGACGCCATCAGCACGAGCACGTCGGGCGACGGCTCTCGCTGGTGACGTGCTACGCGCTGCCTCGGGGTGCTGGTGCCACCCGACGTGCTTCTAACAACGCGCGGACGTGTTGATCGCGTGGCGGCGGTCCCACGCTGCTGTCACTTTTCCCTGCCTCGGACATCTCGTTGCGTACGTCTTGGATTTTATATTCTCAAAGAGGCTGAACGCATGGCAGCCAGCGCTTTTATACCCTCTGGTGAGTACTCATGTGTGTTTGTGTTAGTATGCGATCAACGGTTTCCTTACCGTTATGACCGCCATGTTTGTCAGCGCTCTCCCTGGATTTTTTTTTTTTAATTCGCCGCGTTTGTTGTTTGTTATTGTTTTTTTTTGCATTCATGTACCAGATATGGCACATGTATTACCCTCCCTTTTTTTTATAAAAAAAAAAAATCTAAGCCCCTTACTATGATTCCAAACTAATACCGATTTTCTTATTATTCCACAGGTATAAACTCAGGTGAGTATGTGAGGTATAACACTTTACGATTTTAATAACTTAATCTTTTGCTTTCAGATATCTACGCCTTTTTTCCTTTTGTAGGCAGGGAAATCGTAGGGTCCCCCCTTTATTTATTCTTTTTTTTTTTTAATTTTACATGGTCCCCCCATTACTTTTTTTTTAAAAAATTTTACATTTTCCGCCCTTTACTTTTTTTTCTTAAAAAAAAAACTACATGGTCCCCCCTAACAACAAAAAATTTTACATTTTTTAAAAATGTCCGCACGACTTGTTCTGTTACTGTTTTGTGCTTTTTTTCCCTTTAAAAAAAAAAAAAAAAAAACGGCCAAAACAGATTACAGCGATTTGCGTTCCCCCTTGTCCGCTTCCTCACTATACGGTTTTAAGTCGCAAATGTGAGCTGTCCGTTCCCTTTTCTCAGTTTTGCTTCTTAGTTTCGCTATAACTGGTGATACGAAATTTGTTATCGTATATGGGCCAGAGAATTTCAGGGCCAGCTTTGCAGCGAAACCCTCAGCTGCATTTGACAAATGGTGTTGCTTCGCCCACACCTTGTCGCTCACTGCAGGCTTCCATGCCCGTCTCCTCAAATTGTAATGCCGTGCCTGGTCTTGGGCCGCCTTTTAAAGACTACGTCTTACCACCTCGAATACCTCCTTTAACTTAGAGGCATTTTCGGTGGGCGTTTGCGTGTTCCTGCCGGTTCCGACTGTGACCCCGTCGAACAGTGCGTTTGGCAATCGCGGCTCGCGTCCCTGTGCTATAAACGCCGCACTGTATCCGGTAGATGCTGCCACGCTCGAATTGACGGCCAAAGACAGCTCTGGTAGCAACTCGTCCCAGCACCGCTGATTGTCCTTGGCATATTGTGCCACCATTGTTTTTACGGTCCGATTTGTCCTTTCCGTTGGGTTTTCTTGTGGAGTGTATGGTGCGGTAAACTGGTGCCGCACCCCACATTCTTCAAGAAAACTTCTAAATGCCTTGCTTGTAAACTGCGCTCCGTTGTCCGTTATAAGCACTTTCGGCACTCCAAACCTGGCCAATATCCGTTCGCGGAATCCTTTATGTAACGATGCGGTTGTAGCGCTTCTCAAAGGGACCAGCTCTGTCCACTTTGAGAACCTGTCCACAAACACCAAGAGCATAGTATTTCCATGTTTGGACCGGGGTAAGGGCCCAACAAAATCCGCACATACTGTGCTCCATGGCTCTTCCAGTATCTGTGTCAGCATTTTCCCAGCAGCCGCCATCTGACTTGGCTTGTACAATTGGCAGATTTCGCAGCGATGTACGTACGCGCCTGTGTCTCTTTACAAGCCGGGCCAGTAATAGCGAGTTGCCAATCGCGCTATCGTCTTCCTGCTACCGAGGTGTCCGGCTGTTGCGGCGTCGTGATTTTCTAGCAACACCTGGTTCCTCTTGCTGCTCGGTACGCAGAGTTTCCACGATGACACTTCCTCGTTGCCTGCGCGATGTAGTATGTGCCGGTAAAGGTTTCCGTTCTCCTCTACGAAGTCCGGGTATTTTCTGGGGTTTTTCCTAATATCTTCTCGCATCTTTTGGATCCATTTGGATCTCGCGCTGGATTCCTCCATGCCTTCGATCGACCACATGTCTCTTGTAGTGGCTGTCGGGACAATGCATCGGCTACGACATTGAGATTACCCTTTCGGTATCGTATCTCAAAGTCGTATTGTTTTAGTTCTAGCGCCCACCGCGCTATCCTACCCGATGGACTCTCGATGGAGTTGAGCCACTTCAGAGCCATGTGATCGGTTATCACGACGAAATGGTATCCCTCCAGGTACGGCCGCAGTTTTCGAATACCCCATACTATGGCCAAGCACTCTTTTTCGGTAGCCGAATAATTCCTTTCGGCTCCGTTGAGTGTTCTGCTGGCATACGATATTACTCGTTCACCTTCGTCCGACGGTTGAGTCAATATCGCACCCAGGCCATAGTTGCTTGCATCTGTCTGCAAGCAAAAGGTTTTCGAAAAATCGGGGCATGCCAAAACAGGTGACTGTGTCAGTCGGCTTTTGATAATTTCAAATGCCTGTTGTCGTTCTTCTGACCATTCCCATTTGGCTCCCTTTTTAAGCAGGTCGTTTAGAGGGTGTACCGTTGTCGCGAAGTCTGGTACAAAATGCCGGTACCAGGATGCGACTCCCAAATACTGCCTCAGCTCCATCGCGTTTCCGGGTAGCTTTAATTCTGCGATTGCAGCAACCTTTTCTGGGTCTGTGCAGATGCCCTTGTCGGTCACCCGGTCACCTATTTGTTCGGCAAGCGTTTTTCTCGATTGGGTGTCGTCCTCATCCAAAAGAGCCTGCAAATCATGGTTCTCAACTTTTCTGGGTCTATTTTCACGCTTCTTGTCACTCAAGTCAAAATATCCTTCTTTGAACCGACGAAACCAGTCTCTGCAAGTGGTTTCCGTTAGCGCACTGTCACCATAGGCCTCCACAAGCATTCGATGCGATTCAGCAGCAGATTTTTTCAAATTGTAGCAGAAAAGTAGAGCTTCCCGCATATGCTCTTTTTCTGGCACGAAACTAGACATGATTATGCTAGGAAAAATGTATGTTGTCTTATGAAATCACTGATGATGTGCACTAATTGTCGTAAACAGGTGTCAAACTCATAAAAATAAAAGAATGCACAGTCGATAATAGCTCAATATGCTCACTAACGCCATCTTCGAGCAAACAGCGGATTTAAGCTTGTACACCTGGTACTATGAGACCTTCGGTATCAAAGTATAATAAATCGTTCTTTGACCTATGGCAGAGTTAAAAAAAAATATATTATTGTGTACGGGAGAGAGAGAACAAAAAAGAGGAAGAGAGGAAAAATTACATGTCTTTAGTTTGTACGTCAGGCATTAACTTGTGCTGCGTTTTTTATTTTCTTATTCTTCTCACTCCATCCTTTCTATATTTTTGGATTGTTTCTAGCGTGATGTAAAACATTTATAACGGCGTATCAGGCCAACTGAACCCGTGGCGACATCTTCCGGAAGTTTGATTGAAGTCTGCATTTTAAACATCCGCTAGGCGTCCCGCGACATCTCAGTGCATGAAAATTATGCTCTTCGTGCTAGTCTTTTTATACTCTGATACCGAAGGTTAAGATTATATTGGTTTTGCACAATGTCAGTCATGGTGTCCGTCCGTCTGTCTGTCCAAATGAACATGCGTTTCTCCGACACCCTTAAAGCTAGAGACTTGAAATTTTACAAATATATTGGTCCATGTCTGTGTCAGACAAAATGTCAATATAGGGGCGCTACGCACACAGGGGCTGGGAAAGCGATAACAAATTAATTAACCTCGACGTCTAAATAAATACATCAAGCATGTATCCCACATCTTAACAGCTAGAGTCACAAAAATGTTTAGACAGATAGATGGCGACATCCTTAAATAAAAATATTTGGATGCAACGCCTCCAACCTATGCCCCACACTCCTACGCTTTTTAAAAACGGGAATGCGTATATCTTTCAGAGTTTTTTTTTTAGCTAGAGTCACCAAATCAATATATCTGATGAGATTCCCCAAACATCTAACAAATAGAAGACCTTAACCATGCTGATCAAATATTAATACCTTATGCGGTCATTGATGCTTCCTTCTGTGCGTTACACGTTTTATCACAAAATGAATATATTTATACTTTTTTAAGTACACAGTTGCTTTGCCGCCATAAGCTGTTATGGGCTGCCTTGCTTGTATCTTTTTATACCCTATTCCATAAAATTTGTAAAAGTGGTTTATTTGTTTTGTGCAAAAGTAAGTAACAGGTAAGTCTAAAGTATGTAGTCCTAGCCATTCCAATCTTGGTGTTTTTAATTGTTTTAATAAAAAACAACAGTCCCCATCGGAAGATATAAGTTGCCTAGGGTGAGGGATATTAGGCTCGCAGGGAGTTCATAGAAACAAGCAAGGAGGTTAAATTCCTTGGGGTCAGTAAATTTCATTTTGGCACTCATGTTCAGAATACGATTGCAAAGTGCTACACAGCACAGTATATATGTCGTAACATAGCCGGGAAGTCATGGGGAACATCACCAAAGATAATAAGATGGCTATACCTTATGGTAGTAAGGCCAATGATATAATGTCGTGTACTAGCTAGGGTGGCAATTACTATTATGTAGTCTGCCCCGATAAGCAGTAGAACTGAGCTGTCGGTCTTCTCGATACAGCCTCGCCTGGGAACGGGAATCGGGTTTTGTGCACTATGCTACGCTCTGTGGATGGCTCGCCGGATGGGGTCGTGGGCTTCCTATCCCTTATGTTCCTATGGCACCTTACGACACAAAAATAAAGTTTAAGTGCACATACTACTGATACTACTCTAAAGATCTACAAAATATAATCAAAAGTAAATAATAGGATCGGTCAGAAAAGTATGCAGCATAGCCAATGCAGTAGTTGTATGAACTTGATGTTGTTGTTCATACGCTCTCTATACCCTCCCTGCCTTGGCAATTGAAGAGCGAAAATAAAATTGCCCCTAATTTGATTACACTCGATATTCCTTCATTATGATGTAATCATGACGATACTGGTTTTATTTAATAATTCATTTCCAAACAATTATTATTATTCGCAATTAAATGGTATTTCATACAATTTTTACGCTTCATTACGTTATTTGCATTTTAGGTAGTTTTATATAATTTTAGATATTTAAGTAACGTTCTTAGTAATTTGTTTCAATTCAAAAATATAAAGATAACTCTGGCAAAATCATTTTTAAGCTATTCACACGATATTTTATAAGCATGTATCACTCTGTATTTACTTTTTGTTGTTACTCACAATTACAAATCCATCGCTGAGTCCGTTGGTACCAAAGAACTGCTGTGGCTGTTGAATTAAACGTTGATTTTATGCACGTATAAACGTGTGGTCAATCACTTAAAAGGTTCCTGCCAAATAGTTCGATTAACAAATTTTCACAATAGCAATTAATAACTAATACTATAAATTTTAATATTTTTATATTTAACCGAATTTCTTAAACGTTGTTGCGCATGGCGGTGATACAAACTTCCAAGGCAAATAGCAAGCACAAGGTAATTCGCAATTGCGAAACAAAGAAGAGCAGGGCAACTTCGCGTTACTCTCACTTCCAATCCTCTCTCATCTGGTCATGTATAACTGTGTCAGCCAACGCTGTCAAAACTGTGCACCGTGGGACGAATAACACATGAGGTCTGCCAGTTTTAAGGTTAGGTCACAGCTCTAATTTCGAACTCGTGCATCAAAGTATATCAATCCAGGACTCCAGAGCAGATCCTAGATTCGGTCACCAAGTTGAACGAACACTAGGGAATGCCTTGCGCCACGGTACCATGTACTTCGTACCAGTGTAAAATTACAGCGGTCGACGGCTATGTGTGTGTGTGTATGTGAACAAAACGCGCACGGCGCGCGGAGCGCTAGCCGTCGACACTGACAATGCTGTCTTTGCTGAGAATTAAAACACAATGATTTAGAAAGATGCACTTACTAACTCTTTAGTAAAATATCACCTTTTCCAATTATAAACTCCCGCACAATTATTAGGGCTGCTGACTGTCTAGCCAGAGTCTGGTTATATATAATATTCACAATTCCGAGGTCTTAACAGCCGCACTGTACTTTTATATATATGTATGTGTAGGCAAATCACGCGTTTTCTCTTAGTATAAATTTTATTAATTTTAAATAACTTGCACACGTCTTGATTATTTGAACGCTGAGACAGAAAAGATCGACAGCTTAGAACGTTTTGTCTAATGCAGCGTGGCTTGGTCACAGCAACGAGCTTTCAAACGGTGTAATTCCAATGCTGAACAGCAGGAGAGCGTAACAAGCGTGAACCAAGATATGCTTTCAAAAAAAAAAAGAACGGGATCAAAAGCTGCGAGCGAGATTTGCTGACAATGACAATGGGACTTATTTGTCTTTTCCATGGCAAAATATGTTTTATTTTTGCTCAGAAAGTAAAATTCGTTTGGGGTAGTATTCTGTCCACTACAGACCACAGATGATGCCATTGAAGTCTACGAAGTGGCATAATCTGACTACAGGACGGTTTACTACCTAATCTGAATATCTTTCAAATGATAAACTCCGATGTTCTTGCCTTGTTCGTTTTGTAGTTCATAGTATTATGTAGTTGTAGTTCATAGCTTAATTTGCGATTAACTTTAGCCTTGAAGAATACAAGATCAAGTTTGTGACTGAACTTTTTACTAGCATTACTTTGTGAGAACTTCCGAGCATAAACCTCTTGGCCTGGTTCCAGGGTAATGTTTCTGCTACGCAAGTTGTAAACTCGAGTATTGACGTCGTGAGCATTGGCAATATTTGTTTTTGATTCGCTTCTAGCCAATTGTAATGCATCAGGATAACTAATTCTAGTGTCATCACTAAGCAAATGCAGTTTTCTAAGAAGGTCGTAATCTTTCCCATTTAATATCATGTTTTGACCGAAAGTTAAAAAGTATGGGGAGTAGCCAGTACTACTATGTATACTAGATCTAATCGCACCATTTATTTCATTTAATTTCTGATCCCAACAAGTATGATCATTTCCAATGTAGGCACGTATTGCTGCTAACACCGATCTATTCAGCCGCTCGCTTGCATTCGCTTGCGGAGAGTATATCGCTGTGCATATATGCTTAACAGAAAATCGAGTTAAAAATGCTTCAAAATATCCTGACCGAAACTGAGAGCCGTTATCTGTTAAAACATATTCAGGTACACCAAATGTGAAGAAAATATAACTTTCAAGAAAATCACAGATTTTCGGTGAAGTAAAACGCTTTAACGGACAAAGAAAATGAAATTTTGTACAGTGATCGACAACTATCAATAATCCAATGTTTCCAGATTTAGATCGCGGATATGGACCTAGCAAATCTAATTATAATCGTTGGAATGGTCTGTCAGAAACAATGGGTCTACCCATATGTGGTCTTAAGACAACATTCGGACTCTTGGTTTGCTTACAGATTGAACAATTCTTGATATACTCACGAGTTTGTGCTACCATTCGTGGCCAAAATAAGTATCGTTTCAGCTTATTAATCGTTTTACCCATACCGCAGTGCGAAGCACTTGGAGAGTCATGAGCCTGCTGCAAGACATTATTAACAATTCCTGACGGTACCCATAACTTCCATGATTCTGACTCTTGATCTGTGTTTCCTGTTGCCATTTCTGTTCGCTTATAAACAAAGCCATCAGAAATTTTAAGATCAGGCAATTGACCTTGATTTTTCTTAACGCGATCAATTAAATTCAAATACTCTGGACTACGAAAATATTCAGAAGACAAATCAATGATAGGTCCGGTTTGCACAAACTCTTCGATTGATGAATCGTTTTGTCTGGACAAAGTGTCCGCCACAACATTCAGAGATCCTCTTCTGTGTTCAATTTTAAATACGAAACCTTGCAATTGAATAGCCCATCGTGCTAAACGACCTGACAAATCTTTTTGACGCATGATCCATTGCAATGCTGCATGATCGGTCACAACCAAAAAGTCTTGGCCTTCAATATAAGGACGAAATTTCTTTATGCCCTTTATGACAGCTAAGCATTCTAATTCCGTGACGGAATAATTCCTTTGAGCCTTAGAAAGCTTTACCGACATAAATGCGATTGGCATTTCTACACCTTGGTCATTTTCTTGTGACAGCACGCATCCAAGTCCGTATGAGCTTGCATCACAAAGCAATATAAATCTTTTAGAAAAGTTCGGAGTGATTAGAATTGGTGCGCTTGTCAACCGTTTCTTTAACTCAATAAAGGCATTGTTTGCCTCATCAGTCCATTTAAAAGCAGTTTTATTTTTCTTCAGACACTCGGTTAACGGAAAACTCAAGTCAGCGTAATTTTCGACAAATCGACGGTACCAACCAGTTAATCCTAGGAAACGCCTAAGCTGTCTGACTGTAATTGGAACGGGAAAATCGTTTATTGCTTGAATTTTAAATGGATCTGTTTTTATTTGACCATCTCGAATTATAAAACCGAGATATTTTATCTCTTTCATGCAGAATTTAGACTTGCTCACATTAATAGTTATATTAGCCTTGCGAAGACAGAGTGCAATCTCCTGCAGTAACAACAAATGGGATTTAAAATCGTCTGAAAGTACGAGAAGGTCATCAAGATAGACAAAAACTCGATTTCGAAGATGAGGTGGAACCACATGATCCATTAACCTACACATCGTTTGCGGTGCGTTTGTTAAGCCGAATGGCATCACCTTGTATTGATACAATGGCCTATTAGGTATTGTGAAAGCAGTGTATTGGCGTGACTGTTCATCTAAAGGAATTTGCCAAAACGCATGCTTCAAGTCTAGTCCGGTAATAAAACAAGCAGGAGGCAAGCGACTGAGTATCCCATCTATATGGGGTAAAGGATAAGCGTCTTTACGAGTATGCTTATTTACCTCGCGTGAGTCTAAGCACAATCGTACTTTGTTATTTTTCTCTACAATTACACAATTGCTGCTCCATGCGCTATTAGATGGTTCGATAACACCTAAAGCCAACATATTATCTATTTCAGCGAACATCAATTTTTCTCGAGCAGGTGACACTGGCCAATGCCTTTGCTTAATGGGTTTAGTGTCTCCTACGTCTATAGAATGAGAAATTACACTAGTTCTACCCAATCCTTCAATTTCAAAAGACGGAAAAATCTTAATCACGGCGGCTAATCGCTGCCGTTGTTCCGATGAAAGAGAATGCAGGTTTGAAGTATCTTCTTCATAATCTGAGTCTCCCACATCTAATTCGGATATTTTTGGATTTAAAATTTGGTCTACTAGTCCAAAACTTGACCAAAAAATCCATGCCTAGGTATACTGTTTGTTTTAGCGCTGGTATGAGAAAGAATTCGATAGGTTTGGTTATATTTCGATATGTTATTGAAGACGTAAAAATCCCTTCCACTTTACAAGTGCTTCCATCAGCTGTTTTAACGTTGCCGGAGCAAGGACGAGTCTTACAAGTGGATTGCAACTCAAGAGCTAATTTGCTGCCGATGCAACTAATAGATGCGCCAGAGTCTAATAAAGCTTTATGGTTTTTACCTTCAATCTGAATTTCAATGTATAATCTATTATCAGAGTTGAAAAACACTGACGAAACTAGTCTCTTACGCGTACTAATGACGTTTTTCCAAAATGTTCTCAATCGGATTGTAGAGCGCTTGGGTTTGCTTATAAATGCTAAGGTTTGCTGATCTCCAAAAATTTTATTTCTGGCTTTTACGTAATTTTCATATCTCACATGAAATGGTATGATTTCCTTATTAGATACTAATTTGGGTGACGATAAGCTTGACTGCGGAACGGAGTTTAGTTCACTCTCCGTTTTAGTAGAGCTCTCGTTTAGTAAGGTATCGGATGCGCTTAATTGGTAGAGGTCTGCGCATCCTTTAGCCGGTTTTCCGAAGGATTACACTTGACACAGCGTGGCTTATATACATCTTTAGTACCACAGCCGTAGCAAAATACTCTGCGTACTTCAAAACAGTCGTCGTATCTGTGACCAACTTTGTCACAATTCCAACACACTATTTTGTTTCGAACAATACCTGCTATCGTTGCTTCTGAATTCTGGTCTTCTTCTTCTAAAAGTTCAGATATATTACGACGATAGTTAAACTGATTTTTATTTGACGAATGTCGAAGCTCACCATAAAAATGTTCATGTTTCTGTACTTCTTCATGTAGAACATCGAGAGTACGAACACGCAAATGCAACAATTCATGTCTAAGTGGTGTTTTCGAATTATCAATTAAAAGTTGAACTAATTCTGATTCGGATATGGAGCGTGAAAGCCTATTGGTTAAATCTTCAATGCCTACCTGATAGACATCGAACGACTCCATTTCGCCTTGACGACGCTTCGCAATCTTTCTCCAAATATCCACATCGCTATCCGTATCATCATATTTATCACGGAAAACGGAACAAAAAGTTTCCCAATTAAAGTGTGGGTGCTTGCGATGAAAGTGCCAAAACCAATCGGACGCTTTATCTGCTAAAAGCAAATGTAAATGATCACAAATGATTTGAAATTCACCTCGGAGTGTTTGAGCTGTGAGGGATCGGATACGGTAAATAAATTCACTAGCCGATAATTTATTTTTAGTTCCATCAAAACGAACATGCCAATTTTGGATGATATTTCCAACTTTTTCGGGTGGTAGGCTTGAAGCTACACTACTGTGCCTTAGAATGTTGGTTGGACTACTAACATTTGAACTTACAACTGGTCGAGCTGGATTACCGTTGTTTGAGTTTGTCTGCCTAAATGAAGCTTGATGGTTAAATTGTAACGACGCTAACTGAGTTTGCAACGAGGATGCTATGTGTGCAGTTAGTTCTTCTAGCATGATCTTTTGTTGTGCTTGCAAAGCTGTCTGCACATAACTTGCTATTTCATTAGGACTTATAGGTAAAGTTGGTATTTTTTGTTGGACAAAATGTCTAGGGATATTATTTTCATTAACTGAACCCGCTAATTGCTTACTTCTGGATCTGGTATGCATACCTCTCTTGGGTATAGCTCCTCTACCTCTTCCACGTGCTGAACGCTCGGTTCTACGATTCGTAGAAGGTAAATCTAAAGAATCAAAATCTAAGCTACTAGCGTTTTTACTGTTGCGCGCTTCTGCTTCCGACATTTCAACAGCTAGACTCGGATTGCTAAACGGCTCAGCTGTGCATATTACATGACAGGTTGGACAGTTAGATGACTCCCTGAATCTCTCAAATAGACAATCGCTATGAAACTCATGATTGCAAGAAGTTGTTACCGTAATCTGGTTTGTTGTTATGTTATCGTTACAAATTTCGCATATTTTAGCCTGCTCCAATTCTGGAGTAGGTCGGTTTTCAGTGATGCTATGTTGTAATGGCATCATAAATATATTAAGGTTTTTTACTAATTCAAAAAGATCGTCACTTTCCATACATAATGAAAGAATATCAGTAAAGCATTTTGCTTCTGCATACTAAACTATTTAAAAGAATGTGGCTATTGTATAGTCTAACTCTAAAGTTCTATGCGTACTGGACAAGATCTCAAATTTCCATCTAAGACTTGTTTTTCACAGCAACCAAAAAACAATATAATTGACTAATGAGTTGAGATGGCGAAAGAAATGAAGTCCTATTAAAGTCGACCTATCCAAAATAATCAATAGCTATCGCAATTCGTTTAATGGATCTACCAGGCTTTGCCCACAAATAAATATAAGGAATAAAATAATTTGAACTGTTTGTCTCATGACCAAGTTTGTGAATAATCTCCTCTGGTAGATCAAACCAAAACATGATTCGCATCTCGATTCCTAGAATTGAAATAATCACATACTAAAACCGTAAGAAAATCAATACAGTTCGGTAAACAAAAGTTGTGTAAGGATGGTTAAACAGAGCTGGATATTGTGTGGTCCTCAAGGCAAAAATTTATAAATTTGTATTAGTTACTCAACATAGTCTTTCCTCTTTAGACTTAAATATTTATATCTTAAACGTTTTGACCTTGATTTAGCTACTTTCTTTTGGTAATATCCCCTTACTAGGTGTTAAGTTTTATGTAAGAGGTCTTTGCTATTATACTACCCCGAAAGGCCACACGGTTTGGGCGCCAATTATTATAATGTCGTGTACTAGCTAGGGTGGCAATTACTATTATGTAGTCTGCCCCGATAAGCAGTAGAACTGAGCTGTCGGTCTTCTCGATACAGCCTCGCCTGGGAACGGGAATCGGGTTTTGTGCACTATGCTACGCTCTGTGGATGGCTCGCCGGATGGGGTCGTGGGCTTCCTATCCCTTATGTTCCTATGGCACCTTACGACACAAAAATAAAGTTTAAGTGCACATACTACTGATACTACTCTAAAGATCTACAAAATATAATCAAAAGTAAATAATAGGATCGGTCAGAAAAGTATGCAGCATAGCCAATGCAGTAGTTGTATGAACTTGATGTTGTTGTTCATACGCTCTCTATACCCTCCCTGCCTTGGCAATTGAAAAGCGAAAATAAAATTGCCCCTAATTTGATTACACTCGATATTCCTTCATTATGATGTAATCATGACGATACTGGTTTTATTTAATAATTCATTTTCAAACAATTATTATTATTCGCAATTAAATGGTATTTCATACAATTTTTCGCTTCATTATGTTATTTGCATTTTAGGTAGTTTTATATAATTTTAGATATTTAAGTAACGTTCTTAGTAATTTGTTTCAATTCAAAAATATAAAGATAACTCTGGCAAAATCATTTTTAAGGTATTCACACGATATTTTATAAGCATGAACGAGAAATCACTCTGTATTTACTTTTTGTTGTTACTCACAATTACAAATCCATCGCTGAGTCCGTTGGTACCAAAGAACTGCTGTGGCTGTTGAATTAAACGTTGATTTTATGCACGTATAAACGTGTGGTCAATCACTTAAAAGGTTCCTGCCAAATAGTTCGATTAACAAATTTTCACAATAGCAATTAATAACTAATACTATAAATTTTAATATTTTTATATTTAACCGAATTTCTTAAACGTTGTTGCGCATGGCGGTGATACAAACTTCCAAGGCAAATAGCAAGCACAAGGTAATTCGCAATTGCGAAACAAAGAAGAGCAGGGCAACTTCGCGTTACTCTCACTTCCAATCCTCTCTCATCTGGTCATGTATAACTGTGTCAGCCAACGCTGTCAAAACTGTGCACCGTGGGACGAATAACACATGAGGTCTGCCAGTTTTAAGGTTAGGTCACAGCTCTAATTTCGAACTCGTGCATCAAAGTATATCAATCCAGGACTCCAGAGCAGATCCTAGATTCGGTCACCAAGTTGAACGAACACTAGGGAATGCCTTGCGCCACGGTACCATGTACTTCGTACCAGTGTAAAATTGCAGCGGTCGACGGCTATGTGTGTGTGTGTATGTGAACAAAACGCGCACGGCGCTGTCTTTGCTGAGAATTAAAACACAATGATTTAGAAAGATGCACTTACTAACTCTTTAGTAAAATATCACCTTTTCCAATTATAAACTCCCGCACAATTATTAGGGCTGCTGACTGTCTAGCCAGAGTCTGGTTATATATAATATTCACAATTCCGAGGTCTTAACAGCCGCACTGTACTTTTATATATATGTATGTGTAGGCAAATCACGCGTTTTCTCTTAGTATAAATTTTATTAATTTTAAATAACTTGCACACGTCTTGATTATTTGAACGCTGAGACAGAAAAGATCGACAGCTTAGAACGTTTTGTCTAATGCAGCGTGGCTTGGTCACAGCAACGAGCTTTCAAACGGTGTAATTCCAATGCTGAACAGCAGGAGAGCGTAACAAGCGTGAACCAAGATATGCTTTAAAAAAAAAAAAGAACGGGATCAAAAGCTGCGAGCGAGATTTGCTGACAATGACAATGGGACTTATTTGTCTTTTCCATGGCAAAATATGTTTTATTTTTGCTCAGAAAGTAAAATTCGTTTGGGGTAGTATTCTGTCCACTACAATGATCATGTATGGTGTGATTGCTTGGGGTGATAAGGCACAGCAAATCACTGTACAAAAGCAACTGCAAAAGTTACAAAGAATGGCCTGTGTAGGAATCACAGGAGCGATGATGACCTGCCCCACGTTAGCGCTGGAGGTTCCATCGGAGATCACGCCGCTCCATCACACAATTAGGCTACAACAAAAGGTAACCCTCTTAAGAATGTCCGTAGAAGGAGTTGGGAGAGGACATTTCTTGGCCAAATTAAAGCAGATATGCTTATGGGTGAACTTTCCCTCTAGCGTACATGAAATGAAAGCTGAACGCGTGTTAGAGCAAAAGTTGTAACAAAAAGGAGTGTCCATCTTTTTTGAAGAAGTCTACTAAATGAAACCGCACACCATTAAATGGTACACAGATGGATCCTTTACACATCGAGGCTCCGGTCTTGGGGCCCATGAGCCCCAAGTATGTGCAATAGGGAGGTGTGTGGTGGACTTTAATCTAAAGCCTAACTATCGGAACAGAGACATAGCTATTTTATCCTATAGTCAAGCAGCAATTAAGGCACTTTTTAGATCCGAAATAAGGTCAAACGTATTTCGAGAGGTGCGAACCATGCTAGACACTCTAGGGTCACTCAACAGGCTTGCGCTAAGATGGGTACCGGAACTTGTCGATATAGCAGGAAACAAAGAGTCAGACAAGCTAGCAAGATTAGGTCCCGAGCCGTACTGTGGGGTAGGAAGCAGCACAATACGACAGAAACTAAGAAGCAAAGAGAAACTCTTGCATGCAAGTATACCAGATCTCAGGCAAGCCACATGTCTCTTGTATAGATACAATCTTAGACGATTAAAAAAAGTAGTATCTATGGACATTACACTGTAGACTAAGAGGTCACCTAGCTAAGCTAGGAATAGCCAGCAGTGGCGCATGTAAGTACTGCGACATGGGTGAAGAATCCTCCTTACATGTGATAGCAGAATGCGTTGCCTTAGCAAAGAAAAAAAGTAGTCTTTTAGGAAATCATGCCATACACTCTAGTGACCCAAAAAAATACTTGCTTTCATGCAAGACCTGGGTCTGATGGAAGAGTTATAGACTAAGAACGGGGCACAATAGATCTTTTAGGTCGAAGCGTTAACATTGGTCGCAAGCAGACGTGTTTTCTTTCTGCTCCGGTTACAAATTGATAATTACAAGGGTGAAGTGCCTAAAACACCAAAAATTATATTATAAATTACGCGAAAAGACGCTTTGTGCAGTAAAATGCACATAAAAAAAGTTATATTGGTGAACACAATCTAACTATTTACAAATAACAAAACTAAAATCACAGACAGAAAAAAACAGTAGCTTAACCCCGCTCAAGACAATGAGCCAGCACGACATTCGCTCTCAGCGACAGCGTGTGCAAGACGAGCGCCGGCTCTCTATACAAAAGAACAACAAGTACTTTACCTATGTCGCCCCAGAACTTGAGAGCGAGCGAGCAAACGAAGCGTTGCTCTCAGCGCACGACAGAGAGCGTTCGTGCTCCCCTTCCCCGTCCCTACTCACGACGAAATCTGACCGCGCTCGGTCACCTTCACCAAACGCGACCAACGAACTCTTGCACGTAGCACGCGACAGAGTTCGATCATGCTCCCCGTCTCTTCTGTCCACGACGGCTGAAACAGCTACTGCAACAACAATTGCACCAGTGCCGACTGCCCGCTCTGCAAACACAAAAACTGCTGCGCCGACAGCAAAACACTCCGCAGCCGATGCAAATTTAAAGCCGGCTATACTGACAGGTATGGATCGCTCCATACAAATCAAGCGAAAATTAAGCCCCCAACACTCGACAAATAAACCAAAAATCACTCGTGGCAACTCAAGCGAAACAATTAACAACACCAAAAGATTTGAAATTTTGGCAGATAATACTGACAACCTGTCCCCAGAATCTGTTGGACTTGAGAAAAAAAAAATCAAAGCCACCACCAATATTCATACGAGAGAAAAGCTCCAGTGCTTTTGTAAACAAAGTTGTAGAGCTAATTGATCAAGATAATTTCCATATCATTCCCCTAAAGAGGGGTAACATCCAGGAGATTAAAGTGCAGACAAAGACCGAAGACCACTATAGAGTTTTGTCAAAATACTTAAATGAAAGCAAAAAAAACTTTTACACGTACCAACTAAAAAGCAGCAAGGGCCAGCAAGTTGTACTTGTGCTTAGAGTCTGATGTCAGGCCAAATGAAATCCAAGAGGCGCTAAATGAGAAAAGATTCCGCGTTAAAAAAGTTCTTAATATTCTTAACAAGAACAGACAGCCGCAACCACTTTTCAAAGTCGAGCTTGAGCCTGAGACGCAGATAACTAAAAAAATATGAGGCGCACCCCATATACAAGCTTCAGTTTCTATTGCACCGCAGAATCACCGTTGAAGAGCCACATAAACGCAACGGCCCGGTACAATGCATGAACTGCCAAGAATACGGCCACACAAGGACTTACTGCACACTGCGCCCGGTATGTGTAGTTTGCGGCGATCTTCATGACTCGTCGTGCTGCCCAGCAAGCAAAGGAGACTCCAGCAAAAAAAAGTGTGGCAACTGCGGCGGCAATCACACAGCTAACTATAGAGGCCCAATCTACAAAGAACTTAAGTCTCGCATCCACCAGCGCGTGAACACAGCACGCACGCAAAGCGCACAGCCTAACTACATTCCATCGAAAAGCAACCCAGACGTCTTCTTCTCGACTGCAGCCAGGTCCTCCATTGGTCCCGTATCCGTATCGAAAAACGCGACTTATGCAAGCGCCTTAAGATCTGGTCTGGTGCCTCCTGCCTCTACTGCACCGTACACACAAGCAATGCATGTGGATCAAAATACGGCACAAGACAACAAGCCACAAGAGCAGCCACAAAGCAACTTCGAAGCAATGATATGTACGCTGCAGCAGAGCTTGACAGAGTTTATGTCATTTATGCGCGCAACTATGCAAGATTTAATGCGAAATCAAAGTCTTTTGGTACAAATGCTTGTATCACAACAGTCAAAATAATCAATGGCTTCGCTACGTATATCTACGTGGAATGCTAACGGCGTTTCACAGCATAAACTTGAGTTAGCTCAATTCCTACTCGACAAGCCCATCGACGTTATGCTACTCTCCGAAACACACCTTACAAACAAATATAATTTTACAATAAGCGGATACACATTCTACGGAACCAATCATCCCGATGGTAAGGCACACGGCCGGACTGGTATTTTGATTAGAAGCCGGCTAAAGCACCACTACCACGAAGAGTTCGTCAGAAACTATCTACAGGCCACATCTTTAAAAATACATCTTGATAGTGGTAACCAAATTGCACTAGCCGACGTCTACTGCCCCCCTCGATTCACCATATCTGAAGACCAATTTATGGAATTTTTCAACTCATTGGGAGAACACTTTATAGCAGCAGGAGACTATAACGCCAAGCACACACACTGGGGATCTCGCCTTGTGAATCCAAAGAGAAAGCAGCTGTACAACGCACTTGTAAAAGTAAACAACACGCTCGGCCACGTCTCTGCTGGCACACCAACTTACTGGCCCACAGACCCCAAGAAACTACCCGACTTGATTAATATTGCATTTACCAAAAATATTCCCCGCAGTCTGATAAGCGCCGAAAGCCTCTCGGATCTTTCATCCGACCACTCGCCTGTTCTTATACAATTACTACGCCACCCAGAGTTTGTAAATCGCCCCGGTAAGTTGACCACACAAAAAACTAACTGGCTCAAATACAAAAAATATATAAGTTCACACATTGAACTGGATCCGCATCTGAACATGGAAGCTGACATCGATTCTATGGCAAACAAACTTGAGTCAGTCTTCGTCGAAGCAGGTCGCATCTCAACACCAACACCAGTAAATGCAGTACACGCCCAAATGACAACAAACCCCCAAATTGAACAGCTCGTTCATGAAAAGCGGCGCCGCAGGCGACATTGGCAATCCCACAGATCGCCGTCAGCAAAGCAAAATCTAAGAGTAGCCACACGTAAACTCACCAAAGCGTTAAAGCGAGAAGAAGAATATGCCCAACGCCGATACATTGACCAACTATCATCTGGCACTAAAAACTCTTTGTGGAAAGCCCACCCAACTCTAAGTCCACCGACAGAAACAGTGATGCCTTTAAGAAACAATGCAGGCGGCTGGGCCCGGAGCGATGAAGACAGAGCCAACACATTTGCGGATCATCTGCAAAAAGTTTTCCAACCTAATCCTGCTACAAACGCGTTCGCACTTCCGACCTTACTAAACGCCTCTTTGAGTCAACATGAGCCAATTGTATTTCGCCCGAATGAAGTCGCAAGAATTATCAACCAGCATCTAAATCCAAAAAAAATCCCCGGGCTGGGACTTAATAACCCCAAAGATGATTATTGAGCTTCCCTATTGTGCAGTCTACATCATTGCCCAGTTATTCAATGCAATCACAAAACTCGGCCACTTTCCAGAGAGATGGAAAAAGTCTATCATCATAATGATTCCAAAGCTGGGTAAAGATCGGACAGTTCCCTCGTCGTACAGACCTATAAGCCTTTTATCGTGTGTATCAAAACTCTTCGAAAAATGTTTGCTGACTCGGATTAATCAATTCCTAAATCTCCATAACATAATCAAATCACATCAATTCGGCTTTCGTGAAAAACACGGAACTATTGAGCAGGTTAACCGCATAACATCAGAATTACGAGGCGCGTTCGAAAATCGAGAATACTGTACTGCAATATTTTTGGATGTGTCTCAGGCATTCGACAGAGTCTGGTTGGAAGGCCTGATGTATAAGATCAAAACAACGTTCCGAGTCAACACACATAAACTGTTACAGTCGTACCTCTACGACAGGAAGTTTGCAGTGAGATGTAATTCTGCAATATCCGACGAACACCGTATTGAAGCTGGCGTTCCTCAGGGCAGCGTACTTGGGCCGACACTATACGTTCTCTACACATCAGACATCCCAACATGCAGACGCCTAACTACATCAACCTTTGCTGACGATACAGCTATTCTTAGCCGCTCCAGATGCCCACTGCAAGCAACAACACAACTTGCTCGTCACATCGTGAACGTAGAAAACTGGCTATCCGACTGGCGCATTAAGGTAAACGAACAAAAATGTAAACATGTAACTTTCACCCTAAACAGGCAAGACTGTCCACCACTCACGCTTAAGAACACCCCACTCCCGCAAGCACACGAAGTAACGTACTTGGGAGTACACTTGGACAGAAGACTTACATGGCGCAGGCACATTGAAGCTAAGAGAAAACAGTTTAAACACGAAGCCAATAGCCTCCATTGGCTTATCAACGCTCGCTCTCCGCTAAGTCTGGACTACAAGGTTCTGCTCTACAACTCCGTTTTGAAACCGATCTGGACCTATGGCTGCCAGCTATGGGGTAATGCGTGCAGCAGTAACATCGACATCGTCCAAAGAGCCCAGTCGAAGATCCTGAGAACTATCACCGGGGCACCGTGGTATGTTCGCAACGAAAACATACAAAAGGACTTAAACGTACCACCGGTCAGGGAAGTCATAGCGGAACACAAGGAAAGGTACTTGAGGAAGCTCACTTCGCACCCGATCCCGCCTTCATCGTAATGACCTTCCTACCCAGCGATGAGTTGAGGACCGCGACTCCAAGCTATCAGTCCAAAAAGTAACTGGTAGATAGGTAATGTTAGTAAGATTTTTAAACTTTTTGATATTTCCTAATTTTATGTAAAGGGATACAGCCAAAAATAAATAGCAACGCTTAAAAAAAAAAAAAAAAAAAAATGTCCCAGTGCATTCATTCCCAATATAATAATAATACCGTCTACATAGACATTTAAAATTAAGAAATTAATATTTAAAAATTTGATAGAAGTAGGAGGGATAGGAGTATTTTGGTTTTATTTAATGTATGGCATGCTGTATGTTCATCTGTTCGTCTGGATTGAATTACCTTTCCGACACCCTTTAAGGCAGAGATTCAACTTTGCAAATATTTTTGTCCATGGCCCCACTGGGCTACGAAATCTATAAAATCCAATGCTGAGAATCGATAACTAAAGATAGATTGAGCCGTTCTCCGAAAATCGAAAAATAAAATTTGTTGTAATGCCACAACATTTTTTTTTCCAACAATCTTTTTAGTGCAGGTTTTTGAGGTTAGCTTACTTTTTAGCATATAGGTTTACTTTTTATGTAAGGGTTTAAATTATATATACCCACTTGCAAATTTAAAAATTTTGGTTTTTTCGTTTTTTAGTCACAGATGCATACAGACAATGACTGTAAGCGTTATGTACAGGGTTCGGGGTATCTCCTAGTCGGGAAATCTCGACTAGAGCCTTCTTACTTGTTTATACTGATCTGTAAGGTATGTCACTAGCTAAATTGAAACCAATTTTGGTTACTCTAGCCAAAAAACTGTGGAAAATATGGAGCTTTAAAATTTTCAAGGGAGGGCGGCAAGGGTAAATACAGATCTTCGGGAGATGTCACCAGAAATATTTCAACCAAACTTTGAGACTCAAGATTATAACTGTCCAAAATATAGGCAATTCCGATTTTACAAGATGGCATATAAATTTTGATGCAGATTTTTGGAGGACATCGCCAGCCTTCTTCCTACCAAATTTGGTGTCTCTAGGTATTATAATGTCGATTTGACGAACACTGTTCCTATTTTCTTTTTTTTCTCCGAACTCTCTTATTCTGTTGTGTTTTACTTTACAACCGGGGTGTCCACAGCGTACCCATTTACCCTTCGTGAATTTAACGTTTCACACAGACACAAGCCGACGTCAACCGAACACCGGCCGAAGTCAGTGTTGGGAGCGTAAAAATGAGCTCAGTCGCAAGCGCGCTGTCAACAAAGCAGGTTGATGTCGCTTTGCGTCGCATTTTGCATTTGCGTAATTATGATACACGCAGAAAAAATTATGATTTACTTATCGCCTTCTCGTACAGATGAAGGCATAAGATCAGGGCATGTTATTCGCAACTATTTTAAGCTTTACCGCAAACACTAGCTAACACCTAAGTTTGGGTAACCATGTATTAATTTAACTATAATTTTCATAGCGTGCAATAATAACGCCACTTTTCGTTTGCGCAGTGTAAAGCACACCAATACACTGACACATGCCAGCCTCGCTCACGTTGGACATGCCTGCTTTACAATGCAGCGAAGGAATTTTTGTTGTTGCTGCAAACGAAAAGATACATCGTCGAAACGACGAAGGTTACAATTTTTGTAACTTTTTAGACCTGTTTTCCATACAAAAACAAGTAAGAAGGCTCTAGTCGAGATTTCCCGACTAGGAGATGCCCCAAACCCCATACTTACACTGTTGCTATTTTCTTACTTTTCTCCAAATTCTTTTATTCTGTTGTGTTCTACTTAACAATGCAGTTTGTGGGTGCTGTGCTCCTAAGCTCTGCATAAGTTTAATTTTTGTGATTTAAGAGTATGGATTGTTTGACAATTTTAATCAAAAGTTGTTAACTGATTGTGGTGATTCCGATTTTGATAGATTGACCTAAGATAGCCGTAAAAATGGAGTCACAAAGGTCGTTATTTTTTAAGGAATTTTACCTTTCTGTCTATTTTTGAAATAATAAATTTTTCAAATGCTTTCTTTTATACTTTGATACCGAAGATCTCATAGTATATTGGTTTTGTGCAATGTCCGTCATGGTGTCCGTCTGTCCGTCTGTATGAACGCAACTTTTTTCGACACCCGTAAAGCTAGAGACTTGAAACTTTGCAATTATGTTTGTCTATAGGAGCGACAGATAACGTGTCAAGATTGGGGTGCCACGCCTACTAGAAGGCTGGGAAATCGATAAATTCGATAACTGAAAACCGATAAAACCAAATATTTCTCACATTCTTACAGCTAGAGTTACCAAATTTTTCACGCAGATAGCTAGTCATGTCCTTGAAAAAACTGCATCAAAATTTTGGATGCCACGCCCACTCCTTCCGCCCCCATCATCCCTGCTCCTTGAAACTGGAAACGCCTATAGTTTTCAAATTTTTTGGGCTAGAGCCACCAAATTTTGTGTCAAGATAGATATTAACGTTTCACAAAAAAATGCATCAAAATTTTGGATGCCACGCCCCCTGATTCCGCCCCCATCCCCCCCTTCTCCATGAAATCGGAAACGCCTATAGTTTTCACATTTTTTGGGCTAGAGCCACCAAATTTTGTGTCAAGATAGGTACTGACGTTCCCCATCAAAACTTGGATGCCACGCCCCCTGATTCCGCCCCATCCCCCCTTCTCCAAGAAATTGGAAACGCCTGTAGTTTTCACATTTTTTGGGCTAGAGCCACCAAATTTTGTGAGAAGATAGTTGACGTTCCCCAAAAAAATGCATCAAAATTTTGGATGCCACGCCCACCTAAGCCACCCGCCTTATAAAATCGGAATCGGCTATATGTTTATCAGTTTTTGAGCTAGAGCCACCAAACTTATTAGGAAGATAGATAGTGACAGTTAAAAACATTTGATTCAAAAATTTGGATACCACGCCTACCTCTGCCGCCCACCTTTTAAATTTGGGAGTTAAGTTATCTTCCACAGTTTTTGAGCTAAAGTCACCAAATTTGGTAACATGATAGCTGGTGATGTTTACCACATGGCCCACTCCCTTCGCCCCTGCATTCCCCCTTATCAACCGTTCTTTTACTGGTATCAAAGTATTCCGCAGTCGGTTGCGTCCGACTGCAACGTTTTTACTTGTTTTAAATTTAAGATATGGATTCTAACTAATTATTTGGTTGATTATCGGAATGGTCATTATGTTTTTTCTTTTACTTTTGCGAAGCTATACCCTTACCGACTTTGTGCCATAAAAAATGGACTTAACTGTGATTCGCTAAAAAATATATAATAAAGCTTTAAAATTACAAAACCTTTACGTTTTTGTGTTTGTTAAGGTTTATTCTTGATTTTAAATCAAAAGCCAAACTTGTGTGTAAAAGTTTTCATTCAACATTTTGAAGTTTAAATGGGACTTCGTCGATTCGACGAAGATTACCATTAGTGTATGTAAAATAACCTTACCATTCTAGGGTGAACTGATGATTCCAAAGCTGGGTAAAGATCGGACAGTTCCCTCGTCGTACAGACCTATAAGCCTTTTATCGTGTCTATCAAAACTTTTCGAAAAATGTTTGCTGACTCGGATTAATCAATTCCTGAATCTCCATAACATAATCCCATCACATCAATTCGGCTTTCGTGAAAAACACGGAACTATTGAGCAGGTTAACCGTATAACATCAGAAATACGAGGCGCGTTCGAAAATCGAGAATACTGTACTGCAATATTTTTGGATGTGTCTCAGGCTTTCGACAGAGTCTGGTTGGAAGGTCTGATGTATAAGATCAAAACAACGCTCCCAGTCAACACACATAAACTGTTACAGTCGTACCTCTACGACAGGAAGTTTGCAGTGAGATGTAATTCTGAAATATCCGACGAACACCGTATTGAAGCTGGCGTTCCTCAGGGCAGCGTACTTGGGCCGACACTATACGTTCTCTACACATCAAACATCCCAACATGCAGAGGCCTAACAACATCAACCTTTGCTGACGATACAGCTATTCTTAGCCGCTCCAGATGCCCACTGCAAGCAACAACACAACTTGCTCGTCACATCGTTAAAGTAGAAAACTGGCTATCCGACTGGCGTATTCAGGAAAACGAACAAAAATGTAAACATGTAACTTTCACCCTAAACAGGCAAGACTGTCCACCACTCACGCTTAACAACACCCCACTCCCGCAAGCAAAAAAAAAAAAATTCTAGGGTTAACGTTCACAGTCATTTGCATTTGCGACTGAACTTTAATCTTCGATATTTCTAGTGCTTCTCAACCGATTTCAAAGAAATTTTTACAGATTTTCATTATTTTGTATCAAGTTTCTAAAACGTGTTCAGACTTTCGATATTCGATATTTTTATGTTATCGATAACATGTGTATATCGGAAACGGAAAAAATTATCGAAAATCGGAAACTAACATGTACTGCCTAGGACTTATATGAGCTTATGTGCAAAATCTGAAGTCTCTAGCTCTTATAGTCTCTGAGATTGACGCGTTCATACAGACGGACAGACAGACTGACAGATGAACAGTTAGATGGACATGGCTAGATAGACTCTGCTGTTGATGCTGATCAAGAATATATATACTGTATGGGGTTGGAGATGCTTCCTTCTGCCTGTTACATACTCTTGCACAAAACCATTATACCCCTTTTACCCATTTTATGAGTTCGTGGTATCACAAGTGAAAACGTTGTAGTCGGACGCAACCGACTGCGTAATACTCTGATACCAGTAACAGAACCGATTGTAAGGAGTCTGCTTCCAATTTTGTGATTTTAGCTCAAAATGTGTGAAAGATAACTGAATTTTCGATTATAAAAGGTGGGCTGGGCGACCGAGGTGATGCAAATTTTTGGAATTCGTACAAATCTGACTTCCCATCAAATTTAGTGACTCCAGCCTAAAAATTCTGAAATATACATGCATTCCTATTTTTGAAAGTGGGCTGGTGGTGGCAAGGGTGGTACTTTCCAAGAACTTATTCTTTTTGTAATTCTTACGCAATGACGATATTTTCATACTTGCCGATTGTAAATTACCACGCAGAAGCATCTAGTGTCTTGTATAATGAACGGAGATAAGTTTTTGCTTTGTTTTATTTAATTAGAACTAATTTTCGATACAGATCTGTGGGAGATGTCACTAGCTACATTGAATCCATTTTTGGTGACTAGAAAAAAAATCTGTGGAAGATATGCATATTTTCTATTATAAAAGGCGGGCAGCATTGGTGGGCGTGGCATCCAAAAATGTTGAATCAAATCTTTTAGATCTATCTTCCTACCAAGTTTGGTTGCTCTAGCTCAAAAACTGTGAAAGATGACTGAATCATGGCATCCAAATTTTAGATGCAAATTTTTTGGATCTGCTACCAGTTGTCTTCGTACCTACCCTGACCTTATTTTCCAGCGGTAGCTTGTTTTTGGACATTAACCGTGACATCCTTTTCACCTTGACTCTATGTAAGTGCTGCAGCGACGAAACATGTTTTTCGAAGGTGAGACTTCTGTCCAGGACGGCAGCTAAATATTTGTGCTACAACGAATGATCTAGCACTCTACCGTTGAGTGACACAGCAGGGCAGTTCTGCACTCGATTTGTGAAAGTTATATTTGCACATTTAAATGCGTTAATGCACATATTCCAATTTCTTGCCCATTTCTAAAATGGGCCCAAATATTCCTGCAGTGCATCCCTGGCTAGACGTATACAACTGCATATTTGTGAGGGTATTACTTTCGTCAACTGATGTGATTGCTATGTAAATTGGCATATCCGCAGAAGTGGGGCCTAAACACTGCCTTGAGGAACGCCTGCTTCGAATAATTTAATGGAGGACTTGCACCCATCAGCGGTCACTCGGAATGTGCGCCCTTCTATAATGCTCTTTGCGAGCTGGAACAGCTAGGGCGTTTAAGCCTCTTGGCTGGATTTCCAGACTTAAGTATCATAATTATGCTGGCCGACTTCCAGGCTCTTGGAAAGTATCCCACACGTAGAACGCTGTTGAAGATAAGCACTAGAAACAGCAGAGCTTGATCTGGTAGATATCGTATGGCTCTATTGTCAAGTAAGTCCTCGCCAGGAGCTTTCTTGGGTCTCAGCTTAAAACCAGTTCTCACTCCATGCATTGTGACGGTATATGTGGGCCACGCCATTTAGAATGGTGCCTCCAGCGATTCCGCAATCACCCAAAAGTGACTCTCTGGCGCAAAGTCGAGCGCCCTGAAACGTTGCTCGAGACTATTCGCAAACACTTCTGTTTTGTCAGGGCTAGTGGGCACCAGGCTTCTGCAGGGTCCCTAATAGCCGATTTCGGTGTGACCAGCGTCTTGTACCTTTTAGTAATATTCCCAAGTTTTCCAAAAAGTTGTCAATTAGAGGCTTATGTAGGCAATTCGCCAGCCTATTGTGAATCCATTGGATTCGGGCATCGCCTGTTCTTGCATACTCCCCTATAAATTTGCTTTTGAGTCGACGAAGCTCAGCGATTACAAAAGGAAGCTGAGGCGGTTTACGTTTATCCAAATATTGCTGATTCCTAGGTGCAGCTCTTGTTGCTGCTTGTTTCAGCTTTCTCATAAAAACATTTACGGTGTTCACGAAGTATTGTATCAGTGCAAATGTGCAACTTTACAATACTGCATTTGCACAAGTCTAGTTAGTTTGCTATCTCTAATATGGTGTTCACACTACGGTTGCGTTTTGCGTTAAATGCCAACAAGCAGCTTCTTTCCCAATACAAATAGCATAGGGGCCTAGTGGTGACAAAAAGTTGAGTTTAGTTTGGATGCAGTTGCGTGTATTCGGTTTACGTAACTAATATATTCGATTGACTAAAAAGGAACTGCCCATTTTCGTATATCGTTCTCAACTATCACCACTAATTCAAAAAACGGTTTGCCGGCAAACAATGAAAAAAAATAAACAGCAATTAATTGTTAACATGTCGCAACAAAATGGTAAGCATTTGTTTTTTTTTAATATAATATGTATGTTTAAAACATTTCAACTTAATTACAGGCTATGATAAGAGATTTTTGTGGTCGACTGCAACAACGAAATCGCTTATAGAGCTTTGGGAAGACAACATTGATGGGTTTCGGGGAGCCCGGAAAAACTCCCACATTTATAAGGAAATGGCGGAACAATTGAAGGATTATGGACCATCGCACATGGAAATAAAAAACAAGGTGGAAAATCTAATGAAAAAATACAGGCAAGTTAAAAAAAAATAACAGCTTTTTGATTAACTTTTGTTAATGGCTTATTTACATAAATGTATTTATAGGGCGGAATGTGCAAAGGTAGGACCTTCCGGTGGCACGCCGTCTTCATGGGAGTATTTTGAGAGCGTGGCCAGAGCACTCAACAAGTCGGACACTGTGGACTGCCATCCCATAGCCTAGGTAATATATTGAATTAAATATTGCATATATTTAATATAATAGATACAATTCTTACAGACTTCTCGGGGTTAATTGAAGAGAAGCCGAGCTGCAGCGACAACTCGATGACAGAGACGTCATGTTCGGGGGCAAAGAGACGGCAGGTCGACAACTCAGCAAAATTAATTGCCATTGAGGAGGAAAAATTGGCGGTTATGAAGCAATTGGCGGAAGATTCGGCCAAGTTCCAGAACGAAGTTTTGAATATCATTAGAGCCCGTCATGCGGAGTAGTTTATAATAAAATTACAAATAATGGCATAAATCTTAATTGTTTATTTAATTTGCATTATTATTTAAAAACTCTATAGATAAAGCTTGACGAACTGCTTCGGCACTAGCATTCATATTGCCTACAAGTGTCCAAATGCTACGACGGCCTCCTGGGTCATCTAGCAAAGCAAATGTTGCTGCAGACGTTCCCGCCATATTCATGCATTTTGTCAACATTGCATTATTCTGCTCCATTGCACATAATAATTAAAAAAGATTGCTTGAATTCATATTTTTCTTTTAATATAATTATTTTCTATGAGCGAAATCAAAACAAAGCAGCTGCTGCTCACTTCACGTTTAACGCATAACGCACTTTTGTGCCAATGAGAACACCAAATCTGCGTTATTGCGTCGATGACGATATCGATAGCAAACTCCTGTAGTATAAACGCCACATAAGTTTGCTATTGTAAAAATAATTTGAGTGATTGGTAAAATATTTATTAAAAACTTCCATCTAAAAGCGTGAAAGCATAATTTTTTGCGATCTTTTCTTCCACGGTAATTAAATTGAAATTGGTTTATTCACATAAATTAGCAGAGCCAACCCCCACTTACATTTAGCACATGGACAGAATGACAGATGTTTGTTTTGATTTAGCACCTAAAGCACTTAGTTACACCAAACAAGTAAGAAGGCTCTGGTCGATATTTCCCGACTAGGAAATAGCCCGTCTGTATGCATATGTGACTAAACTTCAATCTTCAATATCTCTGGTGTTTCTTAACCGATTTCACAGATTTCCATTATTTTGTATCAAGTTTCCAAAACGTGTTTCACATTTTCCAATTTTGTTGTTATCGATTACATCTGTACATCGTAAACTGGAAAAGTTATCGATGATTTGAAACAAACTTGTCCTGCGTAAGGCTTATGTTCCAAATCTGGAGTCTCTAGCTCTTATAGTCTCTGAGAGCAACGCGTTCATACAGACGGACAGACAGATGGACATGTCTAGATAGACTCGGCTGTTGATGCTGATAAAGAATATAACTTTATAGGGTCGGAGATGCTTCCTTCTGCCTGTTACATACTTTTGCACAAAACCATGTACCCCTTTTACCCATTTTTTGCACATCAATTAATCCAAAACTAAATCTAAAGCACAGCTCATGAACCGAAAGGGACATTTTAGTATTAGCACTGAGCATAGTATACATAGAGACCTTAAATCGACAGTAATCTTATTGCCGTCAAAATGTTAAACTTCCGATCCAGGAAGAAGAGTCGAAAACTTAACAGACATAGCTGGCCGCGCAAAAGCGCAACGTCATTCTATTTCTTGCTCTGCTGTAAGCAACACAACGGACTTGCATATGTGAGCGAGCAGGTAGACACACGGACACATGACATGTAAGCGTTAGTGCATTCTTGGCCGCTCTTCAATGATGAGAGAGCGAGAAAGCAGCATTTGCAGATGCTTTTGTTTCAGTTGCTGTTCGTTTGCAGCAGCCAGCGGAATGCAAGTAACGGTTAAGCATACATTTCTGAATACATGCACTTGCGCTGGCTTCATTTTTTGGTGGGCTAGCTCATGATAAAATTATACTAGGTAGTGTAATTCAGTCGCTCGCTTTGTCTTATAAAATTGAGTACATAAGAGCGAGAGAGCGAGAGCAAGAGAGTAATGAATTTGTGTATAAGCTTGTGTCGTTACACAGAAATTTGTACGTGCATGCATATGTATATGTAAGTTGTTTGTTGCAACTAAGACCAGAATGATTAAATAAAAATTAAATGGAAATAAATAGTGAAACGAATAGTGAAATAAATAAAATCACATACATACACAGCAGAAAAATTCGTGCAATACAACGCTCGGCTCGAGACTGAAGAATAAGGCAAAGAAAAACGAGAGCGAGCGACTGCGTTACACTACCTAGTATAATTGTATCATGGGCTAGCTTTGCCGAGATTTTTATACTTTGATACCGAAGGTCTCATAGTATATTGGTTTTGTGCAATGTCCGTCATGGCGTCCGTCTGTCCGTCTGTCCGTCTGTATGAACGCAACTTTTTTCGACACCCGTAAAGCTAGAGACTTGAAACTTTGCAATTATGTTTGTCTATAGGCGCGACAGATAAAGTGTCAAGATTGGGGTGCCACGCCTACTAGGAGGCTGGGAAATCGATAAAATCGATAACATAAAACCGATAAAACCAAATATTTCTCACATTCTTACAGCTAGAGTTACCAAATTTTGCACGCAGATAGCTAGTCATGTCCTTGAAAAAACTGCATCAAAATTTTGGATGCCACGCCCACTCCTTCCGCCCCCATCATCCCTGCTCCTTGAAACTGGAAACGCCTATAGTTTTTACATCTTTTGGGCTAGAGACACCAAATTTTGTGTCAAGATAAAGATATTGACGTTCCACAAAAAAATACGTCAAAACTTTGGATGCCACGCCCCCATCAAAAATTGATGCCGCCCCCTAATTCCGCCCCCCCCTTCTCCATGAAATTGGAAACGCCTATAGTTTTCACATTTTTTGGGCTAGAGCCACCAAATTTTGTGTCAAGATAGATATTGACGTTCCCCAAAAAAATGCATCCAAATTTTGGATGCCACGCCCCCTAATTCCGCCCCCATCCCCCTTCTCCATGAAATTGGAAACGCCTATAGTTTTCCCATTTTTTGGGCTAGAGCCACCAAATTTTTTTGTGAAGATAGATATTGACGTTCCCCATAAAAATTGATCAAAACTTTGGATGCCACGCCCACACCTTCCGCCCCCCACCCCCCGCCGATGTCAAAACGGTTATGCGAGTATCTTCCACATTTTTTGAACTAGAGTCACCAAATTTGGTAGGAAGATATATGGTGACATCTACAAAAGATCTGCATGAAAAATTTGGATGCCACGCCCACCTCTGCCGCCCACTATTTAAAATCGGAAATTTCGATATCTCTTATAGTTTTTAAGCTAGAGCCCTTAAATTGGGTAGAGAGATAGAATGCAGCATCTACCAAAGATGTGCATCAAAATTTTGGATGCCACGCCCACCTAAGCCACCCGCCTTATAAAATCGGAATCGGCTATATCTCTAACAGTTTTTGAGCTTGAGCCACCAAACTTTTTATGAATATAGATGGTGACAGTTAAAAACATTTGATTCAAAAATTAAGATGCCACGCCTACCTCTGCCGCCCACCTTTTAAATTTGGGAGTTAAGTTATCTTCCACAGTTTTTGAGCTAAAGTCACCAAATTTGGTAACATGATAGCTGGCGATGTTTACCACATGGCCCACGCCCTTCGCCCCTGCATTCTCCCTTATCAACCGTTCTTTTACTGGTATCAAAGTATTCCGCAGTCGGTTGCGTCCGACTGCAACGTTTTTACTTGTTGTTATTTAGTTTCGTTTGCTCAGCCCAGCATATACATGTGTGTGTGTGTACATGTGTGCGAAGGCAGCACATTTTTATATATGCGTCGCAATTGTCTTGTTAGTTTTGACCTGCCTCAACTTTTTGAATTTTCTGCAATTTTATAACAAGTTTAGGATACGAATAAAATTTATGTTATTATATTTATATTTCTTTTTATTAATTATTAAAATACATTTAAATCGTTAAGAGGTGCATAATTGATCATTTGTCTAATATTTATATATATTTTATTTATATAATTATGTATTTTCGACCCTTGAATGTAAATACATATTTGATGTCGATTGCCAATGTTAAAATTCAAAATTTGCCCGCATTTGTATCTGCCTACAAAAATCTAAAAAAGACACTCTCTGTTCATACATACTCTTTCGAGATATTAACTATATGACACTAGCAATCAATTTTGCAGCACAACTACTTTATAGTTGAGCATTTACATACAAAAGATGCACACACATTCCGAAAGAGAATTCAGAACTGTGTTTCTGCTGTGATCTAATATTTATTTATATGTAAATAATTATTTTTACATACAAAAGATTCAGAGAGAGTATAAATGGTTCATTATGTCGGAAGCTGAAGAATAACCCCGGCTCGCGACAACCGCATGCCAATAAAAAACCCAAGTGAACGCACACAAGTTTCAACGATATCAACAGAAGCATATGGGCATTTCTCTGGTGTCGATCGTGACGGTCGTGCGCATTGCAAGTGGTAAAAAGGTCAAAATAAGACGGATTTTCAAAATTCCTTTTTCACTGCATTGTTGCTCTTGATTAGCCCTACAATTGGTGCTGAGGTCGATTTTAGGTAATAATTTGTTTTCGAGATTTTTGAAAAAAACCGACGCGTACGAACGTGACAAAAACAGACGAGCAATTCAAACTCAGATTTCAGCAAAAGTAAAAGCAGTATTTTGATGCGGTTAAATGATAAATGTTGTGCATTAAACACCCTTTAAAATGGCTATAATTTTACCCGAATACGATTTGTACTTTTTTTTAAATTCAATTTAATACAGGTACGGTCGTTACGTAACGTTCGTGACATTTTTTTCCATCATATCGGAAACTAATTTATCTCTTACAGTTTTTGAGCTAGAGTCACAAAATTTTGTAGGAAGATAGATAGTGACATTAACTAAAGATTTGCATCAAAAATTTAATGCCACACCCACCTCAGCCGCCCAAATGTCAATGCATTATGTCTCTCATTACGAACATTTATCATACAAAATCGAGCAAAAAAAACAGAAATTTGGCATTTTATCCACTTTGCATTCGAATATTTCAAAATTGTTTTATAAATAAATGAAATGTTTGTTAATTCTAGTTAAATTTAATCAATTCCCTGTACGTATATGGTAAAACAACAAACTCACAGAGACTTTAAATTTTTTTGCTGTGGTGGACCTTTCTGTGGAAATGCCCATATGTTATTCCATCATACTCCAGCCCAAGTCCGTTGTGTTGCTTACAGCAGAGCAAGAAATAGAATGACGTTGCGATTTGCGCGGCCAGCTCTGTCTGTTAAGTTTTCGACTCTTCTTCTACCTGGATCGAAAGTTTAACATTTTGACGGCAATAAGATTACAGTCGATTTAAGGTCTCTATGTATTCTATGCTCAGTGATAGAGACCTTAAATCGACTGTAAAAGTATTGTCGTCAAAATGTTGAGCATCAGCTCCAGGAAGAAAAAGAGTCGAAACCTTAACAGACACAGCTGGCCGCGCAGCCTGCCTGTTACACTCATTTTCACAAGACCATTATACCCCAATCACAGTACTACTTTGTTAATATATACACATATTTCAAATCCAGTTCAACATGGAAAATGTTTGGCAAATTGAATGAATTTTTGGACACGTTTGCCATAAGCAATGCACAAGAGCGGTCGATTCAGTCGACACGGGACGCTAATATTGTGCTGGACCCAAACGAAATGGGGGTTCAGGAGGAAACGGCGACACCTGCTAAGCGTCGCAGAAATTACCAAGAGGAGATCGTTGAGCTGATGAGTGAGCGCAATTAGAAGCAAAGTGAAATACTAAACACATAGACCGAAAAAACTAGGTAACTTAATATATAATACAAGGAGACCCGGCAAACGTTGTTTTGCCATGTATATTATTTCTAGGAAACATTTTTTCTGTGCAATAAAAATAACTATCTACTAAAAGTATGCGGCGATTTACTTATCAATTATGGCAGTTAAAAAATAAATAAAAATTTATCCCTCAGCGCAATTGAGTGTCCAATATTCTTGGTTAGTCCGTGTTTAGCCAACACAAACAAACTGGATGGTTTTCCCACGCGAGAACATGCCACATATAGTTGTTCGTGGGAAAAGCATGGTGTTTCCAAATCTAAGCCACATACAGAAAATGTCTGGCCTTGTGACTTATTGATCGTCATAGCGAATGCCAATCTAATTGGGAATTGATTGCGTTTGAGTTCAATTGACACATCTGTATTAGTCATAGGGATTCGTGGCAGCAACACATTTTCGCCTTGAAACTTTGCATTCAAAATGATGGCTTCAATAATATTTCTCATTAGTTTTTTAATGTGTCATGTGCCATTACACAGCCGTGGGTTCAAGTTACGAAGCAGAATGATCGGAGATCCAACCTTCAATTGTAAATGGTATGGTGGCATGCCTGGCAAATCCAATGAATTTAAAAACTTAATCGGATAATTCACAGTTTCGTTGGAATCGCAAACTGCATCGATAGATTTGTATGACACCAAGTCCCCAGGCAACAACTGTTATATCTTTAAATATAACCCATTGACGTCCACATTGTTTGCTGCCAAAATCGCTCTTTCTGCCAGCCAATTATGATTTTCATATTCTGAGTGAACATCGGGAAATATGTAATCGAGAGTATTTTGCGATTTTATGATTGTGCAGAAGTCCGTCTGTAGTTTTATGCATCCAGTATTTTCATGTACAGCAGTTTCGGAGGATGGATCCTGAAGCATTTTAACGCGCATGCTCACCGTCAGCTGTACATTTTCAACATTACGCTACAGTCGCGATGATTTTAAGCAAGCGTTGATTTCATCGGCGTACGTCGAACGTGGAATAACGGGAAGCATTTGTCTAAAATCACCTGAAAAGAGTAACAAAGTGCCACCAAACAGTTTATCGTTGTTTTTTAAATCCTTTAATGTCATATTGAATGCCATGAGCGTTGAATCCTCCTTGTCCTGCCGAAACTGCCAGCATTATGCGATCGTAAATAACTTTTTGTTCATCATTTAGTAGTGGAACATTGCGACTAACAAATGTAATTCACGATTCATATCTGTGTTGAATAAATCAGATGAACTTCGATTCGGTGAACTCAGACCGAAATTACTGATTGGTAAATTCGCAATAGCAATGCAATGATCCTCAATAGCAATCAATGCTTCATTGTGCATTGCATCACTAACGATATCGTTTGATCGTTGCAACTTGTACGATGTCGATACAGTATATCATCAGTCATTGCATCTTTGTGATTATCCCACTACATTTGTGCTCGGGCCGGGAAACATGTAGTCAGTACTATCGCAAATAGTAGACGAATTTGTGTTTCTGCGCAGCTTAATGCTGCTTCAGCAAGCATACTGTCCCAATGATTGTCGTCTTCTAGCAAGCCTAGTGCAAGGCATGCATCTTTATACCTTGCGTATATCTATAAATGATAATGGTGTCCGGTGACATTCACCAACAACAGTCGCAGATAAAAGCACTCAGTCTGCCTTGGATTGACTGTATATACAGGACCCAAACTATTTGATTTGAATAAACCGGGGCACGCATCAACTGCTGTCCCTTGCTTGCGGGCATCCATTTTTTCGATTGAGCCCATGTAAAATATCGTGGAAATTCAAAATAGAGCAGTGTTTGTGCGAAGGCACCAAAAGCATCCGCACGATTGTACAGTTCAAAAAATTCGGTGAGCGTAGTTTTTGGTGGATTTATAGAACGATCAAGCGCTGTACCGTCCGTGAAATATACGCGCTGGCCGTTTTCAATATGGACAGCTAAATGTATAGCTGCTGGATCCCGTTCATGAATTGGGAAACCGAAAATACGCCAGACAGCTTCATTGGAACTGATATACCGGCCAATTTGGTAATTCGTAATTTCATCATTTTGATTCACCGGAGGAGCATTTACATTAGAATTTTCAATTCTTAATACAGCCATATCACTTACTTTATTCACATACTTACAAATATATTTGATACTCTTCACCGAACTGCATGACTCAACATTAATATGAGCATTGAATGTTTTGCTCAGCAGAGGTGAATATGGTACCACCCAACGATTGTCAATGTCGATGTCTGCTTTTCTGATAGTTTTAAAGAACGATTGACCGTATCGTTTGCGAAATCTTTAGGAAAACACATTGTACATTTTCCGTCTACCATGCAAGGCGATGAACGATTCATATTTCCGCACGGACCATGAATCATGTTTGTAATAACAATATCAAATACTAATTTATCAGTGAACGGATTTGGAATCTCTGCAGAAATCAAACTATCGATGTCTTCAGCACGTATTTTGTCGACGAACCAAATTAAAATGTGAGCATGAGGTAATCCACGCTTTTGCCACTAAACTGAATACATCCAACAACGTGTGGGGCCAAATACATGCAATTTTGTAATATAGCTGATTAATGACTTTAATTTTTGTTAAAACACACGTGCTGTTAAATCATGACAAAGTAATGAAAAGACACGGTCGTCCATATTCACGCACGAAAGTCATAGCATCCTGTATGTATTCTTGCATGTTTCGTGGACTACCTACGTATGATGATGGTAAGATAATCCACGCGATCGTCGAGTGCACGTTCGGAGTCCTCGCGACCCATAAAGAAGATTTGTAAAAATTTATGAGATTCGTTTTGCATTGGCAGCAATGAGCCCACTTTGTGATAAAATTGGCCTACTTGAAATTGGAAACGCCTATAGTTTTCACATTTTTTGAGCTAGAGTCACCAAATTTGGTAGGAAGATATATGGTGACATCTAGAAAAGGTCTGAATCAAAAATTAGGATGCCACGCCCACCTCTGCCGCTCACCATTTAATATCGGAAATTTCGATATCGCTAATAGTTTTTAAGCTAGAGCCCGTAAATTGGGTAGAAAGGTAGAAGGCAACATCTACCAAGCCACCCGCCTTATAAAATCGGATTCGGCTATATCTATAACAGTTTTTGAGCTAAAGCCACCAAACTTGGTAGGAAGATAGATGGTGACAGTTAAAAACATTTGATTCAAAAATTTGGATGGCACGCCTACCTCTGCCGCCCACCTTTTAAATTTGGAAGTTCAGTTATCTTCCACAGTTTTTGAGCTAAAGTCACCAAATTTGGTAACATGATAGCTGGCGATGTTTACCACATGGCCCACTCCCTTCGCCCCTGCATTCCCCCTTATCAACCGTTCTTTTACTGGTATCAAAGTATTCCGCAGTCGGTTGCGTCCGACTGCAACGTTTTTACTTGTTTTTTGAATGTTTTGAATATCGAAAAATGAAATATTACATTGCCTAGTCGATACTCGATGAGTCTGACGGCGTCGCTTGCTAAAAGAAATTTGATTAACTCCTGCACAAAAGTTTGAAAAAAGGACATAGGTGTGTGGAAGTACCCGAAGAAGTGGTCGGATAGGGTCCAGATTGGGTAATTTTGTACGCGCCCTTATGTTTTGATCAAGTTTCGTTCAGATTGATAAGTTTTAAGGTACAAAAGTTTGAAAAAAAAAAAGAAAATAGGTGCTCAGGAGGTACCTGAAAGACAATTTGAATTGGGATGCAAAATAGATGTTGGCAGATGCGCAGACCTAACCGATAAGCACACAAAATTTTACGAAAATCGATCGAGCCATTTTGGAGGTGTTAAGCAACGAAATTTGTGACTCGAGAATTTTATATATTATATTTTTAAACAACTTTTACGTGTCTCTCCTATAATCCCAACAAGCTCAATAAACATAATTTCCTGTTGAGAGGCTAACATAAGTAAAAACTCTGTTTCATCCATCTTTTTCTATTAATAAATTTTAAAAACAAAGAGTGAAATATGCGCGTAGATAAACAGGTCACTTTTACAAATGAAGAAAAAGACAGTTGATGTTATATGTTGCAATGTGAGCACGAGTTTCACATCTTCTCATCGTTTCGCGTGATGTGCCCAAGTGTGAATTGGGTATAAAGTACGATTTTTATGTTTATTTGTCACAAAAAATTGTCTTTAAAATTTACCTATTAAAGACTCCGAATAATAGTTATTGTTAAACAAACAAAGTTGCACCTCCTTTGTTAGGGTCGGTTTTGCACGCTTACACAGAAGTATTAGAATCTTATAGTGGATGAGGTTAGTTAAATGTAAGTCAAATAATTTATTGGCATGGGTCGCTTCTTTTAAGATTAAATATATAGCGAATAATGCTATCAACCTTTAATTTATTATCTATCTTGACACCAAATTTGGTGGCTCTAGCCCAAAAGCCGTAAAAGCGATAAGCGTTTCCAATTGCAAATAGCAGTTTTTTGAGGGACGCGAATAGCTATGTTCGTGCCGGTTTTTTTTTAACTCTAGCTGTGAATAATAGCGTATTTCCACAGTTATTCTCAGTTATGTTAGTTAACAGTAACTGAGGTTCAGTTTGCATGTATTCTCCCATAAGGAATTAACTGAAGTAAAACTGACCGTAAATATTAACTGAAGAATAACAGAAGAGGAACTGGTTCATTTGAACACTTGTTCGATAAAACATCGCTGTTAATGGGCACTTTTAATGTAACAGTCGCAAACCAGATGATTGTGAATAGCAGAAATTGTGAATAGGTAGGCGCAATATTTGTAATATTCAAAAAGTAATTAAAAATTTTGTTTTTTGATGAATTATCGTAGGAAGCAATTGAACTGGGAGCAAAGTTTCAAAGGATTGCTTTTAAAACTTTGGGCGGATAATTTTGTTGCACTTATGGCAGCTTAGTATAACTCTTACGTATATACGAAAATTGACTTCTACTGCGTCTGCAATGCAAGCAAAAATGCTTTTAGGCATTAAAAATAAGCCATAAAAGTTGGCAGCACGCTGTTACTTATTTGCAATGTACAAATTCGGTTAGTTTTTCTCACTTTTTTGCAGAAAATACAAAGCAAAACAAACCGAACAGCTGATTTATTTACGGAGGTTCAGTTAACAGAGCAATGGAAACAGCTTTCGTCAGTTACTGTTAAAATTTACGGAAACGGAGCAATGGAAATAGGCTATAATATGAAAAATATATGGTTTTATCGGTTTTCAGTTATCGATTATATCGGTTTCCCAGTGATAACTGGTTCATTTGAACACTTTTTAGATAAAACATCGCTGTTAACGAAATTTTACATTGCAAAAAGGTAACAGCGTATTGCCAACTTGTATGGCTTATTTGTAATGCCTACAAGCGATATTGCTTGCATTGCAGATGCAGTACAAGTCCATTTTCGTATATACGTGAGAGCTGCACTAAACTAATGCAACAAAATTATCCGCCCACAATTTTAAAAGCAATCCTTTGAACCTTGGTTCCAAGTTCAATTGTTTCCTACGTAATCCATCAAAAAACAAAATATTTAATTATTTTTGAATATTACTAAATATTGCGCCTACCTATCACAATTTCTTATATTCACAATCATCTGTTTTACGACTGTTACATTAAAAGAGCCCATTAACAGCGATGTTTTATCGAACAAGTGTTCAAATGAACCAGTTCCTCTTCTGTTATTCTTCAGTAAATATTTACTGTCACTTTTACTTCAGTGAATTCCTTATGGGAGAATACATGCAAACTGAACCTCAGTTACGGTTTACTAACATAACTGAGAATAACTGAGCAGTGGAAATACGCTATTACCTTTTTTAACCCAACGAGCGTGTGAACCGGAGACTTTCGTTTTGTGCTGCGTCTTAGGCAGCACGACCATCAGGCGTCATTGACTAGCATGGTATAATTGCCTATAAGTTCAATTTATGATTCAAAGCATTTTTCAATCACCTGCATGCTGAATTTTTGATATCCTTACATTTCGTGCATGGAATCAAACTTTGAACATGCAAGCGAGTTGCTTTTGAGTCGCCAAGCTGTTCAAAATAAACGTGCATGCCAACGTCGCACAATGGGGCCTTTGCTCATTTTGCATTGCAAAAATCATAACTTCTAAACTAATGAAGCGATTTTAAAAATTTAAAAAGCAATTAATAGAAAACTTCTCAAGCTTTAAAATTAATGCTCGACAAGAGTGCCAGGTATCCCAGGTGCTTTAATATTCAAGGTCAAAGTTAAGAAATATTTTCGATCATATTTTACCTGTAATATTCAAATTTGAAACGTTTGTTTTTAATCAAAGCTGAAAATTGTTTATAATTTCAATGACTATATCGCATTTTAAGTTGTTTTTATTCGATTTTATAGCTTAAATACAAAAAATTAAAATTTTTATTTTTGGTTGGTTTTTTGAGTTTAATTTTTAATATTTGCTTTTGATGGCTGATTTCCAACAAAATAATCATCAACACTAAGGTTAATAAGGTTAATATCTAATAAACTTAGCATTTCGTAACAATAGTTGCTATCTTCCAAATCCTTTCGTGATCGCACATGTCTCAGCGATGCAAGAAGTGGATCCGATGAGGCTGCCAGCATGTTAATAAGGTCTTCATTTTGTCGAAACCGAGAAATTTTGCACGTATTAGTGTGTCTGAACCTTTACATTCCTGTGCTTCTTCGGACAGCTCTCCAAGTGGTAAGCACTGATACTCTATTAAGTCCTTTCCATGAGCCAAAATCCTATGTACCGTGGGGGTACGTGATTTCTGAGGATACAAGTCAGTCAAAAGTTGAGCAGTTTTTGATGCGTATTCGTCAAATTTTGCACCATTTATCATTTCTTTGCAGTTTATATCATTTAGGATAACAGCCAACCTTTTAATGATCTCATGAGCTGCGTAAAATATCATATTTCTCCTTAGTCAATCCCAAGACCATAAATAGGGAAAACACTTCATTATCAGTGTACTTAATTTCAACTGAGTTTGGTGGCGTTGGAATACTTTCCTTAATCCTATTCAGCCGTAAAGGACTGGCGATCTGCACAGCTTTCGTTATTGTCGCTTTTGTCCTCGCTTGTTCCTTCGCATACTTGGTTGATTGGCTTCCGACAGATTTTCTGTTGTAAAGCTTTCCGTAGCACCCGCGAGCGTACGTTTCTTTGTAAAAGCTGAACTCTCTTCCATAGTTTTTTGTGGCCTTCCTCTTCCTCGGCTAGTCGATGGGTAAACTTCTTCCTCTTCTGAATATCCGAATGTTGTATATTCCTCCAACCATTTTTCATGCTTTTTTATGAAAGCCGGCATAGTTCTGTAGACCAAGTTCGATTGTCGCTTCAAGTTAGCGTGAATGAATTTAATTTTTGTCTTTACCTCCTTACTAGCGTTTTCCAGTACGCCAATCTCTTTAAGCAATGCCTTTTCGAAATCATTTATATTTTCAGAAGAACGAAAAACTTCAAAAATCTTTGAATTTCTTAAATCCATTATTGCGCTTTTATATAAAAATTTCGTGAAATATATTGAAAAATACTTTTCAATCGGAAAATTGTTTAGAGTGTTTCCTCTTATGAAGTTAAGAAATAACTGTCGCCATCAAGTGAAATATTTTGCACTATATACCATATATTTTGAGTAAGCTAAATAAGAAAGCAAAATTGGTATAACCCTTTTTCAATTAGTTAGGTAAAAAACAAAATAAACATAAGGTATTTACATTCAAAATATGTAAACGGGGATATCAAAAAAAATATATTTATATCCTGTAGGTGCGCAACTTTCCATCAACTAAAATTATATTTACCTGCCTCCTCAGACCTTTCCAAGCAGGTAATTGGAATTTCAACATTTCTTAAAGGGATTTTCAATATATAGTCAGGTATGTCAGCAATGATATCAATTAACAACACGCACGCTACAGCCAAATTTGTATGCGCTCTTCTTCTTCCTTATACCTGCCGCGTGTTTTTAACGCGAGGTATCACTAGTTTTTTGGCTTACGTTTCTAAAACGCAGATTTTCGCAGATTTAGACTAAATACATATGAAAGGTATATATTATAGCTATCAAATGTATGTGGTCTCGCGTTGACTCTGCGATATACTTTTTAGTTATATTCCACGAAAGTTAAAAAAATACCAAAATTTAGTGTATTTTTTAAACGCATCTAGTTTAATAAGTATTTAAGTTATATTTAAAATTTATATATCAAAACACAGAGATTGAACATACTTTTCAGATAAAGATCGGAGATCGGTTGTTTACATCGCCCAATATTCAGGTTGAAAGTGGTGAATTTTCGTATAAATTGTCATTTATTCCTACTCACAAAAAATTTCTCAACTTTGAGGAGCTCTACCACCCACAATTATTTACCGATTTAAAAATACTTTGGGATTCATAATCCTAGAAGTATTCTCTATCAATTACATATAACATTTATGCCAAACGCGTTTATGAAAAAAATGATTTTCGCAACGCTATTCGGGCAGAGGCCCCACTGTGCGTCGCGACAAAGTAAGCATATTTCAGTCGCAGGCATGCTCAATTTTTAATTGCTTAAAATTTTGCGCGATTCATCGTATTTAAGGCATACATGCGAGTCGTTTTCGAGTCGCGCTTTTATCGCACAAGCGATTAATCGTTTTTAAAACATCAAAATGACTCGAATTAGAATCGTAATTGGGTTTCTGATCAAAACAATCTTCCAATTGCTTGCTGGGTTGCCTTCGATATCTCAGGTAATTTTGAACAAATTTAAGTATTGACTTTAATGTATTATATGTGCATATCGGAAATAAAAAAGAAGTGAAAACGTTGCAGTCGGACGCAACCGACTGCGGAATACTTCGATATGCTATTGTGTTACCAAATTTAATGACATTAGCTCAAAAACTATGGAAGATAACTGAACAACTCCAAATTTAAAGGGTGGGCGGCAAAGGAGGGTGTGGCATCCAAATTTTTGAATCAAATCTTTTTAAATGCCACCATCTATCTTCCTACCAAGTTTGGTGGCTCTAGCTTAAAAACTGTAAGAGATATCGAAATTACCGATTTTAAATGGTGGGCGGCAGAGGTGGGCGTGGCATCCAAATTTTTGATGCAGTTTTTTGGAAAACTTCACTACCTATCTTGACTCTAAATTCGGTGGCCCTGCCCAAAAAATGTGAAAACTATAGACGTTTCCAATACCTATATTGACACAAAATTTGGCGTATCCAATTTCAAAGAGAAGGGGTGATGGGGGCGGAATGATGCAGTTTTTTCAGGGACGTGACTAGCTATCTTCGTGCAAAATTTGGTTGCAGGAATGTGTGAAATATATGGTTTTATCGGTTGTCAGTTATCGATTTTATCGATTTCCCAGCCTCCTAGTAGTCGTGGCACTCCAATCTTGACACTTTATCTGACCGGTATATAGACAAACATAATGGCAACGTTTCAAGTCTCTAGCTTTAAGGGTGTCGAAAAAACTTGCGTTCATACAGACGGACGGACGGACGGACACCATGACAGACATTGCACAAAACCAATATACTATGATACTTTCAGTATCAAAGTATAATAAATTATTAAAAAAAAAAAAATTAAACCAACTTTAAAATCCCAACCAAGCACTCAAAAGCAAACAAAACAACAATTAATATGAGAATTTTTTAAAACTTAAAAAATTAATTTTTAGCTCCACATATTTTTTTTTACCTAAACTTGTGATAAATCGAGCTCTATTTATAAATTTTTCCCAAAATTTTTCAAAGAACTTGCACAAAACAAACAATTATTATCTTTGGCGAAATTAGATTCGCAGTGCTACCTTTTTTGCCGCGACTGTTGGCTTTAGTAACTTGACGAGACAAACGACCACCTTATTAAAGCATACTTTTAGGTGCGCTTGAAACTGCCGTGCTCTTTACATTTGTCTAAGCTTTAAAGTCTAAGCCGGCTACAACATTCAAATATTATATGATTTCTTTAATGATAGTCAGACTAAGCATAATCTTGTAAAACAAGCCAAACCTTCAGCAAGAAACCAATTTCATGTCAGCCCAAAAGCTTACCTTAGCTTAGATCGAACTCATCTAGCTGTAGCTTAAAAAGCTTGATTAGTGGAAAAAAAAAGCATTTCGTTGGCACCCATGATGGTATTATACATAATATGTAATAATTGTAAGTATATTGCCATCATACACCAGCAGTTCCGAAGCGACTTAACAGCGCCTAGCATGAGGCCCGATGTCTCTTGTCAGTGCTTTTGCCTTGCTCTTGCGTTTAGTTTCTTTCTGCTGGTCGTTCGCGTCGGTCGATCGGTTGCTGAGCGGAGACGCAGACGCATACATTTGACCGGGCTTACTAAGCGGACGTATCAACATCAGCATTTGCACTTGGAGCTGCAGTTAATTGTCAAGTGCGAATACAGAAAAGAGGTGCAAATAGCAAGAACAAAATAATCAACTTTAATTGAAAAGTTATGATACTAACAGTCTTGGCCGTGTCACTTTAAATGTGCTAAAAAATTTTGCAAAATCAACAAAAATTCGATGCAAGAAACATTAAATTTCTACTGACACAATTTCGTGTGCATTGTGTAAAACTGTGAAAAATGTATATGTATGAAAGAGTAAAAAATAAAATGTGCCTCAAATGGTTAGTGTGTGTCTTGAACATTGTAGCAAAGAAAAGAAACTAAGAAACAATCGGCAAAGAGCATCAGCAGAAAATGAAAACAAACAGAAAAGGAATTGCATAAGTTGATTTTGGCGTGCGCTTTGCCCATCTTCAGTTTCGGTTTCAGACAATGCTTAAATTGAGCTTTTGTTTAGGTTTTAAAATGAATCGAATGTAAACACAAACAGATGCACATACTCTTAGCAAATTAACATCAAATTAAAATCAAAATTAAAAACCAAACTTTTAAAAATGTCTGCCAAATTTTAAACAATTGTGCTATCAGTTTTCGGCAGTTTTTCGATTTTGTTACCCACCTAGTTGCCGGTCTTTATTAAACATACGTTCATTGCGAATTTTTTAACTGGTAATGAATACATATGTATAGTGTATACTAATGATATACAAGACCAACATAACTTAAAACATAACGAGAAATCGCCTTTTGTTTCAATTCCATATCAATCTGGTAAAATTTTACATATACATATGTATTTATAAAACTCTAGTCCGTGTACTTCTTTAGTGGTATTTAAAAAAAAAGAAGAAAACTTTCAACTTTGCACTCTAGCGCTCTTCAAAAACTAAACGATTTTCACAAGATATCGTGTAACATGTGTCGCGCTTGTTGTTCAAATCATAAGCTAATAATGTAATATGTTAGCTGGTCTGTGGCTTAAATAAACTATAACATGTAACATTATAACCTAGCAAGTTTATCTCACGCGGAGAGTAATGAAGATATCCACATAAAAATTTTTTTAAAAAAATATATAATCTGACGAATAGAATATTTCTAAATCTTTACCTCAAAATGCAAGTTTTTTTAAGTTATGTCATTCTTTAAGTAAACGAGCGATTTTAATTTAAGACTGTATAAGCCGGTAAAATCAAAAACTACAAAATTTGAGCTTTGCCACATTTGTAAACAGCTTACGAAATAGTGTGCACAACCGCAGGTATATAATATATGTACATATATAAACACATTGAAAAAATTTAAATGACGGTATATTTTTACCTAACAACAACAACAGCAAAAGGCAATTAACATAAACTTATTACTGCAGAAATAACTCAATTGATTGCAACAATTCGTATACGTATAGTTGCCCTTTCTTATTTATTATGTCATTGAAAATATAGGAAATATGCTTTTAAATTAAACAAGTAAAAACGTTGCAGTCGGACGCAACCGACTGCGGAATACTCTAATACCAGTAAAAGAATGGATGGTAAGAAGTCTGCTTGCAATGGGGGAATGCGTGTGGGTCGGGTGGAGAACATCTCCAGCTATCTTGTTACCAATTTTGGTGACTCTAGCTCAAAAACTCTGAAAGATACACGAATTCCGTTTTTATACCCCGAACCCATGAAATGGGTAAAAGGGGTATAATGTTTTTGTGCAAAAGTATGTAACAGGCAGAAGGAAGCATCTCCGACCCTATAAAGTATATATATTCTTGATCAGCATCAACAGCCGAGTCGATAAAGCCAAGTCTTTTCGTCCGTCTGTATGAAAGCTGCCATCTCGAAGACAATAAGAGCTACAGTTTTCATATTTAGAAAACAAGTACCCTACACAGTATAATTTGGCTTAAATCGTCGGCAACTTTTTGCTGTTTTCGATATAAAGTTAGAAACTTTGACGAAATCGGTTGAGATATGGCAAATTAAAGTTAAGTTGTCATGCAGTTGCGCATACATTCAATAATTGATTACAGCCTGTCGTTTTGGGTTCTCAGCTTGAGTTAACAAATTTATTGAAAAGATTTCTACAATGGCTCATTTCGTAAAGGCATAAAAAAAAAGTTTAAAACGGTTGTAACTTTTAAACCATAAAGGATATCGAAAAAAGTTTAAGCGCCATTTTGTTTATTATAGTATTTATTATTCAAAGCTTAATGGGATAAAGGAACTATTTTTAACCGACATCAAAAAAGAAGGAGGTTATCAATTCGTCTGTATTTTTATACTTTGATACCGAAGGTCTCATAGAATATTGGTTTTGTGCAATGTCCGTCATGGTGTCTGTCCGTCCGTCCGTCTGTATGAACGCAACTTTTTTCGACACCCGTAAAGCTAGAGACTTGAAACTTTGCAATTATGTTTGTCTATAGGCGAGACAGATAAAGTGTCAAGGTCGGGTTGACACGCCTACTAGGAGGCTGGAAAATCGATAAAATCGATAACAGACAACCGATAAAACCATATATTTCTCACATTCCTGCAGCTAGAGTTACCAAATTTTGCACGAAGATAGCTAGTCACGTCCCTGAAAAAACTGCATCAAAATTTTGGTTGCCACGCCCCCTGATTCCGCCCCCATCACCCCTTCTCCTTGAAATTGGAAACGCCTATAGTTTTCACATTTTTTGGGCTAGAGCCACCAAATTTTGTGTCAATATAGGTAATTACGTTTACCAAAAAAGATCATCAAAATTTTGGATGCCACACCCCCTGATTCCGCCCCCATCCCCCCTTCTCCTTGAAATTGAAAACGCCTATAGTTTTCACATTTTTTGAGCTAGAGCCACCAAATTTTGTGTCAAGATAGATAGTGAAGTTTTCCAACAAACTGCATCAAAAATTTGGATGCCACGCCCACACCTTCCGCCCGCCACTCCCCGCCGTTGTTAAAACGGTTATGCGTGTATCTTCCACATTTTTTGAACTAGAGTCACCAAATTTTGTATGAATATAGATGGTGACAGTTAAGAACATTTGATTTAAAAATTCGGATGCCACACCCATCTTTTTCATTTGGAAGTTCACTTATCTTCCACAGTTTTTGAGCTAAAGTCACCAATTTTGGTAACACGATAGCTGGCGATGTTTATCACCCGGCCCACTCCTTTGCAAGCAGACTCCTTACCATCCGTTCTTTTTCTGGTATCAAAGTATTCCGCAGTCGGTTGCGTCCGACTGCAACGTTTTCACTTGTTTATGCTGGACCTTCATTGTCAGAAGACAGATTTCGTAATCTCATTATTTCAGTGAACGATCTTTTGTCGTGTGGTCTATTTAATAATTTGTTGGCGTCAAAATCTGATAAAGCTGTGCCTTCCAAACTTTTGACTCGAATTAGTGCCGCATTTAACTTTTATGCATGGAAGATTATCGAGACTTTTTACTACCAAAACTAAACCAGCTTTATGTGGTGTCAGTGGTAACAGTTCAGCTATTTGACTAAAACGTTTTCAATTTTAACAATCTCTAAATATAGTGTAATGCGACTTTAAACCGTTCTTCAACACTAGTCAAATTGGCTTATTTAGGCGATACTTCCGCAGGCGTCATTTTATTCCAGTATGCAGTGAAGGTAGTTGTTGTACCTAAAGCAATCAGTTCTTTAGGTAATAGCATACTGTACAAATTTGCTCGTAAGTTGTGTCGCTGTAGTGGATAAAGAGTTATTTTGCAAGCGGCACATGGTACATCAGCAAAAATATTAATTGCTGCTTCAAAAGATTGTTCATTTATAATATCCCTACAAACGTGACTGCTTTGTAGCATTCTACCTAGTCAAAGTGAACGAGCTTCAGGTGTTAAGCGATTATTAATTAAGCATAGACGGAGACTACTCCTTTCATGTAAAGTCGCTTTTCCGAAAGTCTTCGCAAGTCTCTTTTGAAAGTTTTTTGAAATAGATTTCCTCTATTGGGTTAGGCGTTTCTCCCTTCCTTTGTTTGTTTCCTTTTAACGACGCTGCATGAGCTGCACGTTTAGTAGGTCTATTCGTATGCAGAAAAATTATTAACTTTACCCTCAAAAACACTAAAAATTAACAAATAAACAACAATTTTGTTTTTTTTTTTTTGTTAAAATTGTTGTTTTTTGTACTCAGCTCAGTTCGAACCGTTCACTTAAACTTAAAAAAATTTCCATAAACTTAAAATTTGTATTTGGTGTGGTGGGCTTTAGTTCAAAAACCACTTTAAGACCCAATTTCTCAATGTCCGGTTAGTCAACTTATTCTAAGTTTAGTCGAATTTGAGTTTCTCAATGTTCGGTTAGCACTCACTTATCCGATGCATGGAGGTCCGGTTAATACTTATACCGATACTAAGTAACGATATATATATGCATGTGTGTGAGCTACCATCCCATCTTAGCCAACAGCAAGCAGATTGAAGCAAAAGTTACCGAACTCAAGTTCTGTGACAACAGCAAGAGGAATGAAGTTCGGCAACAACTAATTGTGTTCCACGCAGTGCACACTTTGCGATCAAAACAAAAAACTAAACAATAATGGCCGACTTAATTTTTTTTTATCCACTTTATCCTTCGATAACAGCACTGTAGCCAACAAAAATTCAAAATTTCTTGTCGATATTTGGTTATGAACAGTGCCAAATTGAGTATAACAGATAATCAAACAGCTGTCAGCGGCTTATTAATCGGATTTCTGTTAAAATTATATGCTGTTTCAATTGGATTGATAGTGGAACGATCTGCATTACTGATTTCGCTGTTGTGATAAGTGCAGACTAGAGGAATCGGGGTATTAGAAACTCAATACAACATAAAAAAATTTAAGAAAATGTGATGGAAATCGCTTCAGAAAAACTAGTCATATCGAAGATTGAAGCTTAGTCATAGATATTCACAAACAATGACTTTACGCGCTTAGTTTGCTTTTTAACATGTTAATGTCTTGATTACCTGATTAACCTCGTTGTTTTTTTTTTTTTTTTTTTTATATATATTTATTTGTCAACTAGTTTCTTATCATTAAAATTAGCTGAGTTTATGTATATTTGTGGGTTTCTGGTTCAAGTCTATGCCAAATTGAGAAGGCATTGTCTCTTGATTTGCTATCGAACAATTAAAGCCCATTCAAATAAAATGATGCCACTGGTCCCCTGAACTTGAGAAATGATTATTAAATTTGTGTGCTCTCGCAGTGTCTATTTCCATTCGATTTATAAATACATAATTATGTATGGTATTACACTTACAAACTTTTTATACTTTGATACCGAAGGTCTCATAGTATATTGGTTTTGTGCAATGTCCGTCATGGTGTCCGTCCGTCTGTCAGTCTGTATGAACGCAACTTTTTTCGACACCCGTAAAGCTAGAGACTTGAAACTTTGCAATTATGTTTGTCTATAGGCGAGACAGATAAAGTGTCAAGGTCGGGTTGACACGCCTACTAGGAGGCTGGAAAATCGATAAATTCGATAACTGAAACCCGATAAAACCAAATATTTCTCACATTCTTACAGCTAGAGTTACCAAATTTTGCACGCAGATAGCTAGTCATGTCCCTGAAAAAACTGCATTAAAATTTTGGATGCCACGACCACTCCTTCCGCCCCATCATCCCTGCTCCTTGAAATTGGAAACTCCTATAGTTTTCACATTTTTTGGGCTAGCGCCACCAAACTTTGTTCTTGAAGACAGACAAAAGTAACAATAAGTTTTCAAATCTTTCTTATTAAGGTGGGTATCGAGCACAGCCAGAACACACACAGCCAAAAATAACAAAAACAAGTGAAAACGTTGCAGTCGGACGCAACCGACTGCGTAATACTTTGATACCAGTAAATGAACGGTTGAAAAGGGGGAATGCAGGGGCGAAGGGAGTGGGCCATGTGGTAAACATCGCCAGCTATCATGTTACCAAATTTGGTGACTTTAGCTCAAAAACTGTGGAAGATAACTGAACTTCCAAATGTAATAGGTGGGCGGCAGAGGTGGGTGTGGCATCCAAATTTTTGAATCAATTGTTTGTTACTGTCACCATCTATCTTCCTACCAAGTTTGGTGGCTCTAGCTCAAAAACTGTTAGAGATATAGCCGATTCCGATTTTATAAGGCGGGTGGCTTGGGTTGGCGTGGCATCCAAAACTTTGATGCAGATCTTTGGTAGATGTTGCCATCTATCTTTCTACCGAATTTAGGGGCTCTTGCTTAAAAACTGTAAGAGATATCGAAATTTCCGATTTTAAAAGGTGGGCGGCAGAGTTGGGCGTGAAATCCAAATTTTTGATGCAGATCTTTTGTATGTAGATGTCACCATATTTCTTCCTACCAAATTTGGTGACGCTAGTTCAAAAAATGTGGAAGATACACACATAACCGTTTTAACAACGGCGGGGGTGGGGGGCGGAAGGTGTGGGCGTGGCATCCAAATTTTGATGCATTTTTTCAGGGATGTGACTAGCTATCTTCGTGCAAAATTTAGTAACTCTAGCTGCAGGAATGTGAGAACTATATGGTTTTATCGGTTTTTATACTTTGATACCGAAGGTCTCATAGTATATTGGTTTTGTGCAATGTCCGTCATGGTGTCCGTCTGTCCGTCTGTATGAACGCAACTTTTTTCGACACCCGTAAAGCTAGAGACTTGAAACTTTGCAATTATGTTTGTCTATAGGCGCGACAGATAAAGTGTCAAGATTGGGGTGCCACGCCTACTAGGAGGCTGGGAAATCGATAAAATCGATAACATAAAACCGATAAAACCAAATATTTCTCACATTCTTACAGCTAGAGTTACCAAATTTTGCACGCAGATAGCTAGTCATGTCCTTGAAAAAACTGCATCAAAATTTTGGATGCCACGCCCACTCCTTCCGCCCCCATCATCCCTTCTCCAAGAAATTGGAAACGCCTGTAGCTTTCACATTTTTTGAGCTAGAGCCACCAAATTTTGTGTCAAGATAGATATTGACGTTCCCCAAAAAATTCATCAAAATTTTGGATGCCACGCCCCTGATTCCGCCCCCATCCCCCTTCTCCATGAAATTGGAAACGCATATTGTTTTCACATTTTTTGGGCTAGAGCCATCAAATTTTGTGTCAAGATAGATATTGACGTTCCCCAAAAAAATGCATAAAATTTTGGATGCCACGCCCCTAGTTGCGCCCCCATCCCCTCTTCTCCATGATATTGGAAACGACAATAGTTTTCACATTTTTTGGGCTAGAGCCACCAAATTTTGTGTCAAGATAGATATTGACGTTCCCCATAAAAATGCATCAAAATTTTGGATGCCACGCCCCCTGATTCAGCCCCCATCCCCCCATCTCCATGAAATCGGAAACACCTATAGTTTTCACATTTTTTGGGCTAGAGCCACCAAATTTTGTGTCAAGATAGGTACTGACGTTCCCCATCAAAAATTGGATGCCACGCCCCTAATTCCGCCCCCATCCCCCTTCTCCATGAAATTGGAAACGCCTATAGTTTTCACATTTTTTGGGCTAGAGCCACCAAATTTTGTGTCAAGATAGATATTGACGTTCCCCAAAAAAATGCATCAAAATTTTGGATGCCACGCCCCCTAATTCCGCCCCCATCCCCCTTCTCCATGAAATTGGAAACGCCTATAGTTTTCACATTTTTTGGGCTAGAGCCACCAAATTTTTTTGTGAAGATAGATATTGACGTTCCCCATAAAAATTGATCAAAACTTTGGATGCCACGCCCACACCTTCCGCCCCCCACCCCCCGCCGATGTCAAAACGGTTATGCGAGTATCTTCCACATTTTTTGAACTAGAGTCACCAAATTTGGTAGGAAGATATATGGTGACATCTACAAAAGATCTGCATGAAAAATTTGGATGCCACGCCCACCTCTGCCGCCCACTATTTAAAATCGGAAATTTCGATATCTCTTATAGTTTTTAAGCTAGAGCCCTTAAATTGGGTAGAGAGATAGAATGCAGCATCTACCAAAGATGTGCATCAAAATTTTGGATGCCATGCCCACCTAAGCCACCCGCCTTATAAAATCGGAATCGGCTATATCTCTAACAGTTTTTGAGCTTGAGCCACCAAACTTTTTATGAATATAGATGGTGACAGTTAAAAACATTTGATTCAAAAATTAAGATGCCACGCCTACCTCTGCCGCCCACCTTTTAAATTTGGGAGTTAAGTTATCTTCCACAGCTTTTGAGCTAAAGTCACCAAATTTGGTAACATGATAGCTGGCGATGTTTACCACATGGCCCACGCCCTTCGCCCCTGCATTCTCCCTTATCAACCGTTCTTTTACTGGTATCAAAGTATTCCGCAGTCGTTGCTTGCGGTGCCAGGGTAAATACACTATAAGTTGATATAAACGTTGGCTTGTTGTCAACTAGTCTAAATGACATACGGACAGGCGGACATGGCTAAATGGACTCGGCTGTTGATGCTGATGATAAATATATATACTTGATGGGGTCGGAGATGCTTTCTTCTGCCTGTTACATACTTATGCACAATACCATAATTTTACTCCTTTCATGGGTTCAGGGTATAACAAGTGGAAACGTTGTAGTCAAACGCCGGGAGTTAAGGAGTCTGCTTGCATCAAGGGACAACGGCGATGACAAATAGTTTGATGCACATATATAAGGGAAATCGCCAAATAACATACATATACATAATATGTATTACATATGTACGTTTGAGCAAGCCTCAAATGCTTTTCGTGAAAAAATACACTAAAAAGGATTTTCCGTTAGTAAAAGAAATGATCTAAATTCGATTTAAACTTTTATTGTGGATGAAAAAAAATAAATTATTGAGGCCCCATTTCTCAATGTTCGGTTAGTCAAACTATTCTAAGTTTAGTCGAATTTGAGTTTCTCAATGTTCGGTTAGCACTCACTTATCCGATGCCTGAAGGTCCGGCTACCACTTATACCGATGCTTAGTCCCGATATATAAATATCAATACAATCATCGTAAGGCGAACAGCTGACTCAAGCTGACACTTGCATTGTTTATTTTTATTTTTTATGAAGAAAATTTTCAAAATGCTTATTTGAGTCTTCTAGGTTCACAAACACATGCTCCTCATTAGCTAAAATGTTTTTCCCTCGTTGCCGTTTACAACAGGGCTCATAGAAAGTTATTATATATACATTTTGATGTGCAACATGTAGCAGTTTAGGAGTCACAGACAAAAACAAAACCAAAAGAACAGCTGAATCCCCGTTAAGGTTGGCAACACCGTTAGGAGATATTGATATATCGATGATAGGTAACTTTAGCTTTTAGAAAATCGAATTGCTTATCTCCCGGATAGCTCGAGCAACAAAGTCGGGGACTCTACGGTTATTCAGGCCCCAAGGTCAGATGATTGATTCTTGTAGAACTCGAAAAAATAAGACGAAAATATCAAGTGTATCAAGAAAATGTTACAAAAAAAATTGTTGAAGTTTAATAGATTTCAGAAAAATAAGACGAAAATATTAAATGAAATTTATCGATATACCGCAATATATCAATCTCAGACCTTGGCGCGTGAATAACTGTAGACGTGCAAAGTCATTCCGCAGTCAACTAACTGCAAGCTTAACTGGGCATTGAGAAATTGGGCCTAAGGAAACCAAACGCTTCGTATCAGGCTCACATGACAGTTTAGAACTGAAAAATGAAAAAAATGATGCGATAATAAAATAAGCTTGGGCAGGTGCCCCCTTAAACACAGTTAGCATTATCAGAGTCGAATACCTTATAGCCTTATACCACTAAACAGTCAATTGACTGCTTAGTGCTCATACCTTTGGTTCGACTCATGCAAACCCAAAGTTGCAAAACGACGCACCTAAAATGAAATATTCAGTGAGTTTGCCAGTAACTATAACCCACTGCGTTTTTGGCACATACACTCACACACAGAAACACATATTCAAAATCACATGTACTCGTAATAATATGGCATTAGTTGAGTTTAGCAGTATTAATTGCAAAGTGCGCTGCTGCTGCTGTCTTGTCGCATTAACCATTGCAAAATGTCTCATTGAGTGCGGCTGACTAATTAAAGGTGTAGTGCAGACTAATTATCACCTAAATGACATACCCGAATTGTTACAACTGTTAAATTTTAACCAATTCCCACAAAATCGATTAACATCCTTTTTACATAATTATAAAAGCACGTAATAAAATTACAAGCCTATTCATAAGTGAACTGAAAAGGGTATAGAAGTACAAGACAAAAATTAACGACAAAACTAAGTAGGAAAAACAACAAAACGTCATATACGAAACAACATATAGAGCAGGCGTGCCCAAAAGTATGTAACTTACGGCAGCGCAGACTCCAATACATTCAAATTGAATACACAAAAACATAGAAGTGAAAAACTTAGTATATTGGTTTTGTGCAATGTCCGTCATGTTGACCGTCTGTCAGTCCGTACATACGCACGTTTTTTCGACACCCATAAATCTAGAGTCCTGGAACATTGCAAATATCTTGGTCCATGTCTGCGTCAAATAAAGTGTCAATATAGAGGCGCTACGCCCACTGGAGGGCTGGGAAATCGATGACAAGTCGATACACATCGAAGTCATAATTGATGAAAAACGCATATATCCCACATTCTAACAGCTAGAGCAACAAAAATAAAACGAGAATGCCTGTATCTTCCACACTTCCACATTGAGCTAGGGTCACCTAATTTGATAGGTGGTGACATCTACCAAAGATCTGCATCAAACTTGGTAGGAAGATAGATGGTGACACCTACCAAACCCCCTATATCAAAAATGTTGATGGCACGCCCCTTTAGCCGCCCAAATCTGAAGTTCAGTTATCTTTTATAGTTTTTAAGGTTAATTCGTACGAAAAATGCATGATTTTGTGAATTGTTTGTAACGACACTGTTGAAATATTTTTTATTAAAACTAAAAGCACATTCAAGTATGACATTCGAAAAATATTGTATAAAATTTTCACAAAGAAATATTCAACAAGTAAAAACGTTGCAGTCGGACGCAACCGACTGCGGAATACTTTGATACCAGTAAAAGAACGGTTGATAAGGGAGAATGCAGGGGCGAAGGGCGTGGGCCATGTGGTAAACATCGCCAGCTATCATGTTACCAAATTTGGTGACTTTAGCTCAAAAGCTGTGGAAGATAACTTAACTCCCAAATTTAAAAGGTGGGCGGCAGAGGTAGGCGTGGCATCTTAATTTTTGAATCAAATGTTTTTAACTGTCACCATCTATATTCATAAAAAGTTTGGTGGCTCAAGCTCAAAAACTGTTAGAGATATAGCCGATTCCGATTTTATAAGGCGGGTGGCTTAGGTGGGCGTGGCATCCAAAATTTTGATGCACATCTTTGGTAGATGCTGCATTCTATCTCTCTACCCAATTTAAGGGCTCTAGCTTAAAAACTATAAGAGATATCGAAATTTCCGATTTTAAATAGTGGGCGGCAGAGGTGGGCGTGGCATCCAAATTTTTCATGCAGATCTTTTGTAGATGTCACCATATATCTTCCTACCAAATTTGGTGACTCTAGTTCAAAAAATGTGGAAGATACTCGCATAACCGTTTTGACATCGGCGGGGGGTGGGGGGCGGATGGTGTGGGCGTGGCATCCAAAGTTTTGATCAATTTTTATGGGGAACGTCAATATCTATCTTCACAAAAAAATTTGGTGGCTCTAGCCCAAAAAATGTGAAAACTATATGCGTTTCCAATTTCATGGAGAAGGGGGGATGGGGGCGGAATCAGGGGGCGTGGCATCCAAAATTTTGATGCAGTTTTTTCAAGGACATGACTAGCTATCTGCGTGCAAAATTTGGTAACTCTAGCTGTAAGAATGTGAGAAATATTTGGTTTTATCGGTTTTATGTTATCGATTTTATCGATTTCCCAGCCTCCTAGTAGGCGTGGCACCCCAATCTTGACACTTTATCTGTCGCGCCTATAGACAAACATAATTGCAAAGTTTCAAGTCTCTAGCTTTACGGGTGTCGAAAAAAGTTGCGTTCATACAGACGGACAGACGGACAGACGGACACCATGACGGACATTGCACAAAACCAATATACTATGAGACCTTCGGTATCAAAGTATAAAAACTCGACATGGCAGCAATTATTCTGCAGTGTCTTGCGTTGCCCCATTTAACTTGTTGCTGGATCGTCAGAAAATCAAAAGTAAATATCCATTCTTTAGATAGTAGGTTTTTCCAGATGGCACTGGGAGGGTTTTTCGAAATTTTGTTGTTGCCCATTATGCTAAAGATGTATAAGTTGATAAGATAACAAAAAAATATTTTTTTTTAAGCCGTTAAACCAATGTGACCCTTAAAAATTTAAACAGTATGTGAACTTTTGTTAGTGTCCGCAGACAAATTGATACGGGATTTTCTTACTTGTGAGCCAACCAGTATTCTGCAACCGTAAGAAACATGTACCATCAACCGTTACGTAACCGATAGGTAAGAATGTTTTTGTAAAATCCATTAACAGAAACACCACACCACCTCACCCCCACACACAAAACATAAGTTTAAATTCTACATTTGGGTTATACAATATAAACTTGCGTATATTTTTATTTATTATACTTTGATACCGAAGGTCTCATAGTATATTGGTTTTGTGCAATGTCCGTCATGGTGTCTGTCCGTCCGTCCGTCCGTCCGTCTGTATGAACGCAACTTTTTTCGACACCCGTAAAGCTAGAGACTTGAAACTTTGCAATTACGTTTGTCTATAGGCGAGACAGGTAAAGTGTCAAGATTGGGTTGACACGCCTACTAGGAGGCTGGGAAATCGATAAAATCGATAACTGAAAACAATATATTTCTCACATTCCTGCAGCTAGAGTTACCAAACTTTGCACGAAGATAGCTAGTCACGTCCCTGAAAAAACTGCATCAAAATTTTGGGTGCCACGCCCACGCCTTCCGCCCCCATCCTCCCTGCTCCTTAAAATTGGAAACGCCTATAGTTTTCACATTTGTTGGGCTACAGCCACCAAATTTTGTGTCAATATAGGTAATTACGTTTACCAAAAAAGTTCATCAAAATTTTGGATGCCACACCCCCTGATTCCGCCCCCATCCCCCCTTCTCCTTGAAATTGAAAACGCCGATAGTTTTTACATTTTTTGAGCTAGAGCCACAAAATTTTGTGTCAAGATAGGTAGTGAAGTCAATTGGATGCCACGCCCACACCTTCCGCCCCCCTACACCCCGCCTTTGTTAAAACGGTTATGCGTGTATCTTCCACATTTGTATACCCCGAACCCATGAAATGGGTAAAAGGGGTATAATGTTTTTGTGCAAAAGTATGTAACAGTCAGAAGGAAGCATCTCCGATCCTATAAAGTATATATATTCTTGATCAGCATCAACAGCCGAGTCGATATAGCCATGTCCGTCTGTCCGTGTGTCCGTCCGTCTGTATGTATGAACGCGTAGATCTCAGAGACTATAAGAGCTAGAGACTTCAGATTTTGAACATAAGCTCATCTAAGTCCTAGCCAGTACAAGTTTGTTTCCGATTTTCGATAACTATTTCCGTTTTCGATATACACATGTAATCGATTAGAAAAATTTCTCGAATTTGGAAAATGTAAAAATGGGGGTTGAAATAATGGGTAACGATATAACTTTTCTGACTAGAGCCTTCTTACTTGTTTGAACTAGAGTCACCAACTTTGGTAGGAAGATATATGGTGACATCTACAAAAGATCTGCATCAAAAATTTGGATGCCACGCCCACCTCTGCCTCCCACCATTTAAAATCGGAAATTTCGATATCTCTTACAGTTTTTAAGCAAGAGCCCCTAAATTCGGTAGAAAGATAGATGGCAACATCTACCAAAGATCTGCATCAAAATTTTGGATGCCACGCCCACCCAAGCCACCCGCCTTATAAAATCGGAATAGGCTATATCTCTAACAGTTTGTGAGCTAGAGCCGCCAAACTTGGTAGGAAGATAGATGGTGACATTTAAAATTTCGATGCCACACCCACCTCTGCCGCCCACCTTTTTCATTTGAAAGTTCACTTATCTTTCACAGTTTTTGAGCTTAACTCATCAAATTTGGTAACATGATAGCTGGAGATGTTTACCACCCGGCCCACTCCGTTGCAAGCAGACTCCTTACCACCCGTTCTTTAACTGGTATCAAAGTATTCCGCAGTCGGTTGCGTCCGACTGCAACGTTTTAACTTGTTTGGATATTAGCTTTATGCGATATTGAGAATCTGTACTAAGACTTAGGCTGCCCTTAGTTGTGGACCAGAAAGTGTTCGTTGATGAGTTGACACTTTCTTAAAACAAGACCATTCCACAAAACCAGTATTATCGCCCGCTCGATTAACACAGTCTTGCTGTAGCAATGACCTAATATCCCAGTTTGTTTTTGCAACTTAGTAGCGACGAGAATAAAAGAACAGCGTTAAACTCACACATGCAATGTAAAAAGCTTGCCAACTATTTTAATACCCTAAACCCATAAAATGGGTAAAAAGGTTAAAATGGTTTTGTGCAGAAGTATGTAACAGGCAGAAGGAAGCTTCTCCGACCCTATAAGGTATATATGTTTATTTTTGATCAGCGCCAACAGCCAAGTCGATATAGCCATGTCTCTCCTTCAGTCTGGATGTGTTAACGCGTCGACCTCAGAGACTAGAAGAGCTGGAGACTTCGGATTTTGAATATAAGCTCATTTAAGTCCTAGACAAAATAAGTTTGTTTTCGATAACCGATAGCTCTTTCTGTTACCAAAATACGCATGTAATCGATAACAATAATATATGAATTTGCTAAATGTGTAGTATGTTTTTGAAACTCAATACAAAATGAGGAAAATCTGAAAAAATTTCATTGAAATCGGTTGAGAAACACCAGAGATATCGAGGATTAAAATTCAGTCACAACAATTATAGGGTCTTTACCCAGCTCAGTTGTTCTCAGTTATGCTCAGCTTACAGTAATGGAGGTTCAGTTTGCGTGTATTTTCCTAAAAGGAATTAACTGAAGTAAAACTGACCGTAAATATTTATTGAAGAATAACTGAAGCGATAGCTGGTTCATTTGAACACGTTTTCGATAAAACATCGCTGTTAATTGGCTCTGTTAATGTTATGTGGCGTTTATACTACAGCGAGTTTGCTATCGATATCGTCATCGACGCAATAACGCAGAATTGGTGTTCACATTGGCACAAAAGTGCGTTATGCGTTATGCGTGAAGTGAACAGCAGCTGCTTTGTTTTGATTTCGCTGATGATTTCGGATGCCACGCCCACTCCTGCTGCGCCCAGCCCCCGCCGTTTAAAAAACTTCAATGCGTGTATTTTTCACATTTTTGGGCTAGAGTCGCCAAATTTGGTAGGAAGACAGCTGGTGACAGATCCCAAAGATTTGCATCAAAAATTTGGAGCCACACCCACCTGTGTCGCCCAGCTATTAAATTTGGAAGTTCAGTTATCTTTCACAGTTTTTGAGCAAAAGTTACCAAATTTGGCAACATGATAGCTGGGGATGTTCCCCACCCGGCGCACCATTGCCGCCCCGCATTCACCGTACTCCGTACCATCCGTTCTTTAACTGGTTTCAGAGAATTTCGCAGGCGGTTGCGTCCGACTGCAACGTTTAAACTTGTTTTTGACTAATTTCATGGCATCATTTTCTTTGCATTTTTCGTAAAAGCGTAAATTTTTCAGGGCCCACATACCAACTATAAAATTTTTTGATAACTGAAAAAGTAAATTTTTAAATCGATTTTTTACTCAGCATGTCAATCATTTGAAATTCTTCAGGAACTGTATCCACATCGATATTAAATGGCGAGGAAAACATTTTCATGCAAAGCGCAGTCCTCTGAGCTCTAAACATTTGGAATCGTAATTGAAATTCGTCTATACATTGAGCGTATTTTTAAAAAAAAACCGTAAGGTTTGTGTATCGAGAGTTAACTAATTTGTCTTTGTTCAATTGCTTTACATTAAACTATTCGTAACTTGCTCATTAGTCATGGCATGCTTAACTTCTTATTGGCATGTGCAGTTGGTTTTGTGCTCCATGCATTTCCTGTTATTGAAAAAGTTGCCATTTGTTAGAATTTAGTGAGTTTAAAAACTCTTGAACCTAATTGCTTGTTATGGAGTTACAATATTCTTGTGAATTATTTCCTGTTGTAGGATTAAACATAACTCGCGCACTTTCAAATAGGACAGTAAAACACCCCACACATTTATCCATTGCCTTAGTAAAAGTGCTGCACTTCCCAGATTAGTGAATGACAATTATACATAGGAAATTCGAATCGAGCAAATCCAACTGCCAGTAAGAATGGGTAACATCAGTGCCAAATTCTGCTAAAGAATGAAGCAAGCAACATAACGACTTGCATTTTTCACTACACATTGTGTCTGCTAAATATGCGACGATTTGCTTTTGGGAGCTGAGGTGCTAGTGACCATGCCCGTTGCTAAGTAGAGGCAGTGGGACATGCCCCCATGCCTTAAGCCAATATAAAGACGGTTAAAATATTATTCAATATGAACAGCACAAAAAAAAAATGCATCTTACATATTGTCTTCTAAGGTATTGTAAATGTTTTTCTTAAGAGGTTTTTCTTTTTTTTACAGCTGAAGACAAGTCCTTAAAGGCTGAATGTGATTGCAGGCTTGATTAACATGCCAATTTGCAAAAGTTCCCCGTCAAAGGCAATGATCACAGCTGCACAGGTAAAGCGCTCCAGAGAGCAGGCCTACTTCAATTCCTATGACTTTGATGCTATTGAAGTACTGCCTTATAACAAGGATGACGACAAAGCAGCTTCTTCTTCCAGTCGCTGTAGCAGACAATTGGCTAACGAAGGCAACAGAACCAGCAATAACAACAATTTCACAAGCCTTACCAAATTCGGCTACATGCAGCGACTGGGGTCATTCTTAGGGATTCAACCCGCTGCAGCAGATGAAGCGACTGCAGCAACTGCAATGACCTCGTCATTTACGGCCGTAGACTTAAGCGATGACCATCGCCAAGATCACAGTACAATTTCCGTTCCAAATGATAACTTTCTTCTGCCACGCGCGGTGCTTAACTTTTCTCCGTATCAGAGGTGAGTGTTGCACTCTCATTAACATATGCGTCGTAACGCAAATAAAAGTTTGTAATCTTTTTGATACTATTTAAATCAATATCATAAATAGAAACTCAAGACTAAGTATTGAAAACAAAATGTTTTTGTTTAGATCCATCTTCCAAGCAGTTACTTTTTACAGTGCACCAGTCTGGTCAGATATAGCCAAATGTCACATAAACCAGCTGCACATCAGCCAAAATAAAGTATTGAAGCTTATTTTAAATCTCCCGTGGCATCATTCTACGCTCGATCTACATTGTCGAGCCAATGTTGAATTGGTAGATATTAGATTATCGCGACTTTCGCAAAATTTCAAAACCAAATGTCAAGAATCAACTTATTGGCATATAAACGACCTGGCATAGCCATTTAGTTAGTTTTTAATCTAGTGTTTAATTTAGCCTGTAAGATTCATTGGGGTTTTCTATTTCTTTGGTTTTTTCCCCCAAATAGTTATGTCATCGTTTTCCCCATCAGTCATGTTTGTAAGAAATATCTAAGTAGAAAAGGCCTAATTCTTAGTCTAAACTCTTAAAATATTGTAAGATACCCATCACAAAAATCTGTAGTTTTAACAAAGAGTGAAATAAATTGAATTGAATTGAATGAAATCAATAATAACATTAAGCAATGGTGGTTTGAACGCGTCGATCTCAAAGACTATTAGAACTAGAGACTTCAGATTTGTTTCCGATAATCGATAACTCTTTCCGTTTCCGATATACACATGAGATCGATAACAATAAAGCCTTGAAATTGGAAAATGTAAGATGTGTTTTGATAAGTTAGTACAAAATAAGGAAAATCTGTGAAAATTTTAACTAAATCGGTTGATAAACACCAGAGATATTGAAGATTGAAGCTTTGTAACAGATAAATACAAGCAATGACTGTGCGCGTTTAGTATAGGGTTCTGGGTATCTCCTAGTCGGGAAATCTTGACTAGAGCCTTCTTACTGTAACAGAATCGGCTTCACATGCTGTTGGTGACTGTCTTTGACATCAGTCAACATTGTGACCGAAATGTCCCATTTAGAACACTATTTGGTTAATAGGGGAGGAGTTAGGCAGGGGAGTGTCAGACATACACCGCTCGGGGGCCGGTGTATGGAGAAGGTAGGGATTATGGTACTTGGTCCTGCGGAGTGTGTGCGTTTCTTGCAAAGGCCAAAAGCGTTTTAGGTTCTTGACAGCTCGTTTCTTCAAGCGTTGCAAGAAAGGGTGCGTGGAAGTGTCATTGTCGTTTTGCTGCCAGTGCGAGGCAGCTGCACAGCATAGTTCCAGTGTCTCCCTGACACCTGGTTCTTTACATTTCCTGCAGTCGTCGTTATCCAATATGCCTAGATTCTTTGCATGAGAAGCGACCAGGTAGTGGCCTGTCAGTAGACCCACTAGCCGTCAACATTCATGCCTCTGGAGTTTCAGCATGTATTGCGTCAGTTTGTCATCAAAGGTTTTGAACATTGCTATCGAGATTCTGCAGTCGGAGGTGTTCTTCCACCTGGATACCGCTGAGACTCGTGCATGTGCTTCCATTTGATCGTGTATCGTTCGCAGGGGATTGGAACATCCACAGTATCACTGTTGTGTCTTCTTGCGACTTGCTTAGCTAAGTCGTCTGCCATCTCGTTTCCTTCAAAACCCTGGTAGCTTGGTATCCAGTAGATGTGCCCATTTTTTTAAATGCAAAGTGCGTCTAGCGTTTCTCTGCATGCCAAAATGTTCCGAGAACTTATGTAATGGGCTTGCAGGGCTCTAATTGCTGCCTGACTGTCCACAAATATGCTAACCTTATCTTGCTTTGTGTTTGTTCTTAAGGGTCAAGGAATTTGTATGAGTCTCATGGGTGGGTCGGCGCAGTACACTGCTGCACGGACTCCATCTTCCATTTTTGAGCCATCAGTGTATGGTGTATGGCCATTTCGTCTGCTGCAGAGCGCAAGTCGTTTATGTTTAGGAGCGTGGGCGTGAAGCTTAAATTGGTTTTTGGGGTCATGTAATCTGTTTCTATTTGAATCCCTCTATCAATTGTCCTGTGCCCGTAGCTGTAGACTGTCAAATTGCCTATCGTACAGAGACGTTGCAAAGTCTTTTTTGCTGATAGGCGTGCCTGAATGTCCAAGGGGTTAACATTCAATATAGTTTGTAGAGCTTTTGCTTGCGTCGATCTCAGCACCCCTGTGATGTATATAAGTGCATGTCACTGAGTGTTTTTTTTTTTCATAATGTTTAGGTATGTGGACTTTCCTTTGCTTTCCACCTTACCAATATGCCGTAGAACAGTAGGGGACGTACAATTAAGATGAAAACCCATTGTGTCAGTCTTGGTGAGAGTCCCCAGGTGCTACCCAGCCTCTTTTGCGATACATAGATTGCATTGGTGTCTTTCTTCACCCTTTCTTCTACATTGAGCTTCCAAACCCAACTTGCGATCCAATACGGTCCCCAGGTATTTGATACTCTCTTTTGGTATCAGCGTCGCACAGTTGATTTTCGGTGGACTCCATCGCAGTTCCTTGTATCTCTTTGTGAAGAGAATTAGGTCCGTCTTGTCTGCATTGATACACAGACCGGCTTCGGTGGCCCATTCTATTATTTTAGTATCTCCAAATTGTCGGTTATCTTCGGGGCTTTCCGTTTGAATTTTCGTAACAGCGGAGAGATCACTCCACCCGGGGGGTTGCCACGATTTGCTTCCCTGATTGCGGCTGTGGTTCCCCATTCCGCTTGTATTCTCCTGCTTCTTAATGCTCCTGAGCTGTCTAGGAATACGGCTCAGGCGAATAATACCGTCTCTATGGTTGTTCCAAGGGATTCTAGCGCAGTTTCCACAGATTCGCCTTTCGCATATGCGTGTTGATTTGATGTCTGTAGTCTTTTGTCAACATGTGGCTGCATTTCCCCGCTTTGAGCAAGAAAACTACCCGTGCTGTCCTCTAGGCCACAGGCACATAGCCATAGGCATCCCTTAAATATTTCCCTTATCGTAATCAAATGTTTGACATACTGCAGCATGGCCGGAAATATCCCGTCCGGACCCTGTGATTTATAGCCCTCGAAGAAGTGTATAGTCCACAGTATCCTATTCACAGCTATGAAGTCTGCGGGTATTTCTACCCGCGTGTGGGTAGACATCGTTTCTGACTTCCGTACAGTCTTTCTGTTTTCCGTCCATCTTCCATCTTCTGTTTTGAGCTGGCTTTGTACAGTCTGTTTTCGGGTAAGTAGCTTTCTCAGCCTTGCGGTTTCAGATGTCCGATTTACAAATGGAATCGATAACAAAAAAGAGTATCTTCTAGTCGGGAAATCTCGACTAGAGCCTTCTTACTTGGTTTTTTCTTGTTTTCGCACTCAAAGTTAACTGACTCGTCAGTACAGTAAATGCGACACGCAGAGAGGATTGCTCCCCCGTGCCCGACGGTGGTCGCTATCAACCCCACTGAAGTTGGGGCTGACATCCCAGCCCGTGTATCATCCTTCAGCTTCTATATGTTATTTTTTTTAATCTGGGAGGTCAACCCATAGCATTTTAGTCTTGCTGCCAAGAACCTCGAACCATGGCTTGCTCCATATTCTCGCAGTACCGAGGCCTTTGAGAAATACATAGCGCACCTTTGCTAGGCATCGTCCCGTCTCTTCACAAGCGAGTTGCAACAAAGTACTTTCGATTGTTTCAAGGCAATACGGTGCCTGTTGCCTTGGTTTGCGCAGCACCCTTGCCGGACCAGAGCCATTGTGAAATACGGTTTGGACCGGACCCTCGCCGTACTGAGGTCATTGAGAGGTGTGGAGTTCGCCTTGGCTAAACACTGTGTTGCCTCTTTGCAAGGCAAATAGCACTTAAATGCCCCACGTTTGTTTCGAGGCAGCACGATGCCCATTGCCCAGCCGGCACCCTCGACTAGAGTTCAGCTATGGATTTTGCCCAGACGTATGTATACGAAAAGTCCCTGACATCTGCGCAAAATAAATATGGGGAAATCACAAACAATCGATATTGTCTATCGATGCTTAGTATATTTCAGTACATTTGGTATATTTTAGTGAAAAAGATTTGCAAACAGCTGAATTGTGGCCGCCTAAAACAAAAGTTATTATATTTTGATACTGAAGGTATCATAATATATGGGTTTTGTGAAATGTCCGTCATGGTGTCTGTACGTCTGTCCAAACGGACGCTCTTTTCTCCCACACCCAAAAATCTAAAAAAAAATTTTAAAAACCAAGTAAGAAGGCTTTAGTCGAGATTTCCCGACTAGGAGATACCCCAAACCCTATACTTAACGCGTACAGTCATTGTCTGTATGCATCTGTGACTAAACTTTAATTTTCGATATCTCTGGTGATTCTTAACCGATTTCGATGACATTTTCAGAAAAGTTTTATCGTTATCCATTTTTTCATTTCAACCCCCATTTTTACATTTTCCAAATTCGAGTCTTTTTTGTAATCGATTCCATGTGTATATCGGGAACGGAAATAGTTATCGAAAATCGGAAACAATCTTGTACTGACTAGGACTTAGATGAGCTTATGTTCAAAATCTGAAGTCTCTAGCTCTTATAGTCTCTGAGATCTACGCGTTCATACATACAGACGGACGGACAGATGGACAGACGGACGGACACACGGACAGACGGACATGGCTATATCGACTCGGCTGTTGATGCTGATCAAGAATATATATACTTTATAGGGTCGGAGATGCTTCCTTCTGCCTGTTACATACTTTTGCACAAAAACATTATACCCCTTTTACCCATTTCATGGGTTCGGGGTATAAAAATGGGTCACATCGGACGACTACATCCTATAGCTCCCATAGAAACTATTGACAAAATTTTTATTTTTCGCGTCGATCTCAGAAACTATAAGAGCTAGAGCCTTCAGATTTTGCAAATAAGCTTATCTTAGTCCTAGGCAGTACAAGTTTGTTTCCGATTTTCGAAAACCATATCGAAAATGCGAAACACGTTTTGGAAACTTGATACAAAATAAATAAAATATGTGAAAATTTCATCGAAATCGGTTAAGAAACACCAGAGATATCGAAGATTGAAGTTTAATCACAAATGCATACAGACAATGACTGTGCAAGTTTGGCGTTGAAAAATAGTAAGACGGCTTAGGTTTAATAATGAATACACACAAATCGGCAACTTTCGGCAGCTACACTTAACATTTATATTATCTTAAAACATTGATAAACACATTGATAACACTCACAATGGTGGATTCGGGTGGTAACACAACTAAAACTCCAACTAAACATGAAAAAGACGTTCAGAAAATACACAAAAAATATTAAATCGATTATGTTAATTTCACAAGAAAAATTTGACAATTAATTTAAGTATCAATATACATCTATTTTTAAAGTAAATACCTTCAACTTCAAAATGCATTTTAAATAATTAGGCTCTATAGCAAAAGTTTGACCACTTTGAACTGCAATTTTGTTTTGTAAAAATTATTACTAAGCGCAGCCGTGCTGCAAAAATAAACACGTGTTCGCTCTTTGTATGTTTTTTTTAGAAAGTCCCGTTAGAATTCCAGACAAAACCGGTTTGCCATGAAGAAGTTTGAATATTTTAGAGACAATTTGTATACATTGTGTCCAAATATTTCGTGATAGATTTTTTGATTTTTGGCCTATGAACGCAACTACTGTGAACTGGTTCAAAAGTTTGAATACCACGCTCACAGCGCCCCCAGCCCCCGCCCTGTTAAAACGAGAATGCGTGTATCTTCCACATATTTTGATCTTGGGACATCAAAATTTGAAGGAAGACTGATGGTGACATCTACAAAAGATCTGCATCAAAAATTTTGATGCAACGCCCCCAACCTACGTCCCATTTTCCAACTCTGTTTAAAAACGGTAATCCGTTTATTTTTCAGAGTTTTTGAGCTAGAGTCGCCAAATTTAATATCATAGAATATCATTTAATATATAGATAGGTGGTGATGTTCCCCAAACATCTTCACCATGAATTTGGATGCCACGCTCATTCCTACTGTTGCCTCCAGCCTCCGTTCAAAAATCGTAATGCATGTATTTTAAACAGTTTTTAAGCTAGGTTTATTAAATTTAATAGAAAGACAGCTGGTGGCAGATCCCAAAGATTTGCATACAAAATATTGATGCCATGCCCACCTTTAAAAATCGGAAATACAGTTATCTTCTACAGTTTTTAGCTAGAGTCACCAAATTTGGTAGCTGGCCATGTTCCCTACCCGGAGCACCCCTGCCGCCACTGCATTTTCCCATTGTAAGCACACTCCTTACTATCCGTTCTGTTACTTGTGTCAGACTATTCCGCTGTAGGTGTCGTCCGACTGCAGCGTTTTCACTTGTTAAAACTGGTTTTGAGTAATTATGTTAACCAGTGCTTTTTATTTTATTTATATATATTTTAAAATTAAATTTAAAAAATTGAAAAAACAAGTAAGAAGGCTCTAGTCGAGATTTCCCGACTAGGAGATACCCTGAACCCTATACTTAACGCGTACAGTCATTGTCTGTATGCATCTGTGACCTAAACTTCAATCTTCGATATCTCTAGTGTTTCTCAACCGATTTCAATGAAATTTTCAGAAAAGTTATATCGTTACCCATTATTTCAATCAATATCAATATTTTTACATTTTCCAAATTCGAGATTTTTTTGTAATCGATTACATGTGTATATCTGAAACCAGAATAGTGATCGATAGTTTGAAACAAACTTGTTCTGCTTATGGTATAGGAGAACTTATATTCAAAATCTGAAGTCTCTAGCTCTTGTAGTCTCTGAGATCAACGCGTTCATTCAGACGGACGGACAGACGGACATGGCTATATCGACTCGGCTTTTGATGCTGATCAAGAATATATCGTCTATATAGAACAAAAAGTCACTATCTACATTTTCATGGTTTTGAGTTATGTGGCATTTTGTAAATAATTTATCATTAAAAATCCAATATTTCGATAACAAATTTTTTGAATATTACAAGTTGTTTATTAATAATAACCACATTATATCCATCTTAAACTTTCAATAAGTAACGAGAACTTCGAGTTAATTTTACTAAATTGTAGATAATGATTTTTTCTTCGAATATTTTTTTTTTATTACAGTTAGTGAGTTTTAATAGCATAAATACAAGGTTGATATTTTAATTGTTTTATTAATAAAAAGTAAGAAGGCCCTAGTCGAGATTTCCCGACTAGGAGATACCCCGAACCCTATACTTAACGCGTACAGTCATATTCTGTATGCATCTGTGACCTAAACTTCAATCTTCGATATCTCTGGTGATTCTTAACCGATTTCGATGACATTTTCAGAAAAGTTTTATCGTTATCCATTTTTTCATTTCAGCCCCCATTTTTACATTTTCCAAATTCGAGTCTTTTTATACTTTGATACCGAAGGTCTCATAGTATATTGGTTTTGTGCAATGTCCGTCATGGTGTCCGTCTGTCCGTCTGTATGAACGCAACTTTTTTCGACACCCGTAAAGCTAGAGACTTGAAACTTTGCAATTATGTTTGTCTATAGGCGCGACAGATAAAGTGTCAAGATTGGGGTGCCACGCCTACTAGGAGGCTGGGAAATCGATAAAATCGATAACATAAAACCGATAAAACCAAATATTTCTCACATTCTTACAGCTAGAGTTACCAAATTTTGCACGCAGATAGCTAGTCATGTCCTTGAAAAAACTGCATCAAAATTTTGGATGCCACGCCCACTCCTTCCGCCCCCATCATCCCTGCTCCTTGAAACTGGAAACGCCTATAGTTTTTACATCTTTTGGGCTAGAGACACCAAATTTTGTGTCAAGATAGATATTGACGTTCCACAAAAAAATGCGTCAAAACTTTGGATGCCACGCCCCCTGATTTCGCCCACATCCCCCCTTCTCCAAGAAATTGGAAACGCCTGTAGTTTTCACATTTTTTGAGCTAGAGCCAACAAATTTTGTGTGAAGATAGATATTGACGTTCCCCAAAAAAATTCATCAAAATTTTGGATGCCACGCCCCCTGATTCCGCCCCCATCCCCCTTCTCCATGAAATTGGAAACGCATATAGTTTTCACATTTTTTGGGCTAGAGCCATCAAATTTTGTGTCAAGATAGATATTGACGTTCCCCAAAAAAATGCATCAAAATTTTGGATGCCACGCCCTAGTTGCGCCCCCATCCCCTCTTCTCCATGATATTGGAAACGACAAAAGTTTCACATTTTTGGGCTAGAGCCACCAAATTTTGTGTCAAGATAGATATTGACGTTCCCCATGAAAATGCATCAAAATTTTGGATGCCACGCCAGTACTTCCGCTAACATCCCCCCATCTCCATGAAATCGGAAACACCTATAGTTTTCACATTTTTTGGGCTAGAGCCACCAAATTTTGTGTCAAGATAGGTACTGACGTTCCCCATCAAAAATTGGATGCCACGCCCCCTAATTCCGCCCCCATCCCCCCTTCTCCATGAAATTGGAAACGCCTATAGTTTTCACATTTTTTGGGCTAGAGCCACCAAATTTTGTGTCAAGATAGATATTGACGTTCCCCAAAAAAAAGCATCAAAATTTTGGATGCCACGCCCCCTAATTCCGCCCCCATCCCCCTTCTCCATGAAATTGGAAACGCCTATAGTTTTCACATTTTTTGGGCTAGAGCCACCAAATTTTTTTGTGAAGATAGATATTGACGTTCCCCATAAAAATTGATCAAAACTTTGGATGCCACGCCCACACCTTCCGCCCCCCACCCCCCGCCGATGTCAAAACGGTTATGCGAGTATCTTCCACATTTTTTGAACTAGAGTCACCAAATTTGGTAGGAAGATATATGGTGACATCTACAAAAGATCTGCATGAAAAATTTGGATGCCACGCCCACCTCTGCCGCCCACTATTTAAAATCGGAAATTTCGATATCTCTTATAGTTTTTAAGCTAGAGCCCTTAAATTGGGTAGAGAGATAGAATGCAGCATCTACCAAAGATGTGCATCAAAATTTTGGATGCCACGCCCACCTAAGCCACCCGCCTTATAAAATCGGAATCGGCTATATCTCTAACAGTTTTTGAGCTTGAGCCACCAAACTTTTTATGAATATAGATGGTGACAGTTAAAAACATTTGATTCAAAAATTAAGATGCCACGCCTACCTCTGCCGCCCACCTTTTAAATTTGGGAGTTAAGTTATCTTCCACAGCTTTTGAGCTAAAGTCACCAAATTTGGTAACATGATAGCTGGCGATGTTTACCACATGGCCCACGCCCTTCGCCCCTGCATTCTCCCTTATCAACCGTTCTTTTACTGGTATCAAAGTATTCCGCAGTCGGTTGCGTCCGACTGCAACGTTTTTACTTGTTTGTAATCGATTCCATGTGTATATCGGAAACGGAAATAGTTATCGAAAATCGGAAACAATCTTGTACTGACTAGGACTTAGATGAGCTTATGTTCAAAATCTAAAGTCTCTAGCTCTTATAGTCTCTGAGATCTACACGTTCATACATACAGACGGACGGACAGACGGACGGACACACGGACAGACGGACATGGCTATATCGACTCGGCTGTTGATGCTGATCAAGAATATATATACTTTATAGGGTCGGAGATGCTTCCTTCTGCCTGTTACATACTTTTGCACAAAACCATTATACCCCTTTTACCCATTTTATGGGTTAGGGGTATAAAAAAAAGATAATGGGAATTCAAATACACTTTATTAATATTATCGACTTTAAGATTAATTTTAAATCGCAAATTTTTTGCATTGCTATTTTCTTATTCATTTTCGGAATTTTCCTCTTCAAAATCTTTTGCAGATTTTAACGTCGGCAAGTCCTTGTACCACTGATGAAGCTCGTTTGGTATAACGCCACTTGCGCATAATTTTAACAAACCTTTTTTTTTGCTTCGCTGATGTATAATTCATTTTCATAAAGCTGTGTAGGCGCTAAAAGCTTCCGTGGTCTTCCACGTTTGTAAACACACATTTTTATATGGTCCTGTGTGATCATATCGATAAAATATTGTATTCGGATCGGTTTTTTGGTAACGGAAACATTTTACTTTTAACCAAGACACTTTGTTACCATCCTCATCAATATTTCTCTTTTTGATAAGATTTTCCGACAGTTTTTGGAGATTAAGAAAATCGTAGTATTTCATTTCATTGACTACGTAAGGATCCTTGTCCTTATTTTTACCTCTTGTGGATCATGCCGCTTTCAAAATTTCAAGCCAATCATTCATTATGAAAACCGATCTGTATTTCTTCGATTGTTCTATTGATGAATGCATTGAGTCGCACTCCATATACGTATGACCGGATTCCAAAAATTTTTGTTCGATAACTTGAAGGTGGGTGGCACGAACAGCATAGAGCAGAATGGCAGCAACGTTTATGTTCCTATTTTGCCCACCACATGTGTCAGAAAAAAGTGACAGCTCTGTAATTTTTTGTGGTATGGAATTGATGTATCTAAACAGTATTGATCCAATTTCTGAACTTCCTCGTTTTCCATTTAGTTCGTTCCAGGCATAACACAACGCCTTTTTATCATTACCGCTTTCATACACGGTTAGGTGATAAACATAAATCTTGCGACTATAATACATTTGAGACGATGCTGAGGATGGTATCTGCAAGACACTCTGGAGATCAAATGTAACCATTTGAAAATGGTCCTCCGTTGTTGATCGTTGTTTGTCTGAGTTCTTAGCCATATTGCAGTCATCTTTTCGGTTGATATGCAAGTCATAGTCCACTTGAAGTTGCTCCTTCCTAACTGAGTCTGCCAAATCAAATCGTGTGCAGACAGTGCACTGGTCTTTTTTTGGTCTAAAGAAAGATAGGTTGTATTGTGTGCAAAACACTTTTCTGTACACATTTTCTTTCACTGGCATCTCATTAAACTTAAAACAATAAATATGGTAAAGCTCATACACATTGGCCATTATAAAGATAGTATGCCCTTGATTGACTTCGCGAACTAAAATTCTCCGAAGTAGTTCTTCGTTTCACAGAAAATAAAATCTTTTTGTCGTTTGTAATTGTTCATTGCCCAATATACACTGCAAATTTTTATTCGATCTTTTTCTGTAAAATGTAAGCAGCATTTGAAACGACATTTGCTACAGTTATATTGCTTAGGCGTCTTTGCTTTTTTTAATCCAGAGTAAGTTTCATAAGGCAACCATTTTGCACGGTTGTTTTTTATGGTGTTCACTTTCCACATCGCCAGATTTCGATGTTTCCAACGATATAGGGAATTTTTAGTTGTCACTTGATTTTCAATGTTTGGGTTTTCTTTTCCACGTGAAGCACTGCTGTCAGGGCCGGAATCAACGGAAAAATCACTTACACTATGACATGATGGCGTTGGTGATCGCTGCTGTTCACGTTCATCCTCACTCTGATCGCTTGTATCTGAGATATCAATATTTCTGGGCTCCTTTCCATACGGATTATCCACTGATTTAAATTTTTTTATTTTGCCTCGTTTCCCAAACATCCTTAGAAGGAAATATTTTGTTTATTTATATAACAATTAGAAGCAGAAGTATTTACCTTGATAATAATTAGAGAATAGTTTTCCAAATGCTTAAATTTTTGAACTCTTAAATTAGCGATGCGTTGTGGTTGCATTGATAACAAACTGTGACTGACTGTACGTTCTTGCAAAAATGCAAGAATAGCCAAAATTAAGTAGTAAACAAGATACAGTTAAAGTTTTGTGAATGGAAAAGTACTGGCTGTAAGCGTGCGTTTAAGCACAGCTTTTACTAATACAAATAAGGTCAAGCTGCGCTTTGCCTGCGCTTAGGCAAAGCTTTCACGCATACACTCTAAGTGAAGCTTCCCTTTGACCTATGATGTAGATAATGATTTTTTCTTCACAAATTTTATCGCAAACTTGCAGTTAATGAGTTCTAATTTTTTTTTCTTATCAAATAAAATAGATATGCGCATATCGTCTTCTACAAACGATAAATAATGGAAAATTATAGAATAAAATGCAAAAAACTCGTTTTCGACAAAAGTGTAGTTAGTGACTTTTTGTTCTACATAGACGATATATACTTTATGGGGTCGGAGATGCTTCCTTCTGCCTGTTACATACTTTTGCAAAAAACCATTATAAGCCTTTTTACCCATTTTATGGGTTCAGGGTATAAAAAGATGGATGAAACAGAATGGTTACTTATGTTAGCCTCTCAACAGGAGAGTATGTTAATTGAGCTGTTGGCAACAACAATTTGTAACAATTTGTTAAAAATATTATATGTTAAGTAGCCTGGTGACTTTAGTCTATCCATTTAATCTTTCAAAAATAAAATAATAATAAAAAGCGTTTTGCTCTCTCTGCATCTCGTTGCGCTTCCTTATAAGCTCAACGACCTCATCCTGGTTATTTTTGCGACGCTTAGCAGGGTCGCCGTCTTCACCAAGACCGCCATTTCGTTTGGGTTCACCACAATATTATCGTCGCGTGTCGATTGAAACTACCGCTCTTGTGCATTGCTTATGGCAAACGTGTCCAGAAATTTGTTCAATTTGACAAACATTTTTCATGTTAAAGTGGATTCTCTTCTTGGGCCGATTTTCTGCTTGTCTTACCTGAAAAAAATTTCCGAAATTAAACAGTTTTAATGCCACTATCCATCGCCTGCATTTTAATTGCCATCTCTTGATGCACATGTGTGTTAATCCGCATACCACGTAAATTCGACATTGTTTACATTTTCGTTGCGAATGACAATTTTTAGTGGTGGAATCAAAAATGTCGAAGCTTATTGTAGTAAACGCACTAGGAATAGGAACATCCAGAGGATGTTGGAATATTTCAGAAAATTTGGCACTTCAAGTTCATACGTAACATCTTTCATGTTAGGTGTGCCCTAGTGTGAATTGGGTATAACGAGAACACCCTACATATACATTTTTCCTAAATTGAATTGGTTTAATCCAGGGAATCCCAATTTTGTAGGGTTTCCTTACTACCACTTTACATCATCTTTAACAGAAAATATCGATGACAAGACGGAAGGCTGTTTCCATAAATAATTGTGAATCCATAAATATGTGTTGTTTTATACTCTGTATTATGAACATTTTGTAGCTTAAAGGCCTGTACGCAAATGCCCATACAGCTTCCGTACCATAATGCACAGATTTTAATTTCGTAACGACTAGTGTTGAAAAATGCTTAAATTGTGGTGGTGGATGATTACTTTTAATAAATTAATCGAAAAAGGCATTCACTGATTTTAATTATGAATCACGACCAACGTTCGCTACTTTTGGCTTTGTGCACAACAAACACCTTGCTGTTGGCGGCAATTAAAAAAAGAAGGCAGACTGCAAAAAACAAAATTCGCATTTGGGTGAACCCATATTTGATGGGCAGGGCTGAAAATGGGCGATTCTCAAGAGATTTTGAAAATTTGTACCAGCAACCGGGTGCTTTTTATGAGAATTTTCATATGACCTCAACAAATTTTATGGATTTATTTGGAATGGTGGAACAGTACTTGGTACCTAAACGGCTTACACGGCCAGATGCAATACCAAGTAAAGCCAAGTTTGCGATTGTGTTGGAGTAAGTTAATTGTAAGGTGCATAGCATTTTTAAAGCAAATTGCGATCCAGATATTTAGCTCCTGGTGATCTGCAGCGGCACATAGGGTCGTCCTACCGTGTGAGCAAGCAGCATATGGGAGCAACCATTGAATTGGTTTGTAATGGTATAATCCAGGCCTTATCTGGCGAATTCCCAAAATGGAATAATGAGTCCATGCTGCAGTTTGCTAAGGGATTCGAAGAGAAGTGGGACTTACCAAACTGCATTGGAGCCATCGACGGCAAACACGTTGCAATTCGAGCACCTCCCAAAAGTGGCAGCGCGTTTTATAATTACAAGGTATTCATATATGTACATGCAAATAGAGTTGGCTTTTTTGGATACTCATTTAATTGATTGTGTTTTTGTTTTGTAGGGTTTTTTTTCACTTCTTCTTCTTGGAATTTGCGATGCGTCATGTGCATTCACATTCATAGATGTGGGTGCATTTGGAAGCGAGGGTGATGTGAATGCGTTTTCACATTCAAAATTTGGAAAGGCGATGCTCGCAGATACTTTAAAGTTTCCAAACGATAGCATTGTTTGCTGCTCACACCATACTTTCTTGTTGGGGATGACGCATTTCCATTGCATGAGCACTTAATGAAGCCGTACGGGTACCGCAGGTTGACTCGGGAAGAACGAATTTTTAATTATCGTGTAAGTAGAGCTCGACGCTGCATCGAAAACGCGTTTGGCATACTGACAGCTAGGTGGATTGCGGTGCAACGGACCCTTTTATGCCATCCTGGCAGAGCGCAAAAAATTGTGTACGCATGCTGCTTGCTGCACAATTTTTTAATAAAAAGGAGTCCACATGTGTATGGCAACACAACAAACATGAATATAACGCAAAGTTGCATGGTTGAGAATCCCACAATTGGCCGTACCAGAGACTATGCTAAGCAGATTCGCAACCACTTAAAAGATTATGTAAATTCACCTAATGGATCTGTATCCTGGCAATATGAGTCGGCTGGAGTTGCCGAATAAAAATTTAATTATTATTTTTATGTTTTATTTTTATTTTTTGATTGCTCGTCTAAAATTACTTTTGTGACCTTGGCCACAACTTCATCCAGAGTGTCCTCGTCCATTTTGCGCAGCATCGACTGCCAAAATAGAAGGTACGGCTCTATTGGAGCCTCTTTGGTAAGTTTCTCCACCAAATTTGCTTGAGAGACCAGCATATTGTTGAGCAACTGATCTTGGTCGTCGTACCTGCGCTTCTGTGCACTTCTCGGCCTGTAATCATACAGTGATGGCGATTCAGTGGCCGAGCTAGTGGACGCATCAACATCTGCTACTAACGGTTCAATTAGGCTTTCCATCAGAGCATCATCATCATTATCAATGTCAATTGGCGAGCTGATAGTTCTGAAACAAAAAAGATTTATTGCTAATAATATGGCTATACAAACATTTTAAATTAAAATGGCCTTACGTTCTCTTTTCCGACATATTTGGCAAAAATGCCATATGGCCGGCCAACTCCCAATCTCCAATTTTTTGCGCAGGAAGGGCACTGCCGCCTGCACTTCCGCTCTTTGCGCGTTTGCCGATTGGCTTGCAATAGTAGCGGTGGCTATCACGCAAAGCCCCTACGCCAATTTGCACTCACTTGCTGAAATTTAAATACGCATACATATGTATGTATATATAACATTTATTTTGTTCAAGTTACTTACCATCTTTTCCCAATTCCGCGCCTATTTCCTCCCAGGCGCTTTTTGTTTTTATGACATTAAAATGCATCTTGTGGGTTATGTGCCACAAGACCTCATGACATTCAACTGCCCGTATAAGTTTAATTTTATCATTATTTTGCATAAAATTTGCAAAGCGACTTTTGCGTCCTGCCATGCTCAAGCGTTTCGTTCGCAATAAAGTGCTCAGCATTTATTACTATCACAATAACAGCTTTCTGTCACTTAACAGTTTTATTGTTCAACACTACCTTACAAACGTAACTAACAGAACTGCGTGCTATCAAATGTTATTCTTGTCTGGTCGGTGTACGAGACCCTTTTTTTTATATGAAGTTTTTCGTTACGGCAGCTGTACGGGCATCTGCGTACAGGCACTAACCAAATAATGTTATAGATGATGCCCAGCAAAATATGAAGCAAATGCACACGTATACAAATACAAATGTATTTTTACCGCCACTTCCCCCTTTCCCCTAAAAGCCGCTGAAAGTGAATACCATCTGAAACAAACTTGGGTCTCTCTGCTATGAGTTAACATTTTGAGCGAGCATAACATAATGTTAACAATCATGGGTCACTCTCGTTCACAGTTTAGTGGAAACCAAAACAGTACTAGAAATGTCCCATCTATAACATTATTTGGTTAGTGGTACAGGCCTTAAAGTAACTTTCTATAAATTTTTCGGCAAGGAAGGTATCTTGAGTTTATCTACTCAATAGCGCAAAGTCCATATTAAGTGTATACAGCAGCACCAGATTAAAGCAAAAGAGAAATCAAATAAAGCAACGTCTAATTCTGTCACACACACACTTTGTACTTTGATATCGAAAAGTTTTATTTAATTTTTCGTTTTCTTGTGTCGAGCTCTATAAGAATCCGTCGCATCGGAAACAGCAGTATCCCCTATTTTTTGTATCTTCCACCAGCTGTCTTTCTATCAAATTTGTTGACTCTAGCTCATTAACTGTAGAAGATACATGCATTCTGATTTGTAAAAAGGGGGCTGGTGGCTGCAGGTGTGCATAGGTGGCGTGGAAACGTGTACTAAGTACATATTACGACAATAAAAACTTCTTGAACCGGTATATCTCAGAATCGGTTGCTCTTAAGAAAAAGGATTCATTTATTTTTATACTCTGTACCCATACAATGGGTTAATAGGGTATACTAGTTTATTGCCAAAGTGTGTAACAGGCAGAGATGCTTCCTTTTGATCAGCATCAAAGCCGCGTCGATATAGCAATGTCAGTCTGTATGTATGACAATCAGACAATCAGTGACTATAAAAGTTAGAGACTTCAGATTCTAAACAAGAGCTTATCTAAGTCCTAGGCAGTTCAAGTTTGTTTCCGACAATCGCTTACTCTTTCCGCTTTCGATGTACAATGTAATGAATAACAATAAGTTTTTGAATTTGGAAAGTGCTTTAGAGTCTTAATGTAGAATAGAAATTCTTAAAATCTACAATTGTCTCTGGTAAAAATTTGATCGAGAAAACTATTTCCAAGTTCTGGAACACTGAGGAGTTTTGCAATATAATTTTTAATTATGTTTTGAACAATTTAACTCAATTGTAAATTTATCTACCTTCACTGTTATTTTATGGTCTGATTTGACCGGACTAAAGGCGTTTTTGCAAAAGTTTAAGCGGTTTCTATGCGTTCGGCTTCTTTGTTACAAAAACGGACGATTTTGACAATTATTTAATGTTAGCCAACAATTGCAAAAAAAAAAAAAGGAATATAGCATTGTTAGTGAATGAATGTGAGTTTAACGCACTCTGTTCGCAAGCAAATCAAACACTACCATAATGGGGCAAACGAGAGAGCACTTATTTAACGACTCTGGCCTTCTTAACACCATAGACAATGTTATTCAACTAGACTGGACAAATCTCTCTTATACAAAAAATTATATGCGGCACGATTGGGTGCGAAAGCAAAACAAGGCCAAAGAAGAAGTAGGAAGCTAGCAAACGCCATTTGGCAGCTTTTGATATACACACAGGTGCAAGCCCAAGCTGCCAAATGGCGTTTGCTAGCTTCCTACTTCTTCTTTGGCCTTGTTTTGCTTTCGCACCCAATCGTGCCGCATATAATTTTTTGTATAAGAGAGATTTGTCCAGTCTAGTTGAATAACATTGTCTATGTTAACACTTTTGTATAACTCTATCCTTCGCTATTAGTTTCATTTTTGTCTTTTTTTTCATCCTTTTGTGCAGCGTTGGCGGCAGGGTGTCGACTTCAATGTCGTTGTCATCAATGAATTTTATTGAGGCGGGCCAGACGGGCTTATCTGCGGCGTCACCAAATGAAATCAAACCTGCGCTATCACTAATACAAAGCAAAAAACGCTCTATAGCAACCAATGCCATCAGCACACACACCCTCGACTCTGGCATGGGAGCTACCACTATTGCGACAACATCAACAGTAGCACCTGCAATATCAACATCAACAGTGGCACCAGCAACATCAACAGCATCAGCTCGTGGTGGCAGCATCTCACATTATTCCACCGATAAAAGCGGCTCTTCAGGCTATTATAGCTCCCATGTGTGCTCCACATACTCGCTAGAAGAGCACATATACTGCGAACCGGTCATAGATATCCTAGAAAGCAACGAGAAAGATAAGAACAAAACTGTTACTAGGCTGCGGCCGCAATTGCAGCTTCCAACTAAAGTGGCGGCAGCAAAAAACACGCAACATGTGCAGGCAGAGCCGTCAGAAGCTGTACAAGCAAGTGCTGCACCAGAGTTGCGTCTTCAACCACACTACAGTGAAAAGCTTCGTATTTTGGAGACGAGTATTGAGAATTTGGATCGTCACCTAAAAACATATTCCTGCCTCTCTGCACCACATCAAACCCTTTCCTTTGCACAGCAGGAAATCGTGAAACCAACAACAGATGGAAGACATTCGACCATTGAGGAAAAACTGCGCGCTTACAATCAGCTGCCCACAATTTTGGAGGGCTATGCTTCCACCCAGCGCCGGCAACTGGAAATGGATGTTGATGACTCACTGCAGGACATAGATCTAGATGCATTTTTGCTGCAACCTAAGCATAAGCAACAGCAATCACAGCAGAGACGGCAAAACTTACAGTTCGTTGCTGGCATTGACAATCCAAGTTTTTTTAGCGACGATCAGCTCGAAGAAAACAATTACAAGTGTGCCAAATACATAAATTCCTGCCCAGAAGACGCTTATCGTGCGGATACCGAAGTTTCATCGGCTGCTGCATCATCGAACTTGCCAAACGCCGTCAGTACTATTTCATCCTATGCCAAGCGCTACGAGGATCAGTTGCATTTTCAAAGCACTCGCGAGCTGCTCGAGGATGTCCGAGACAAGATTCGTCTGCTATCGCCAACGCCTACGACAGATATACCCCAGGAGCTGGATGGCATGATACAGACGCTAAAGGAAGAGCTAGAATCGTATTTACAGCACATGAATCAACACAGCGAACTGGAGTTGCGTCAACTGTGTAGCGGGCTAGGCAGACAACAACACGTCGTGCGACTGCAAAATGCCTTTGAGCGAAGGCGCAGCTTTGCAGGCGACTTCAAATTACATGCCCATGAGTCGGCTTGTGAAGGGGACGTCCAAAGTTGCGCCGGCGGCCGACCTACAAGCAGTCGCGCACAGATCATGAGCATACGTTGTGCCAGCGATCCGAATTTCAAGATGAAACGCAAATCCGTCACGGATATATTTCCCGCCGCAGAGAGTTACATCGAAACGAATATTTCACGGAGTACCACGCCAACGCTAACGCCTGCGATAACGCCATTAGAACTTAAGACAACAACTGCAATGGTGACTCAAATGCAGCGCAACCTCACATTCCACAAGCCCGTGCTGGCCGCAGAGGGTTCCAGATTCCGCTTTAGCAAAGGTACTGAAAAAATGGACAGCGTAACTGAGTGGCATCAAAAGAAACCAAGCATCTGGGAAATGTATTACGGCACTAATCGACTGCAGCAATCGCTGTTGGGTAAACAACGACAAGGCGGAGAGCTGGTAATCACCAGTGCACATCCCACGCTTTCATATGTGAGTATAAAATATACACCAGTTCTTTGGCTTTCAAAAAGTCAGAAACAGTGAGTTTTTATACTTTGATACTGAAAGTATCATAGTATATTGGTTTTTGGCAATGTCCGTCATGGTGTCTGTCTGTCCGTCTGTCAGTCCATATTATTATTATTGGACGTAGATGTACTAAGAAAAACAGTACATTCAATTGGCCCAACGACACCAAGCACCGGCTTGTTAACGCGCGGACCAAGCAAAACGCAACCAACCTCCCGCCCAACCGACCGAGGGGCACACCGCATAGCGTACGGTTACGTATATCGCGAAAATGTAGACAAATGACATCAGACCAGGCATGTCCAACGTGAGCGAGGCTAGCATGTGTCAGTGTATTGGTGTGCTTTACACTGCGCAAACGAAAAGTGGCGTTATTATTGCACGCTCTGAAAAATTATGATATAGTTGAAATAATACATGGTTATCCAAACTTAGGTGTTAGCTAGTGTGTGCGTTAAAGCTTAAAACAGTTGCGAATAACATGCCCTGAACTTATGCCTTCATCTGTACGCGAAGGCGATAAGTACATCATAATTTTTTTCTGCGTGTACCATAATTACGCAAATGCAAAATGCGACGCAAAGCGACATCAACCTGGTTTGTTGTCAGCGCGCTTGCGACTGAGCTCATTATTACGCTCCCAACATTGACTTCGGCCGGTGTTCGGTTGACGTCGGCTTGTGTCTTTGTGAAGCGTTTGATTCACGAAGGGCAAATGGGCACGCTGTGGACACCCCGGCATAAGACTAACTTTTTAAGGCCCAATTTCTCAATGTCCGGTTAGTCAACTTATTCTAAGTTTAGTCGAATTTGAGTTTCTCACTGTTCGGTTAGCACTTACTTATCCGATGCATGGAGGTCCGGTTAACACTTATACCGATGCTAAGTAACAATATATAAGTATCAATACAATCATCGTAACGCGAACAGCTGACTCAAGCTGACACATGCATTGTTAATTTTTTTTGTATGAAGCAAATTTTTAAAATGCCTATTTGAGTCTTCTAGGTCCACAAACACATGCTCCTCGACAACTTAAAAGGTTTTCCCTCCGAAAAGGGTTATGATTAGCATCGTTAGAGTGACAAGCTTGAAGAGCAATGGGTAGAAAATTCATTGTCCATCTGATCGGAAAAGCAAAACAAATCTAACTAATTAATTCCGAGGAATCAATTTCACCATTTATTAGTTTATGTAAAAAGACTACACCTAGCATTGTTCTCCGATCAGAAAGAGGAGGAAGATTTATTAGTAAAAGTCAACTATGGTAGGAGGGTAAGTTAATGTTAGTGTCCCAATTAAGTCCCCTGAGGGCAAAGAGCAAAAACTGTTTTTGTACTGATTCTATTCTATCCTTGTGAATCCTGTATTTGGGATACCAGATACAAGATCCATATTCAAGAATAGGACATACCAGAGACGTGTAAAGAGTTTTGGTTATATAAGGATCGTCAAATTCTTTCGACCAGCGCTTAATGAACCCCAAGGTACTAGAGGCTCGATTTCAAACTGAAGAGATATGCTTATGAAATTTAAGTTTCGGATCAATATCTTTAACAGTTTTTGAGCTAGAGCCACCAAACTTGGTAGGAAGATAGATGGTGACATATGTTATTCAAAAATTTGCATGCCAGACCCACCTCTGCCGCCCACCTTCATTATTATTATTATTATGTTGGGGGTGATAGCACTGCGACCTGAGAGAGATCTATTGTGCCCCCTTCTTTGCTTATAGCTCTTCCATCAGATTCAGCTCTTGCATGAAAGCAAATATTTTTGCTGGATCGTTGGTCTTCAAGTCACTATGTTTGATGACGTGTTTTCCCAGAAAACTACTTCTTTTCCTTGCTATGGCCATGCAATCCGCTATTATGTTCAGGAAGGATTCTTCTTCCATGTCACAGAATCTGCATGCGCCGCTACTGGATATTCCTAGCTTAGCTAGGTGACCACTTAGTCTACAATGTCCTATTAGGGGTGTTGCCGCCCCCATTCGTGTTTGTTTGTCCGCCTCTTCGTTCCCTGCAATGTCAACGTGTCCAGGGACCCATCTTAGGGCTAGCCTATTGTTTGGTCCCAGACTGTCTAGCTTGGTTCGTACTTCACGAACTACTTTTGACCTGATTTCAGTCCTACTAAGTGAATTAATTGCTGCTTGACTATCGGAGAGGATAGCTATATCTCTGTTCCGATAGTTGCGTTTAAGATTAAATTCCACACACCTTCCTATAGCACATACCTCAGCTTGAAAGATTCTGGTGTGCTTGCCTAAGGGCTCATGATATGTTAACCGAGGGCCTGCCACTCCAAGGCCGGAGCCTTGGTTTGTCAGGGATCCATCGGTGTACCATTTTATGGTGTGTGTATGCCCACCTTCTAAATTTGGAAGTTTAGTTATTTTCCACAGTTTTTGAGCTAAAGTCACCAACTTTGGTAACATGATATCTTGCTATGCTTACCACCCGGACCACTCCTTTGCAAGCAGACTCCTTACCATCCGTTCTTTTACTGGTTTCAAAGTATTCCGCAGTCGGTTGCGTCCGACTGCAACGTTTTCACGTGTTAGTTTAAATTAAGATTAAGATTTTTGTTATTACAGCAAAAATAAACTGTTTGCCCGATTACTTCTTTTTCAGCAGCTATAAGAAATGTTAAAAGTAATAAATTTATTACACTATAGCTAGTGAGTGCACTTTTTACGTTTTTTTATACCCGAACCCATAAAATGGGTAAATGGGGTATAATGGTTTTGTGCAAAACTATGTAACAGGCAAAAGGAAGCATCTCCGACCCCATAAATTATATGTATTCTTGATCAGCATGAATTGATAAGTCCATATATTTGTAATTACGAACGCGTCGATCTCAGAGACTATAAGAGCTCAGGAATTTAGATTTTGAATATAAGTCCTAGGCAGAACCAGTTTATTTTCGATTATTGTAACTCTTTCCATTTCCGATATACACATGTGGTCGATAACATTAAAATCTTGAATTTGGAAAATGTAAAACACGTTAGAGAAAATAATGCAAATCTGTGAATAATTCATCAAAATCGGTTGAGAAACACCAGAGATAAGATTGAAGTTTAGTCACAGATAGATACAAGCAATGACAGTATGCGTTAAGTATTGGGTTCAAGGTATCGCCTAGTCGGAAAATCTCGACTAAAGCCTTCTTCTTTTTATACCCCGAACCCATGAAATGGGTAAAAGCTCTAACCTTTGCAAATTGCCGGTCGTAAAGATGTTGTCCCTACACTAGATGTGCTTCCGGTGCTCGTTTGGATAGTGCTCTTTGGAGCCAGGCACCTTCAGTCGTACTTGATGTGCTTTCGTAGAAGTCCCTATAGTTCCTAAGTTTGGTCTTCCTAATCTCCCTGCTATAGGAGGTGAGTCTTTCTCGGTATTTATCCCATGATCCATCTCTCTTGGCTCTATTAAAGAGGTGGGCGGGTGGTTAGACGTAGACTTTCAAGACCTTCATTCTTTGATTCCACCGTTGACCCATGGCTCCTGTACGAGGGCTAGCCGAAGATGTGGGTTGATAAACATCCTGGCTAGGACGGCCGAGGACGCCTTAGCCTAATGGAGGTTTATTTGGGCTAGCCCGGTGGTGGTAACGTGTGGCGTCACCATCATACTCCCGCTGCTCCATTTCCTGGCTAACTTCTTTTTAATTGCTGTATACAAAAAATTTGCTCATTGAAATGGAACTTCATACTGGGAAACAAATACTTTAAAAGTGCAGTCAATAGCTACAGTGTGAAAAAAATTATTAATTTGTACACTTACAAAGTTGCACTTAGCCGCTTCATTAAATCCCTAGCAAACATACTAATATTTAAGAAGCAATTAAGTCCTTATGTGTGTGTGCTCAAAAAATATAAATATTGGGTAGATAAGAAGCCTATTTTTTTCCTTTATTTATAGTGCTATAATTATCATAAGCAACTTAAATTACACTAAAATAAAAGTAGTGCAATACAACTCAGAAATATACAAACAGTGGCTCACAGTTTATTTCGTACCGGCACAAAACACGTTTAAAACGGCTGTAACTTTGAAATCATAAAAACTGAAAATATGATTCCATTTTGTTATTTATAGCAATTAAACAATTAACAAAGTAGCAAAAATTGGTCGCTAGCTCTCTTACTGTTGCCAAGTGTCATGCATCTCCACGCACGAATTCTTTATGTAAATTGATGTGATTTTGCTCGAGACTTTTCAATATGCCTTCTTACAAATATTCTTAAAATGATTTATTTCTTTTGTAACATTTATTTAATAATTTTGGTTTAGCTGTGTTTCTGTGTATTGACACAAGCGTATACACAGATTCGTTACCCTCTTGCTCTCGCTCCTCTCTCTCTCTCTCCTATGTACAAATTTTCTTAAGGTAATGCGAGCGACTGAATTAATTATATCATGAGCACCAAACTGATGGAATAGGTAAAAGGTGGACTCGCCAAAAAATAGTCCTCTAGCTTATGTAAGCAATAAGTGCGAGTAAAACGCACTTGGTATAGTGGGTGTGAACGAAACGACAGTAGAGAATGTTTTTTTTTTGTCAGACCCCTTTTATATTATCTTATATATAAAAACAAGTAAAAACGTTGCAGTCGGACGCAACCGACTGCGGAATACTTTGATACCAGTAAAAGAACGGTTGATAAGGGGGAACGCAGGGGCGAAGGGAGTGGGCCATGTGGTAAACATCGCCAGCTATCATGTTACCAAATTTGGTGACTCTAGCTCAAAAACTGTGGGAGATAACTTAACTCCCAAATTTAAAAGGTGGGCGGCAGAGGTAGGCGTGGCATCCAAATTTTTGAATCAAATGTTTTTAACTGTCACTATCTATCTTCCTAATAAGTTTGGTGGCTCTAGCTCTAAAACTGTTAAAGATATAGCCGATTCCGATTTTATAAGGCGGGTGGCTTTGGTGGGCGTGGCATCCAAAATTTTGAATCAAATGTTTTTAACTGTCACTATCAATCTTCCTACCAAGTCTGGTGGCTCTAGCTCAAAAACTGATAAAGATATAGCCGATTCCGATTTTATAAGGCGAGTGGCAGAGGTGGGCGTGGCATCCAAAATTTTGATGTATTTTTTTGGGGAACGTCAATATCTATCTTCACACAAAATTTGGTGGCTCTAGCCCAAAAAATGTGAAAACTACAGGCGTTTCCAATTTCTTGGAGAAGGGGGGATGGGGGCGGAATCAGGGGGCGTGGCATCCAAGTTTTGATGGGGAACGTCAGTACCTATCTTGACACAAAATTTGGTGGCTCTAGCCCAAAAAATGTGAAAGCTATAGGCGTTTCCAATTTCATGGTAAAGGGGGGATGGGGGCGGAATCAGGGGGCGTGGCATCCAACATTTTTGATGAATTTTTTTGTGGAACGTCAATATCTATCTTGACACAAAATTTGGTGTCTCTAGCCCAAAAAATGTAAAAACTATAGGCGTTTCCAGTTTCAAGGAGCAGGGATGATGGGGGCGGAAGGAGTGGGCGTGGCATCCAAAATATTGATGCAAATTTTTCAGGGACATGATAAGCTATCTGCGTGCAAAATTTGGTAACTCTAGCTGTAAAAATGTGAGAAAAATTTGGTTTTATCGGCTTTCAGTTATCGAATTTATCGATTTCCCAGCCTCCTAGTAGGCGTGGCACCCCAATCTTGACACTTTATCTGTCGCGCCTATAGACAAACATAATTGCAAAGTTTCAAGTCTCTAGCTTTACGGGTGTCGAAAAAAGTTGCGTTCATACAGACGGACAGACGGACAGACGGACACCATGACGGACATTGCACAAAACCAATATACTATGAGACCTTCGGTATCAAAGTATAAAAAGTTCGTCCTTACTGACTGACGGCTGATTGCCTAAATCGAAAAGAGCTAGAAGGCTGAAATTTTAAACAAATATTCCATGCGAGTAGTAAGTGAGCACTATTGAGTGATTTTTATTTTGGACCACTCCTTCAGATACCTCCCGAACACCAAAATTTTGTACTAGAACTGTGCCTTAAAACTAATCAATCTGATGGAAGCTTGGTCAGGACATCCGGACGTGTAAAAAAATTATGCATACCAAATCTGGACCCGATTCGACCACACCCATATACCTATGTCAATCTGATGGCAACTTGGTCGAGACATAGGAGCCAGTACCTTCGGGTACCTCCCAAACACCTATGTAATATTTTTTTTTCGAGTTTTTTTACTGCCGCTATGCCTTAAAACTAATTAATCTAAACGAAACTTGGTCACGACATAAGGGCGAGAAAAAAATTATGCATACCAAATCTGGACCTGATCGGACCTACCCTTTGGGTACCTCCTAAACAATTATGTAATTTTTTTCGTACTGGTGCGAGCTCACTCTGCCTCATTCCGCTACTTTTTGAAACTTGGCGCAAAACCGACGCAAACTTCATTCCATTACTGTGTGTCAACAACAAGGAGGACTGAGAGCAATGCGACTGGCGACCCCTGCTCAAGATGTATTTAACAAGGTGAGCTCAATTGTCACAGCTCGGTACCATTTGATCAAACGTATGAGTGCGAAAGGGAAATCAAAATCTCTGCTCTGCTTTTAACTTTGTGAGTGCGAGGGAGACAGATACCTGTTTTGCTTTTCTGCTATTTTGCTCACATCACTAAAAAAAAAAGCTGGGTGACTGCGCTAGCTGTAAGTTGGAGCTCACCTTGTTAAATTCATCTTGCCCCTGCTCATGAGCAAGAAATATGATATTATTGTTCACTATGGATGAGATCAATTCACAGAAATAACTGTAACCCTTTCAGCTCTCAGGAAATTTTTCCATTTTTACTTTAGTGTCCCACTTTCGTATTGCTTCATTTCTTTTTATACTCTGATACTAAAAGTATCATATATTGGTTTTGTGCAATGGGCGTCATAGTGTCTGTCTGCCTGTCCCTCCGTTTGACACCCGTAAAGCTACAGACTTGAAACTTTGCAATTATATTTGTATATAGGCGCGACAGATAAAGTGTTAAGATCGGGGTGCCACGCCTACTAGGAGACTCGAAAATCGATAACATCGATAACATCGATAACTGAAAACCGATAAAGCCATATATTTTCAAATTCTTACAGCAAGAATTACCAAATTTTGCACGATGGTAGCTAGTCACGTTCCTCAAAAAACTGGCATCCAAATTTTTGATGCCACGCCCACTCCTTCCGCCCCCATCCACCCTGCTCCTTGAAATTGGAAAAGCCTATAGTTTTCACTTTTTTTGGGCTAGAGCCACCAAATTTTGTGTCAAGATAGGTAATGGCGTTCCCAAAAAAAAAGCATCAACATTTTGCATGCCACGCCAACACCAGTAGGAAAATAGATGGTTACAGATCCAAAAAAAATTTATTCTCAAATTTGGATTCCAGAGTTTTTTTGCTAGTCACCAAAATTGGATTGAATGTAGCTAGCGACATCTTCCATAGATCTGTATCGAAAATTTGTAGGCCACGCCCACCCCCTCCGACCCCGCCAACCCCACCTGTTAAAATTTAAAATGACTTGCACACTTATTGGAAAGATTCACTAACCTACAATTATAAAGATTGGTTTTAACTAAATATCTGCATTTATGCAAATGTCTACAATTAAAAAGATTATCTTACCTACAATAAGTTTTAATTAAATAACTCACAGCGCCATCTTTTAGTTTGATGATTGTTTAATCTGTAGCCAATCAATCGATAAGCAAAAACTTATCTCCGTTCGTTAAACAAGATACTAGATGGCGCTGCGTGGTCATTTACAATCTGTATTGCGTAAGAATTACGCCCCCTTTTCAAAATTAGGAATGCATGTATCTTTCAGAATTTATAAGCAATTTGATAGGTAGACAGCTGGTGACAGGTCCACTGATGTCAAATCAGCTTTTTCCCCGTCAAATTTGGCTTTTTTGCAAACCAAATTGCTTGATAAAACTGCTAATTGCGGGAAGCGGGAAATCTGGATATTTTTTTTTTGTAAAAAGATCAGCTTTTTTTGTATACCAAATTTATAGGCATTTGGTCAATTGCATCGTTATTCATCGTTTTTAATAGAGGACGATTTTTAAAGAAATCATAAATCAAAACAAGCGGGTGAGTGTCAGTTTTTTTTTTTATTTATTATATTGAAACCGTACATTTTTGTTGCTATCTCTTAATACTTAATTGGCACAATGCACTGTGGTTGATCTTGTATGGAAAAAGCGGCCAAAAATACTTCCAGTTGGAATATAGATCTGAAAACTTCTGTACTGCTATAAAGACCCAATAACATAAAAAAAAATGATAAAACAAAGGCAGAAACCATACGTTAAAGCCCGAAAATATTATTAAATAACATTAAAAAACTTAAATTCAATTGCATACTTTCAGTGTAAGGAAATCCCTTATTAATAAATTATATTTTATTTTAATTATATTATCTAAATACAAAATAAAATAAAAATAGGATGTTCAAATATATAGAAGCTTTTATAATACATTATACTAAATTAAATAAAACAATGCAAAAATATATATTATACAAAAAATTATTCTAACAAATCAAAAACACGTTTCGAAAGAATCGTTTTACATTTGTTGATAAATTTCGCTGCCCGGTTATGAAAGGATCTGAAGTTAATAACAACCGATTTATAAGGTCTTTATTTGTGGCAAAACGTGAGATCTTACGTGTATGATTGAGTCGGTATTTCTTACCGTCCTTGTTCCTTGACTCCGCAGCTTCTTCTGGAGCTCTCCAATTGAAACTAATGCATATTGAATAACATCTGGGGCATGTAGTAATATTTTGTGAACTGAGGAAGGCAAATAATACCAGGAATACCTTGATGTTAGTTCTTTTGCAGTATCTAGCTCTCATTCTCGAAATTGTTCTATGTTAATTTTATATCCAGAGGACATGGCTTGCAGTAATGTTGCACAGCTTTCAATATAATGTTGTTCTATGCCAGTTATTTCTGCAGATAAATGAGAGTTATTGAAAAATGTTCTTGCAGTGCTGCCATCATTTGAATTTCCACTTCCACCTGGGTTTGGATCATCGACAATAAGACGCATTTTTTCACGAAATTCGTACTGAATATTTTTTTTCCTTCTCTGAAATAGTTCTTTATTTTCTTCGCCTCTTATTTGCCTCTGATTTCAAGTTTATATGAAACGTGAAGAAAATATTCAAAGAATCAAATATAAGCATGTAATGGAGACAATCCCAATTCGTAACGATCTGCTTTGACTTCTTTTTGTAGGCATTTGTCAATGTCGTTCATTTCCGTAGGCTTGGTTTGACATATGTAGCACTTCGAAGATGATGTTTCACTTAAGGCATTGCACACTTTGCCATCCACCATATTATTGGGTGGTCTTGGGTTTTTCCAAATAATTTTCTGTTCGTTATCATTATCAGATTTTACGATAAGTTGAAGAGGTAATATGATGTCATAAATAAGCAACTGTCTTCCAAATTATTATTTTCAAATTTTTGCTTATATTGGCTGTGTCCAGAACAGCCATCGAAGCATTTAAAAAAAAAAACCTTCAGCTTTTTTTACGCTTTTTCCCAATTTTTTGAGCTCGTTTTAGTTCTCATTTAAAGCCAAAAACATCTTTTCATCGTCATCAAAATTGGACATCACTGCTATGAATTCTTACATAAATGAAGAACCTATTGAATTTAATGAAATTTATGATATTTTTGACGAAGATAATAAGTAAATGATTAAAAAACCATCAGTCTGGTGTTTTTCTGGTGTGTACACACGTCCCACGCGCATCATTTTCGATCATAAACCAAACCATATCAGCAAACCAAAGCTATCAGCAAACCGTTAGAAAGTCAACATTAAGCGATTAAGTGCAATCGTCGAAATGTCGCGAGTTAAAAGAAAAAAACTCAACAAGCTAGACACCGGTCAGCGCCCAAGCGAGAGTCAAAACTCTTTCGCACTACTGCAGACTTTAGACAATGAGAACATTGATAATAGTGAAAGTGTAACAGAGCAAATCATTGAAAACACATCAACAAAAGTACAAGTCCCCCCAATCACAGCTATTAAATGTTCACTACAAAACCAACATGATGTGTGCAGAGTCATAAACATCACCAAATACTCTATTCGAAAAATTTCGATAGGCTTAAAACTTTACTGTGTCAACAAAGTCGACTACGACAAAGCCAGAGATCACCTTAAAACTCGATTCCAATTTTTCACATATGCCACAAAAGACGAGAAATCGTATAAAGCCCTACTTATTGGGCTAGACAAAATGGACCCTCTGATTATTAAATCGAAGCTTTTCCAAATGGGCCTTAAATGTAAAGACGTTAAATTAGTCGAACATAATCGGCAGAACAACACAACTTTCATGCTGTACGTGGTTTACTTTGAGAATAAATCCATCACGCTTAACAGCCTTAAAAGCACAACTACTCGGTTATGGTAACAAAAATCAAACAAAATCACTCAATGCTACAACTGCCAAATGTTCGGCCACGGCTCCAGCCGGTGTGTAGTGAAAATCTACTGTGCAAATTACGCGGGGAGTCATAAAACCGAAAACTGCACTGAGACGCTAGTGAAATGTGCCAACTGCAATGGGCCCCACAAGCCATCCTCACCAGATTGCCCAAGTCAACACAGCTACGTAAGCATCAGAGAACGAGCCAACCCAAGACGCTCAGCTCCCCCAGGAAGAATGCAACATAGAGCGCCACCTCATTTCCAATCGGATGCATTTCCTCGTCTTTCAAATAACAATGCTCCGAAACCACAAAGCGTTTGGGCAACCCTCCCTGCCCCCGAGGCCAAAAGCGGTGATCTTATCTCCATGGAGGAAATTAAAAATTTTTTGTTTGATTTAATTAAAATTCTTAAAAATTGCAAGACCAAAGCAGATCAGTTTGAGGTCATTACCTCATTAGCATGCAAATTCCTTTATTAATGACACAATTCATGAAAATAATTACTTGGAATGCTAGAGGCATTCGAAACAAAATAGAAGAATTGACTGGCCTATTATACGAAGAGAGCATAGACATTTGTTTACTCACAGAAACCTGGCTAAACAATTCTTTATCAATAAAAAACCCTAGCTACATATGTTATCGACTTGACCGTCAAAACTACAGGGGGGGAGGGGTAGCGATTCTCATAAAGAAAAACATTCGCCATACTTTACTACCCCTCCCACAAACAAATATCATTGAAGTTATTGGCATTCAAACTTTAAACGTCTGTGAATCGACAAATATTTAATCCTGCTATTTCCCAGGAGGTCAAGCCAGCAATAATAAAAAACAGCGATTTGCTGACGATATTCGGAAGCTTACGAATATAGAAGGTAGCTACATTCTTGGTGGTGACTTTAATAGCAGACACCGTGAGTGGGGTGCTTACGTGCAAACTGCTGGAGTAACATTTTACACGAAAAAGTAATGTCACTTCGTATTAATATGTCATACCCCGCTAGGCATACTTTAGTCCCTGCCAGCTCCAGGTGTCAAGGTTCCACTCTGGATATTTTCCTCTCAAACTGCCCACAATTAATAACCCAGGCCACAGTATTAAACCAGTTGAGTTCGGACCACCTGCCAATTCAGATTGAGCTGCACAAGCAACCTCTAGTAGAAGAAACCTTTAGAATTGATTATAAGAGAGCCAACTGGTCGCTTTACGCCAGCTACCTTAGCCAAAACCTCCAACCAGTTCTCCAAGAGACCATTACTCAAGCAAGGCATGTAGATTCTATGATAGACAAATTTACAAAAGTAATCCAAGAGGCTAAGGATTGTTGTATCCCTAAAGTAAGGACCCAGTTCATCACAAAGCCACTGCCGGCTCATATTAAGCTATTAATAGCGCGCAGAAACAGTCATCGTCGCAACTGGCAAAGGTTCAGGCAAGTATCGCATCTTGTAGCGATGAAAGAGCTAAACCGCTGTATAAGCACAGAAATAGCATTGCATCGTAATAAGTCATGGAACACATTTCTGTCCACTTTGGAAAAAGGCTCTTCTCCTTTTTTGAAAGTGGCCAAAATAATAAGAAAAAAACCTTCAAGCATCCCCACTCTTGCAGTTGGAACAGTACGGTACGCAGTATCATTTTTGGCAAATCACTCGACTACTACGTGTTTAAGCTTTCCTGATAATGAATATGATTCTCAAAACTGTGTATACCTACTTATTACTCTAGATTTAAACGCCAACGAAAGCTACTTTACGAACAGTACAACAGTCTCTGATATTATTAAAAGTTTTAAAACCCAAAAAGCCCCTGGACTAGATGATATCAATAATCTTTGCCTTAAAGCTCTACCCCGCAGCGGAATCCGCTTCTTGACCGCAATTATGAACGCATGTCTTCGACTTGGATATTTTCCTCAAGTCTGGAAAACATCTAAAGTTATCCCAATTAGAAAGCCAAACAAACCTCCCGAGTCCCCATCATCGTACCTTCTATCTGCAATCAGTAAAATATTAGAAAAGATACTAAAGGAAAAGATATCATCTTTTGTAGACAATGCCGAGCTACTCCCTAAGGAGCAGTTCGGTTTTCGTAAGGAACATAGCACAGTCCATCCGCTAGGCAAAATCAAAAAGATTGTTCTACAAAATTTTAATAGGAAGAACTCAATCGGAATGGTACTGATGGACATAAAAGCAGCTTTTGACTCCGTAAGGCACAACGGACTCATATTTAAGATATCAGCCCTTAATTTCCCTAAGGAACTTATTAAAAGCTTTCTAAGCAAGCGTTCGTTCTCAGTCTACATTGGAAGAGCCCATTCTGTCCTTGTAGACATCCCTGCAGGATGCCCCCAGGGGTCGTGCCTCTCCCCTTTGCTATACAACATTTATACTGCCGACTTCCCGACCCTAAACGGCTGCCCCGCCTCTATATTTGCTGACGATACAGCAATAATCACCGCAGGGCTGTTACCTGCGGAAGTCACTATTAATTAACAGGAGGCTTTTGATACCATCCAATCTTTCTTCACAAGATGAAATAACCAAGTCAACGCCGACAAAACCCAAGCAATCTACTTTACTAAAAAAAGATTGACCAGATTTCTACCAAATAGTCCCTTAGATCTGGATGGAAACGAAATTCCTTGGGATAAAAAGGTACGGTACCTCGGTGTCACTTTAGATTCGAAACTCAACTTTAAGGACCATGTAGGGTATACCATAGACAAAATCAATTACCTTACCAGAATCCAATATCCCTTCATTAATAGAAACTCCCGTCTATCTATTGAAAACAAGCTATACTTGTTTCGGTCGATTTTTCAGGCTGTAATGTTCTACGGCGCCCCTGTGTGGTCGGATGTTGCCAAATGTCACGTCAAAAGGCTACATATAGCCCAAAACAAGCTACTAAAAATGATATACAGGCTTCCTTGGCACCATCGACCTTCACCACAAAGCCAATATCGAAATGATACCAGACAGATTGAGCAGACTGAACAACAACTTCAATGATAGATGTAGATACTCAACCCATAACCACATAAACGAGATTATTGTGTAAATATAGTTATAAGTAGTCATAGATTTATTCTTCCAATTTTGTCCCCTAACATTCAATGTAAATAATGTAAAATAATAACATAACCCACATGAAGAGCATAGCAGAAAAGGTCAATAGAACTGAACTCTAAAGAAATAGTATATTAGTAGCAAATAATAAACAGATGCAATAAATGAAATGAAAAATTAAAAACCATCAGCTTTTTCCCAATTTTTTCCGCTTTTTTGGGTCTAAATAAAGCCAAAACCAGCTTTTCTTCGTCCCCAAAAGTTGCCATCAGTGGAAAGATCCCAAAGATTTGCATACAAAGGTTTAAATGCCACGCCCACCTATAAAGTATATATATTCTTGATCAGCATCAACAGCCGAGTCGATATAGCCATGTCCGTCTGTCTGTCTGTCCGTCTGTATGTATGAACTCGTCGATCTAAGATTCTATAAGGGCTAGAGACATTAGATTTTGCACATAAGCTCATCTAAGTCCTAGGCAGTACAAGTTTGTTTACGATTTTTTATAACTATTTCCGTTTCCGATATACACATGTGATTGATAACATAAAAATCTCGAATTTGGAAAATGTAAAAATGGGGGTTGAATAATGGGTCACGATAGAACTTTTCTGAAAATTTCATCGAAATCGGTTAAGAAACATCAGAGTATAGGGTTTGGGGTATCGCCTAGTCGGGAAATCTCGACTAGAGCCTTCTTACTTGTTTGTTACAATAGTAGTGCTGATTTTCTACCCATTTTACGTTATAACAGATTATCTGCAACCCATTTTACGTTGTTGCAGATTCTCTATTGCTCTTTTACATTTTTATACTTTCATAATAAAGGTATCATAGTATATTGGTTTTGTGCAATGTTCGTCATGGCGTCATGACGTTCCCCAAAAATCTAAGTCATAATTTTGCATGTCACAACCACTCTTCCGCCCCCATCCTCCCTGCTCCTTGAAATTGGAAAAGCCGCAGTTTTTAAAACAGTTATGCGTGTATCTTCCACATTTTTTTAACTAGAGTCATTAAATTTGGTAGGAAGATAGATGGTGACATCTACAAAAGATCTGCATCAAAATTTGAATGCCACGCCCACACCTGCCGCCTTTACACCCAGCCGTTTTTAAAACAGTTGTGCGTGTATCTTCCACATTTATTGAACTAGAGTCAGCAAATTCGTTAGATAGATAGATAGCAACATCTACTTAAAATCTTCATCAAAATTTTGGATGCCACGCCATCCCAAGCCACCCGTCTTACAATATCGGAATCGGCTATATCTTTAACAGTTTTTGAGCTGGAGCCACCAAACTTGGTAGGAAGATAAATGGTGACATTTGAAAAAATCGGATTCAAAAATTTGAATGCCACAGTTATCTGTTGTTCAGTTATCTTCCACAGTTTTTGAGCTAAAGTCACAAAATTTGGTAACATAATAGCTACCGATTTTTACCACCTGGCCCACCCCTTTCGCCCTGCATTCCCCCTTTGCAATAAGACTCCTTACCATCCATTTTTTTACTGGTATCAAAGTATTCTGCAGTCGGTTGCCTCCGACTGCAACGTTTTCACTTGTTTTTTGTATAGCTGTTCGGTATAGTTTTGGCATTCTTTTTTTTGTTTTATCAGAAAACAAGTTATTTTTCGGTCACTTCAATGTGCGACGAGTTGCCAAATGTTGAAAAGAACTAAGGGTAAGTCTCGTTAAAAGTGATCAGGCTAAGGATGAGATGTGAGGGGCACAGTGACCTCATTTTAATTGACATGGTTCGCAGCAGATCACCGGTTTTGATTATTAGTTTGTTTTTGGTATAACTTTTGCTGCTGTTGTTGTTGCTGTTGTAAATGTACGTTTGTAAGTATGTTTGTATCTGGGGCTTTATCGATGGCGGTCAGTTGGACAACCAGATAAGCAGTTAGCAGACTACCAGTTCGCCAAGATGTTGTCGCTGCACTTTTTTTTAGCGGAGTTTTAAGGTTAACCGGTCCAGTTGTCAAGTCGCTGTCAGTTTTTCTCTTTGCACAAACTGTTTAATTTGCATTTCTGTAAGTATGAAATGCGTAGCGTGTAAACAAATATGCATGTGTGTTTCATGCAATGAAAATATGTATGTATAACTAAATTCAGCTGCAAAATAAAATACGACTGCGGAATATTTTAATACTAGTATAAAAACTAATGGTTAAAGGTCTGCTCGCAAAGCGTGGTATGAGGCAGCAGGGTTGGTCTACAGCTAACTAAAGCTAATTAAGTACTCAAGCTACTTTACCTAGGGTGACCACCTGGGGCTCAGGGCATTCCGGGACAGTCGACCATCGAACAATCATTAAGTTTTTAACACTCTCCACCAGAAACCTATTTCTTTCGTCAGACCACTGCGTATTTACTAACGCAAAAACCCTTTCGCAATTTGCATTGTGCGGAGGAATTGCATAGAAGAATTGTGCTATGTTCAATACTTCCGAGTAACAGCTCGAGTTTACGTTTGCTGCAAAAAACTGTACTACCTTTTCTGCAGAGCTTTTCTCAAAAAACGTCTTCACTTCTTCAAGTTTGCAACTTGGTCGAACAAGAGTGAATCGCCTATCGAAATTTTTTCTCCAACAAATATTTCGCGACACTTTCTTCATACGAAAAGTTCGCGTCGTCTAGTTGCAGCCATTTAAAAATCCAGTACTCGTCTAGTGACTTTGTCCATTCCTTCAGATATAATAAACATTCACTATACACAAGAAGGGTCATGGATTCTAAAGAGCGGCAAGTCTCTTCCTTACTGTTTTCGTTCAAGGACTTTAAAATCGATCGAATACTTAAAGGCATAAAGTTGCATTCTTGCCTGCTTTCTAAAATCTCAGTAATTTCGTCAATCACAGTAATTATGTCCGTTATTGAGTTACTTTTTCGCTCCATTTGCTGCATACCTTTGTGAAAAATTGACATTAATGAATGCTCGAACCAAAGGTAGGCCTCGCCCAAGTCGTTTTCAAAAAATTCTTTAAGTTTGGCTGGAGGTTTTGATACAGAACTAAAATACGCTTTAAGAGCCTGAAATAACTGGAGTGTTTTTTCAACAGCTGGTCTTAAGCTAAGCCACCTGACTTTGCTGTGGCTCCGCAGCTTCTTGAATTCGATGTCTACGAGATCGCAAAACGCTTTGAGTTCATTCGTCCTAACCGTATATATTGAAAAATACCTATACAATGTGTAAACGAATACGTCAATGTCAAAAAGCACGAACTGGTCAAGTCCATGATGAACCGCGTTATGTAGGACATGCGCAGGGCAGCCAACGTCAACTAAATTATTATTAATTTCGGACTTTAAAAAATGCATTACATTATTTTGCCTTTACGGTTAAGTCCACCAAAATTTGTATTTGTGTTGTCTGCAACAAAAGCATTTAATTTTTTTTGTAAGTTATTTTTTAATATTACGTTTATTAAAACGTCCACAATTTTTCGCGCACTTTCGTCGCTTGTGCTATGAATGTTCAAAAGACGAACTTGGACGCCATGAGATTCGTGAAAGTACTGCACGAGAACGGGAAAAAGCTTTGTGCTGCCTTGGTTACTTGCATCGGTACCTATTCCAACAAATGGGATATCTGCTAGCTCCTCGCTCATTAATGATAGCGAAAATGGAGACAGAACGCCGTTTGTAATGGCCTCGGTCTTCGTTCGAGCGCTAGATGTTTTTGAGGCGATTTCTGAATCGCTAAACAAAGAGCGCAGCAAACTTGTGGTGCAGTCCGTTGACCTGTAGCTTATATGGTGTTTGACCGTATGAAAGGCCAAAGTGAATTCTACAGCAAACACTTTCAACGCATCATCCGAATGAGTTTTTACGACAAAGTTGACTTTTGACATTGACGACGTTGCATCGAGAATTTTCGCTTTGTGCTCTCGTGACCCGATATGCCGCACCAGAGCCGATTTTCCTAAGAAACAATAAATTGACACACATATTATAACAAATTGTACACAAAAGAGCGCACATAAAGTGTAACAAACACATAGACATTCACTGATATTGACTTAGAAAATCACAAGATGATACACACCTTCATATGCTACACTTATATTCACTTGACCTTCGTTAACATTACCACGCTTAACATTACTACTCTTACCCTTTGAAAAACAGGGGAATTGTTTTGTGTGCTCCTCTGTAAACATGCACTTGCGTTTTGGCTGCCCCTTCCTGAGAAAAGTCACCCATGGACCACACTGGGTCCTAAGTGGGGCCGGTGTATGGAGAAGGTAGAAACTATGGTCTCTTGCAAAGGCCAGAAGCGTTTTAGGCTCTTGGCTGCTCGCTTTTACTTTATCTTGGGTTTACTTTTAAAATATAAAACATCATGCAGATTTCTTACGGTTTCTTAATAACTTGACAATTCACCATTAGCAACTTTTGATAGCTATTAAAATACACGGAAATTTGGAAACAAAAAACATGTAGGTTCAATCGGATTGAATCGTAAATAGCAATAGTCCATAGCTAATTTTTCTCTTGATGGCTACTCAGTATGCGACCATTTTGAAACAGACACAAGGAAGCGTCTCCGCCCCAACAGCCGAGTCGAAATTGCCATGTTCGTCTCTCCGTCTCTACGCGTCGATCTCAGAAACTTTAAGAGCTAAAGATTTAGAACGGATGGTAAGGAGTCTTATTGCAAAGGTGGAATGCACGGGCGGTAAGTGGTAAACATCGCCAGATATTATGTTACCAAATTTGATGACTTTAGCTCAAAAACTGTGGAAGATAACTGAACAACTCAAAATTTAAAAGGTGCGCGGCAGAGGTGGGTGTGTCATCCAAATTTTTGAATTAAATCTTTTTAAATGTCACTGTTTATCTTCCTCCCAAGTTTGGTGGCTCTAGCTCAAAAAGGATATGGGATACAGCCGATTCCGATTTAATAAGGCGGGTGGCTTGTTGATGCAGATCTTTGGTCGATGTTTCCATATATCTTCCTACCGAATTTGGGGATTCTAGCTTAAAAATGTGGAAGGTACTCTCGTTAACGTTTTAAAAACAGCGGGGGCTGGGGGGCGGCAGCTGTGGGCGTGGCATCCAAATTTTTGATAAAGTTTTTTGGGGGACGTCATTACCTATCTTGACAGAAAATTTTGTGGCGCTAGCCCAAAAACTGTAAGAACACTAGGCGTTTCCAGTTTCATTGAGTGACGCGACTAGCTATCTTCGTGCAAAATTTGGTAGGTTATCTGTAGGAATGTGAGAAATAAATGGTTTTATCGGCTTTCAGTTATCGATGCTATCGATTTTCCCAGCGTGGCACCCTGATCTTGACACTTTCCTTGACGACACTGTAGACAAACATAATTGCAAAGTTTCACGTTTCTAGCTTTACGGGTGTTGATAAAAGTTGCGTTCATACAGACGGACAGACACCTTGACGGACATTTTACAAAACGTATATACTCAGGGGTGTGCCAGCGATCAAAACCATCTGAATTTTAACCTAAAACCAACCACAAACTGACTTTAGGTGTGCTAGAGCCCTGTTCCAGATGGTTTTGAAATCTCAAGTTATTGGGCCAGAGTTTAAGCAATATAAATGTCTATTGCATAACAAGTGTTTCATTTTCGAAAGGTAATTTCCAGCTTAGTTGCATATTGCAATTACATTTTAATTTAATACATATTTTAATTCATAATTTTTGATTTTATTAAATCTACAACAAATCTCTCAAGCAATTTGTCGTTCTGTGTAAGCGTGAAAAACCGTTTTTAACAAGAGAGGTGCCACCTTGTTCGGTTACCGATAACTATTATTCGGAGTCTTTAATAAGGTACTTTCAAAGACACTTTTTTGTGAAAATTAAATATTAAAAAAATCGTACAGTGGACAGTTTATTGTACATTTAACAAAGTCATTGCACCTAACTTTTATACCCCGAACCCGACCCTATAAAGTATATATATTCTTAATCAGCATTAACAGCCGAGTCGATATAGCCATGTCCGTATGTCTGTCCGTTTGTATGAACGCGTCGATCTCAGAGACTATAAGAGCCAGAGACTTCACATAAGCTCATCTAAGTCCTAGGCAGTACAAGTTTGTTTCCGATTTTCGATAACTATTTCCGTTTCGATATACACATGTGAACGATAGTACAAAAATATCGAATATCAAAAATGTGTAATACGTTTTAGAAACGTGAAACAAAATAATGAAAATCTGTGAAAATTTCATCGAAATCGGTTGAGAAACATCAGAGATATCGAATATTGAAGTTTAGTCACAGATGCATACATGCAATGACTGTGCGTGTAAGTATGGGGTTCGGGTTATCTCCTAATCGGGAAATTTCGACTAGAGCCTTCCTACTTGTTAGTACTGTAATAGAGGCTTCAAAGGAAGCAATGGGAGTAAAGCTTGTATTATTGTTGGTTAGTGAATTTTTTTTTTTAATTTTCAATTCACAAAGGCTTGAGCCACTGTTTTCAAGGGCGTTCGCAAGGCATTATTGTTATAATTAATAGGTAAGACTATAAAAATACATAACGCTTACAGTCATTGTCTGTACTCATCTGAGACTAAACTTTAATCTTCGATATTTCTGGTGTTTCTCAACCGATTTCGATGAAATTTTCACAGATCATTATTTTGTATAAAGATTCTAAAACGTATTTCGAATTTTCAATATTTCAGATTTTATTGTTATCAACCACATGTGCATATTGGGATGGAAAGATTTTTTGAAAATCGAAAACAAACTTGTACTGCCTAGGACTTAGACGAGCTTATGTGCAAAATCTGAAGTCTCTAGCTCTTATAGTCTCTGAGATCGACGCGCTCATACATCCTGACAGACAGACAGACGGACATGGCTATACCGACTCGGCTTTTGATGCTGATCAATAATATATATGTATACTTTATAGGGTCGGAGATGCACAAAATCATTATACCCCTTTTACCCATTTTATGGGTTCGGGGTATAAAAACAGGCAGAAATTAGAGCTTTTCAGAAATCAGAACTAAAACAGGAACCAATTGGTTTTATATACATATATTTATTTAAGAAAACAAATTTATAAAATAATTAATAATAGTTATATATATTTTCAGCCATCTTCTCGGCCAGAATCAGATTTTACGCTTGATTTGCCGCGCGCCGAGCAGCTACGGCTCAAAATGGAGAAGGAAAAGAAGTTCCGTCAAAGATGTCGTTTCATTACCACATTCCTAAGTCTGGTATTTTTTTTGCTGACTGTAATAGTTGTCAGTTTGGTTTTAACGCGCGGCAAACGCATGTTTGGGAGCATGATTTAGTCAATAAACTTAGTTAAAGGGAACATACGATTTTTTCTTAATCAACATATATTAAAATCACATAAGTACGCATGATTATCGGGGAATCTAAAACATGTACATATGTAATAAAAATTACAGTGCCGTAGTAGCTCATAGGGAATCAGCAGCAACAATGGAAAGTGCATTTAGATAACTAATTTCTAGTGTTTGTTTGGAGTGTTAGTTTTGGATATGCTCTTTACTTACGGGGATGCTCAACATTTTTGTTGTCCATGAATAATAAGCAGCCGCAGTATTGTTACAGTTACATTTTTCATGTGATCTTAGATATTAAGCTAACATTGAAATAAGTGCAAGTATTGTAAATGATTATTGTAATATCCGTAAGCATCCAGTGTACTGTGCCGATTAATAAAGCAATAATAGTAATAAAAGAAACATAACTTTTAGTTTTTCAAATAATTACTAATTCAATATTTATTTTCTATGCGAATCATAGACAATGTCATTTAAAAATGTTTTTATATTTTAAGCATGGGTTAATTTTTAGGGTGCATTCATTATTCCCACTTTAAACATACTACCTATCTTATAATATCACAAATGTCTTTTTGTTTAATTTAAACTTTTGTTAACAGAAATGCACAAGATTTTATTCTACCTTTCAGCCTAGTAGTTGTTTTTACCCAGCTTACGGCTGGATTTTTCTGCTTAAAGCATAGTTACTAGCTAAATCATAGTACGCACTACAAAAAAACATAGCCGTTTGTACAAAATTAAAATTTTGTGTATTAATTAAAACATACATTCCGTTACTTTGGCCACACACTTTTAAACAATGTGTTTTGGGTTAAGGTTAGCATTTTCTCTCTTGCGTACTATGCTTAAATACAAAAAGTGAAGAGAAATAACTTTTCCGTTTGAGTTCACAAAATTCGCTATGTCGTCAATTGTGAACTCAAGCCAAGACATACATATATATGTATGTCTATATAAATATATATATAATATATACATATACATAGTCATACCAACAATTACAATTGCAAAGGCAAGTTTTTTTTATAAAATATTTCACTCCGCAGAGCCACAATTTAGACTTCATAATATGCGTATGCTTTGCCGGTTCACTTCAAACAGTGTGTGATCCTCATCCTCGTCGCTATTCACATCCTCAATGGCCATCGGAAGGGGTGTCAACTCTTGATTAGCGCGGTCACCTTGAACGCCGTATTTGCGTTCAGCTCGTGATAAGCGCAGCCTTTAAAGAAAATGAAAGCAACAAAACGGTATCATTATCACAAAGCAGCAGTTTGTACTTAAGTACATAAGAAAATATTAGTTCATATGTATATTGCCACCAGTCCTGATAGCTAACTCCAATACTGTTCTGGGCTTGCTACATGGTAGCTTCTAATAATATAATGACTAGCAAAATATGCGATGCGTTCGATGCATTTTCCAGGAGCACTTATCGACTGATTATTTTGCCATTTTTAAACAATATTAAGTGAATCGTTTAGAGCTGCCACAAAATAAAACAAGTGAAAACGTTGCAGTCGGACGCAACCGACTGCGGAATACTTTGATACCAGTAAAAGAACGGATGGCAAGGAAGTCTGCTTGCAAAGGAGTTGGCCGGGTGGTAAACATCGCCAGCTATCATGTTACAAAATTTGGTGACTTTAGCTCAAAAGCTGTGGAAGATATCTAAACTTCCAAGTTAAGAAGGAGGGCGGCAGAGGTGGGTGTGGCATCCAAATTTTTGAATCAAATCTTTTTAAATGTCACCATCTATCTTCCTACCAAATTTGGTGGCTCTAGCTCAAAAACTGTTTAAGGATATAGCCGATTCCCATTTAATAAGGCGGGTGGCTTGGGTAAGCGTGGCATCAAAAATTTTAATCCAGTTTTTGAGGGACGTGAAAATTTGGTAATTCTAGCTGTAGGATTGTAAGAAATATATGGTTCTATCGGTTTTTAGTTATCGATTTCCCAGCCTCCTAGCAAAGTTTCAACTCACTAGCTTTACGGGTGTCGAAAAAAGTTGCGTTTATACGGACGGGCAGACAGACACCATGACGGACATTGCACAAAACCAATATACTATGATACTTTTAGTATCAAAGTATAAATAGACAAGTAAGGCCCAATTTCTCAATGTCCAGTTAAACTTGGAATAAGTTAACTTCGGAACAACTAAGTTGCTTGAGCTATCCGAGAGTTAAGCAATTTGGTTTTCTCAATGCCAAAGTTACCTATCATCGGTATATCACTTTTGCCGAATGGTGTTGCCAACCTTAACGGGGATTCAGCTGTTATTATACTTTGATACCGAAGGTCTCATAGTATATTGGTTTTGTGCAATGTCCGTCATGGTGTCCGTCTGTCCGTCTGTATGAACGCAACATTTTTCGACACCCGTAAAGCTAGAGACTTGAAACTTTGCAATTATGTTTGTCTATAGGCGCGACAGATAAAGTGTCAAGATTGGGGTGCCACGCCTACTAGGAGGCTGGGAAATCGATAAATTCGATAACTGAAAACCGATAGAACCAAATATTTCTCACATTCTTACAGCTAGAGTTACCAAATTTTGCACGCAGATAGCTAGTCATGTCCTTGAAAAAACTGCATCAAAATTTTGGATGCCACGCCCACTCCTTCCGCCCCCATCATCCCTGCTCCTTGAAACTGGAAACGCCTATAGTTTTTACATTTTTTGGGCTAGAGACACCAAATTTTGTGTCAAGATAGATATTGACGTTCCACAAAAAAATGCATCAAAACTTTGGATGCCACGCCCCCTGATTCCGCCCCCATCCCCCCCTTTACCATGAAATTGGAAACGCCTATAGCTTTCACATTTTTTGGGCTAGAGCCACCAAATTTTGTGTCAAGATAGGTACTGACGTTCCCCATCAAAACTTGGATGCCACGCCCCCTGATTCCGCCCCCATCCCCCCTTCTCAGAGAAATTGGAAACGCCTGTAGTTTTCACATTTTTTGAGCTAGAGCCACCAAATTTTGTGTGAAGATAGATATTGACGTTCCCCAAAAAAATGCATCAAAATTTTGGATGCCACGCCCACCTCTGCCACCCGCCTTATAAAATCGGAATCGGCTATATCTTTAACAGTTTTAGAGCTAGAGCCACCAAACTTATTAGGAAGATAGATAGTGGCAGTTAAAAACATTTGATTCAAAAATTTTGATGCCACGCCTACCTCTGCCGCCCAGCTTTTAAATTTGGGAGTTAAGTTATCTTCCACAGTTTTTGAGCTAAAGTCACCAAATTTGGTAACATAATAGCTGGCGATGTTTACCACCCGGCCAACTCCTTTGCAAGCAGACTTCCTTGCCATCCGTTCTTTTACTGGTATCAAAGTATTCCGCAGTCGGTTGCGTCCGACTGCAACGTTTTTACTTGTTTTTGTTTTGTTTTTGCCTGTGACTCCCAAACTGCTGTATGTTGCACATCCAAATGTTTCTTCAATTACTTTCTATGAGCCCTGTTGTAAATGGAGTTAAGGAGCATGTGTTTGTAAACCTAGAAAACTCAAATAAGCATTTTGAAATTTGCTTCATAAAAACGCAAGTAAGAAAGCTCTAGTCGAGATTTCCCGACTAGGAGATACCCCGAACCCTATACTTAACGCGTACAGTCATTGTCTGTATGCATCTGTGACTAAACTTAAATCTTCGATATCTCTGGTGTTTCTCAGCCGATTAGATGAAATTTTCAGAAAAGTTCTATCACTACCCAATATTTCAACCCCCATTTTTACATTTTTATAATCGATTACATGTGCATATCGGAAACCAGAATAATTTTAAACAAACTTGTTCCGCTCATGGTATAGGAGAACTTATATTCAAAATCTGAAGTCTCTAGCTCTTGTTGTCTCTGAGATCGACGCGTTCATACAGACAGACAGACGGAAAGAAGGACGGACAGACGGACATGGCTATATCGACTCGGCTGTTGATGCTGATCAAGAATATATATACTTTATAGGGTCGGAGATGCTTCCTTCTGCCTGTTACATACTTTTGAACAAAACCATTATACCCCTATTACCCATTTTATGGGTTCGAGGTATAAAAATAAACAATCAAGTGATAGCTTGAGTCAGCTGTTCGCCTTTCGATGATTGTATTGATATTTATATTTCGGGGTAAGTAAGTTCTAACCGAACATTGAGAAACTCAAATTGGACTAAACTTAGAACAAGTTGACTAACCTGACATTGAGAAATTGGGCCTAAGAAAGCTTTTTTCGGACATAAAAAAAAAACTATATACAACCAAAAAGCCGACTTTTTCATACCTAGATAAATTTACAGGTCTTGTATTATTTTGGCAGCTATTTGACTTCAATAAATGATCTAACTGCAACTAAAGGAGACCATGACCATAGTTTCAGCAGTTGCTGATCAAGATTTTGTATACTTAAGGCGGTCGGAGAAGGTGCTTCCCTATATGCGTTACGTACTTCCTGAAAAAATTCTTAAATATTTTTTTAAGTGTACAGAGAGTTTATTTCAATTTGTATGTAACTTGTTCAGCGTGCATAACATTGTCTGCTGAGAGGTATTTGACAACATCTCCCCAACGTTTGACATGATTTGTTCGATTCTTTTACTTACTATCTCATTAGTCGTGGCCAAAATTACCCGTTTCACATAGCTACTTTCGATTGGCCATATTTGTCTGTAGATCTGCAGTTACTGTCACTTGGCATACGATCTTCTCGGATTTTTAGAAAACCAGCTGCATGTTGCCCTTCATAAGTACCACAATCCCTCCCATGATATCCAAGTTGCCTTTCATATCCCTCATTGTGCAATTTAGTGCTTCAATTGCTCTTTAGTGGGACATGGTATCTTCATCCAAAACCAACAACTTACACTGCTGTAACATTCTTCAGAGCTCACTGCTTTTGCTAATGTTACATACTGGCATTTTCTCATGAGCTAAGTTCAATGGTAGCTTTACGCTGTTCGTCCCCCACTAAAGCCACTGCAACATCTACATACTACTCTGCCATACTAAAACGACAGATTTTTAAAAAATGACCTAAAATCTGTGATCCTGGAAGAATAGCAAAAATAACTCCAAAAACAAAAGAAATTGGTTAACTCAATGCAAAACAGACTGAAAGCTGTTTTCGAATACAATTATGGCCGTACCAAATACTAATTTTAAGGTATTTTGCCATTTAAATGAACGGTACAAAATGAGCTGCGGACAAAAATTTTTAATTTTTTCATTAAGCGCCATAAAGTTGAACTTTGAATATTATGGCAAAACTGTGAAACTTACCCGGCTCTTAGCACTGACTGACTGGTCGTCCCTCTATGGTTCTGAGGACTTGGATACGGCAATCAGTATTTTGTATAGCACTTTAGACAATTTATTTGGCATGTGTGTCCCTTGTGGTAAGTCAAGTAGGAAAAACAAACCTGCGTGGTTTACACGAGAGTTGAAAGCCCTTTAAAATCTAAATTCCAGGCTTTATAAGAGTTTCAGAAAATCTGGCTTTTCTGTTGATTACTCATCATACTTGATTGCGCGTTCCAGTTTTTCAGTCATGAGTAACTTATGTTATAAAAAATACCTAAGTCGGTGCAGACTACAGTTTCGGCAGGATACTAAGCGGATCTTTGACTTCGTTTATGCGAAGCGAAGGTCACCAACACTTCCATCTAATGTATGTTTTGAAAAAAAGTCGGCCAACACAGATCAGGCCGTTGCCGATACATTTGCCGAATTTTTTCAAACAACTTACAGTTCATTTGATAATCAGTTTGCTTTGCCTTACCTTAAGAATCACGGAGAGTTCATTACTACGTGATCTACAGGGTAATAAGCCTGTATTTTCCCCGGGACCTGACGGCGTAACAAGCTGTGTGCGTAAGTACTGTGCTGATGGTCTCTTAAAGCCTTTGCATAAATTGTTAAGTTTGTCTGTTGAGAAATGTTTATTTTCTAACATCTGGAAAGAATCATTTATTATTCCGATCCATAAAAAAGGAGGCAAGTCATGATCAAAATTATAGGGGTATCTCCAAATTGTCTGCTATCCCAAAAATGGTTAAGAAATTACTGGTAATAACTTCTCAATTGCAACATTTTTGCAGATCTTTAATTTCACCGTGCCAGCATGGATTCGTAAAACAAAGATCTACTACCACTAACCTGTTAGAATTTACTTCACATGTTGTTAAGGGCGCTGAAAATAAAATTCAAACTGATCCCAGCGGCGAACAGCATATCCAATACGTCTACTAGATGCATTTCATAAAGGCCCCACGTAATATATTACGTTTAGTTTTTTAGTAAGCAATGTTGTAATGGGAAGTTTAACACAGAACTGTTGTTGTTTCACTCGTTTGATACTTCGGCTATAAAATTCATTCTTGTTCGTACATTTTTCTGATTTATTTTTGACGTTTACGCATACAAGTGTAAAAATTCAGGTATGCATGTAAGTATGACGTGGCTTTTTCAGTTTATCCTTTTGTATTCGACATTTGTCGTCACTTTAATTTTTTTTTTTGCCGTGCTGTGCGCATCTTTCCTATCTACTTTTTCGTTGAATTTTGGGTGTTTTATTGATAATCGTCGTATCAGGTAAGTGTTATTTATCTAATATTTATAATATATTAACTTTAATATGCCATAAAAATCAACATGTTATTGTTTATATATTTTAATTGTTAATTGATATTTAAATATTAAATTAAAAAATATTTATATTTTTATGTGAATATATATTTTGTGTTCATTTGTTTCCAGTATTACAGCATTACAGCTTCCATTACATTGTATATTGGGTAGTGCAGTATACGTATTACACATTTGAGCACCTAGTGTGCATAAAAATTTCGAGTCTATCCACAGGCACGCACACATAATATAATTGGGTGTAATGGAAACCCGAAATGAACTCGGCATTTTTGCCCACTTTCTCGATGAGATTGTAAGCATTCACTCCACAAAGCGGCCAAGCAACATTAAATGTAATGGGAGTCGTACCCCATTTTCGAAGGTAGTGGGTATACCAATTCAAGAAGAGGTAATGGGCTACGTGGGGTGTTTTTTCGCCGCTGGGATGTTATTTACACTGATTTCAGTTTTGACTCAGAATTTGACTCTGTTAATCACTACCTTTTACTTCATAAACTCCAACTTTAGAGTTTTCAAAGCAATATTTAATTCGTAGAACACAGAGAGTCTGTTTAAATGGCTTTGTCACCTCCGGTGTTCCGCAAGGAAGTCACCTTGGACCTTTATTATTTTCACTGTTCATCAATGACCTTCCATCTGTTATTGACCACTCTCGAGTGCTGATGTATGCTGAAGATGTAAAATTATGCATGTCGGGTACTGCTCTGTTGTCCGCTCAAAAATTACAAACAGATTTAGATAACTTTCAAAATGCAATAAATGTAAAGTCATGTCTTTCTATAGACGCCTTCCTTTTTCAAATATATATTTTCTTGATGGAAGCCCACTCGAACGCATTGAATGGGTTTTGATGATTTAGGTATCCTTTTTGACCCAAAACTTAAATTTCACAAGCATATCTCTTCAGTTTGAAATCGAGCGTCTAGTACCTTGGGGTTCATTAAGCGCTGGTCGAAAGAATTTGACGATCCCTACATTACCAAAGCTCTTTATACGTCTTTGGTACGTCCTATATTTGAATACGGATCTTGTATCTGGTACACCAAATACACGATTCACCAGGATAAAATAGAATCGGTACAAAAACAGTTTTTGCTCTTTGCCCATAGGGGACTTAATTGGACTTAACTTACCTTCCTACCATAGTAGACTTTTACTAAAAAATCTTCCTTCTCTTTCTGATCGCAAAACAATGCTAGGTGTAGTATCTTTACATAAATTAATAAATGGTGAAATTGATTCCTCTTACTAAATCAGCCAAATTAGTTTTGCTGTTTCGATCATAAGGACAAGGAATTTTGTACCCATTGCTCTTCAAGCTTGTCACTCTAACTATGCTATACATAATCCTTTCCGTATTTTATGTTCAAACTACAACGATTTATCCCACTTAATAAATAGTGCCACTTCTATTAGTTCTCTTAAAAAGCTAGTCTTATGTCAATTGTCTACATGTTCGCGATCTACGTAACCGCACGGTATGCGGTGTGCCCCTCGGTCGGTTGAGCGGGAGGTTGGTTGCTCTTTGCTTGGGTCCGCGCGTTAACAAGCCGGTGCTTGGTATCGTTGGGCCACTTGAATGTACTGTTCGTCGCATTTTTATGATATAAAACATGTTTATACCAGTACAATCAATGTCAATCAATATCTTTGGTGTTTCTCAACCGATTTCGATGAAATTGCATTATTATGTTTAGGGGGTTAGGTGTTGTAAGAGAAATAACAACAAGTAAGAAGGCTCTAGTCGAGATTTCCCGACTAGGAGATACCCCGAACCCCATACTCATTGTCTGTATAACTTCAATATTCGATAACTCTGGTGTTTCTTAACCGATTTCGATTAAATTTTCACAGATTTTCATTATTTTGTACCAAGTTTCTAAAACATTTTCCAATTTCATAATTTTGTTGTTATCGATTACATCTGTATATCGGAAACTGGAAAGTTATCGATGATTTGAAGCAACCCAAACACAAAAATTCCCTTTTTATTTAAATTTAATATTAATTAATATTTTTTAATTTATTTGTAACTAATAATTCATAATTTAATAACAGCATAACGGGTCTGAGAGTGACACTGGCCATTCGAAGTAGGTGAATTATATATATATAATTAGGGTATTCAGTAGCTATGCTATGTGCGTGAAATACTAAGTTGTTATTTGAAAGCCTTACAACAAACACACAGAAGCATTTTTAATAGCCTATTTCCATTGCTCCGTTTCCGTAAATTTTAACAGTAACTGACGAAAGCTGTTTCCATTGCTCTGTTAACTGAACCTCCGTAAATAAATCAGCTGTTCGGTTTGTTTTGCTTTGTATTTTCTGCAAAATAATGAGAAAAACTAACCGACATTGTACATTGCAAATAAGTAACAGCGTGTTGCCAACTTTTATGGCTTATTTTTAATGCCTACAAGCATTTTTGCTTGCATTGCAGACGCAGTAGAAGTCAATTTTCGTATATACGTAATAGTTATACTAAGCTGCCATAAGTGCAACAAAATTATCCGCCCAAAGTTTTAAAAGCAATCCTTTGAAACTTTGCTCCCAGTTCAATTGTTTCCTACGATAATTCATCAAAAAACAAAATTTTTAATTACTTTTTGAATATTACAAATATTGCGCCTACCTATTCACAATTTCTGGTATTCACAATCATATGTTTTGCGTCTGTTACATTAAAAGAGAACATTAACAGCGATGTTAAAAGATGCACTCACTAGATACAGTGTGTTATATATAAAGACATAGCATAGCTACTGAATACCTTAATTGAAAAATAGTAAAAATTTTTATCGATATCGTCTATGAAGCACAGATACTACGTTTATGATCGCAAAAAAGCATGATTTCAGATCGTGATTTTTAAAAAAATATAAGCATAAACACAAAATCATGATTTTTTCAACACACGTATTTTGACTATGATTTTTTTTGGCAAAATCATGATTTTTTGTGGAAAACAGTCTGGCAACACTACTGTGTAAAAGCAGGTGCCCTGCACTGAAGATATTGTAACAAAAGAATAAATACGATAAAAATGGAAAGCAATAGAAGCCACTTGACGTCTGCGGAGACGAACAAGCTTCCTAGTATCGTTAAAGAAGGCAATGTGCTATCCCAGTTAGACGGTAACACAAAACGCAATAATATAATATGTATATAAAACAATTGGCTCCGCCCCTTTATCAAAATCATATTTATAAAATAGCATACACAGGCGTATTTTAAAAAGCGTGATTTTAAAATATCATTATCCAGCAAGCATAAACGTAGTAAGAGATGTCGAAGACTGAAGTTTGGTCCCAGATATACAAATATTATGACCTTACGCATTAACTTTAGGGTTCACGGTATCTTCTTGTCGGGTTTTCTCGACTATAGCCTTCTTTCTTCTTACTGCTGATACTGCTACTGTTTTTGACATGTGTTGAAGGGAAATGACATGCTCAGAGCACAACTCATAATCTAATAATAAAATATATGCCAAAAGGGCTCGTAATTGACAGTTAGCATTGCATTTCGAGCACACTTCAGCGATTGTTGGCTGAGAGAAGGATAAATCAATAAATAAATACATTAATAGAATATCAAAGCTAAGTGAGTTCTTGTCATGAAGTTGTTTTCTGTTTACAATGCCACATATTAAGAGACATTAATGACACCATTAACAACAATAATTTGTTGCGTACATGCCATACATGCCACTTGACACTGCCTATAACCCGATGCCAAATGTAAATGAGTTTATAAGTTTTGTTTTTAGACGTTAGAATCGTCTTCCTGAATGTAAAGTAGAGATAGGCGTGATGGCCTTCGGTGGTCTGCGAACCTCTCGTCTAAAACCGCAGTCTTTGCAACTGTTGTTCCATTAAGGCTTAAATTTGATGTTTCCCTACACTGAAAAAGGCTACGACCGTCATCAGTACATTATTGCCGACCAATTGTGTTTCAGTTTGCAACTCAATATGAAGAACATTTAAGATCAAAAAGACAAGATTCAGTCCACAGAGTCATGGTTGACGCAGAAGTCGTAAACGAGCTGACATATACTACTGTGGGCAAAAAGTAAGGTGAATTTTCAATTTAAACTTCGCGGGCCTAACAATTCGGGCTAGTTCTTTTTTTCTTGAGCTGGCAGGACTGTTGATGACATCTGGGTAAAATTTCATGTCAATGTCATTATTAGAAATATATTTTCGCTTGTGTTTTCCAAACGACCAAGAGTGCATTTTTCGATTTTTACAATGTCTGATTTAATTGTTTTTATTAATTCGTTTTTAAAAACGACGGTTCTAATTAAAGCAATGGCGTTAACAAGCTCGACGTCATGAATCAAGGGGGCGATTCGAAACAATTTGAAAATGTGAATGAAGAGTTTAGGGTGGCCAGATAGTGCTATTTTGAATGTTGCCGAACATTCTCATCAGGGTCTTTCTGTTTAGAATTATTAAACTCAAACTGATCGTATATGAAACTATAGTCTGGGGCAGGAGTTGAACCTGGGTCGTCTACTAAAGGAGGCGGTAGCCTTAGCCATTGACGAAATCTCTTTTCGGCTCTTCTGGCTGGGGTTCACTGCGTACTCCAAGACTCCAGTGTTCCGCCTGCTCCCGCTGCTCAGATTCCAGAGCGCGATTATCAAACCAGTGTTCCTGGGCTTCTGAAGGCTTTCGTTGAGGGGCCGTGCTGCGATCGGGCGGTGGTGCTGCGTCCAGTGTGTAAGTCCAATGATGCTTCCTACTGTTGTGGCATCGTTGATGCATTACGTTTCGGCTCCGTTCCTTAGCTGTTGGGATCTATGTGCCCGCCTACTGCTCCTGCCTCGGATATATATATTTCCTCTGGTGTCGACGTATAGTCAGCTAATATGCTGGCTTCAACAGCTTGGGCCTAAGACGTTGAATGAGCAATAGGGGCCATTAATTCAGCCCCTGCTACTTTGATTAAATTCTGCGCTACGCCTATCTTTTCTTTGTTCCAGTATGTATTTTGCCCCCTCATGTATTTTCTTTCCTTTTCAATACTAATTTATTCTTTCTTTTTTCTTTCCGACAAAAGAGATTATTTCGTCGCGAGCAGACGTTTTTTCTTTGTGCTCCGATTATAAATTGATAAAAAAGAATAAAGTGCTAAAAATACTAAAAAAAAAAATCTAATTTACGAACAAAGACGCTTTGTGCAGTGAAAATGCACCTATACAAATTATTTGAAGTGAACACACAAACTAACTATTTACAAATAACCAAAAATAAAATCCAAGACAAAAACCAATGCTTAACCCCGCTCAAGAAAATGAGTCAACAAGGCACTCGCTCTCAGCGACAGCTAGAGCAAGACGAGCGCCGGCTCTCAACTTAACGGAGCAACAAGTACGTTAAATAAAAAAAAAATTAAGAGCGAGCGAACAAACGAAGTCTTGCTCTCAGCGCGCGACAGTGTACGTTCGTGCTCCTATTCTCCGCCCCTTCTCTCGACGAAATCCGACCGCGCGCGGTCAATTACTCCAAACGCGACCAACGAACTCTTGCACGTAGCACGCGATAGAGTTTGATCATGCTCCCCGTCTCTTCTGCCCACGACGGCTGAAACAGCTACTGCAACAACAATTGCACCGGTGCCGACTGCCCGCTCTGCAAGCACAAAGACTGATGCGCCGTCAGCAAAACATTCCGCAGCCAACGCAAATTTGAAGCCTGCTATACAGAAAGGAATGGAACGCTTCATACAGATCAAGCGAAAACTAAGCCCTTAACACTCCACAAATAAATCAAAAATCTTAATGAAATCTTAGCAGATAATGCTGACGACCCGCCCCCAGAATTTATTGGAGATGACAAAAAAAAAGTCAAAGCCACCTCCAGTATTCATACGAGAGAAAAGCTCCAGTGCTTTTGTTAACATAGTTGTAGGGCTATTGGTCAAGATAATTTACACATCATTCCCCTAATGAGGGGAAACATCCAGGAGATTAAAGTGCAGACAAAGACCGAAGACAACTTTAGAGTTATATCAAAGTACTTCAATGAAACCAAAAAAATCTTTTGCACGTACCAATTGAAAAGCAGCAAGGGCCTGCAAAATGTACTGAAAGGCATCGAGTCTGATGTCACGCCAAATGAAATCCATGAGGCGCTAAATGAGAAAGGATTCTGCGTTAAAAAAGTTCTTAATATTCTAAACAATAACAGATAGCCGCAACCACTCTTCAAAGTTCAACTTGTGGTGCACCCCATCTACAAGCTTCAGTTTCTATTGCACCGCAGAATCACCGTAGAAGAGCCACATAAACTCAAAGGCCCGGTACAATGCATGAACTGCCAAGAATACGGCCACACAAGGTCCTACTGCACACTGCGCCCGGTATGTGTAGTTTGCGGCGATCTTTATGACTCGTCGCTCTGCCCAGCGAGCAAAGGAGACTCCAGCAAAAAAAAGTGTGGCAACTGCGGCGGCAATCACACAGCTAACTACAGAGGCTGCCCAATTTACAAAGAACTTAAGTTTCGCATCCATCAGCTCGTGAACACAGCACGGACGCAAAGCGCACAGCCTAACTACACTCCATCCATCCAGACGTCTTCTTTTCGACTGCAGCCAGGTCCTCCCTTGGTCCCGTATCCGTATCCGTCCTTAATGCACCATACACACAACCAAAGCATGTGGATATAAATACACAAGACAACAAGCCACAGGAGCAGCAACAAAGCAACTTCGAAGCAATGATATGTACGCTGCAGCAGAGCTTGACAGAGTTTATGTCATTTATGCGCACAACTATGCAAGATTTAATGCGAAATCAAAATCTTTTGGTACAAATGTTTGTATTACAACAGTCACAATAATCAATGGCTTCGCTACGTATATCTACGTGGAATGCAAATGGCGTTTCACAGCATAGACTTGAGTAGCTCAATTCCTACTCGACGAGCACATCGACGTTATGCTACTCTCCGAAACACACCTTACAAACAAATATAATTTTACAATAAGCGGATACACATTCTACGGAACCAATCATCCCGATGGTACCACCCCCACTACCACTAAGAGTTCGCCAAAAACTATCTACAGGCCATATCTTTAAAAATACACCTTGATAGTGGTAACCAAATTGCACTAGCTGCCGTCTACTGCCCCCTTCGATTCACTATATCTGAAGACCAATTTATGGAGTTTTTCAACTCATTAGGAGAACACTTTATAGCAGCATTAGACTATAATGCCAAGCACACACACTAGGGATCTCGCCTTGTGAATCCAAAGGGGAAGCAGCTGTACAACGCACTTGTAAAAGTAAACAACAGGCTCAGCCACGTCTCTCCTGGCACACCAACTTACTGGCCCACGGACCCCAAGAAACTCCCCGACCTGATTGATTTGGCAGTTACCAAAAATATTCCCCGCAACCTGATAAGCGCCGAAAGCCTCTTGGAACTATCATTCGACCACTCGCCTGTTATTATACAATTACTACGACACCCAAAGTTTGAAAATTGCCCCGATAAGTTGACCTCAACAAATTTATAAGTTCACACATTGTAATTAATCCGGATCTGAATGTGGAAGCTGGCATTGATACAGTAAACAAACTTGAGTCAGTCTTCGTCGAAGCAGCTCGCATCTCAACACCAAAACCAGTAAATGCAGTACACATCCAAATGAAAACAAATCTTAAAATTTAACAGCTCATTCTTGAAAAGCGGCGCCTCAGACGACATTGGCAATCCCACAGATCGCCGTCAGCAATGCAAAATCTAAAAAGAGCCACACGTAAACTCACCAAAGCGTTAAAGCGAGAAGAAGAATATGCCCAACGTTGATATATTGAGCAACTATCAACACCTAGCAGTAAAAACTTTTTGTGGAAAGCTCACCCAACTCTTAGTCCACCGACAGAAACAGTGATGCCTTTAAGAGCAATGAAGACAGAGCTAACAAATTTGCAGATCATCTGCAAAAAGTTTTCCAACCTAATCCAGCTACAAACGCGATCGCACTTCCGACCGTATTAAACGACTCTCAGCTTCAACATGAGCCAATTGTATTTCACCCGAATGAAGTCGCAAAAATCATCAACCAGCATCTAAATCCGAAAAAATCCCCGGGTTGGGACTTAATAACTCCAAAGATGATTATTGACCTTCCTTATTGTGCAGTCTGCATCATTGCACAGTTATTCAATGCAATCACACAACTCGGCCACTTTCCAGAGAGATGGAAAAAGTCTATCATCATAATGATTCCAAAGCTGGGTAAAGATCGAACAGTTCCCTGGTCGTGTAGACCTATAAGCCTTTTATCGTGTCTATCAAAACTCTTTAAAAAATGTTTGCCGACTCGGATTAATCAATTCCTGAATCTCCAAAACATAATCCCATCACATAAATTCGGCTTTCGTGAAAAGCACGGAACTATTGAGCAGGTCAACCGCATAACATCAGAAATACGAGGCGCGTTCGAAATTCGAGAATACTGTACTGCAATATTTTTGGATGTGTCTCAGGCGTTCGGCAGAGTCTGGCTGGAAGGGCTGATGTATAAGATCAAATCAACACTCCCAGTCACAGCAATATCCGACGAACATTGTATTGAAGCTGGCGTTCCTCAGGGCAGCGAACTTGGGCCGACACTATACGTTCTCTACACATCAGACATCCCTACATGGAGAGGTCTACAAACATCAACCTTTGCTGATGATACAGCAATTCTAAGCCGTTCCACATGCCCACTGCAAGCAACATCACAACTTGCTCGTCATACGGTCAACGTGGAAAACTGGCTATTCGACTGGCGATGTAAGGTAAACGAACCAAAATGCAAACATGTAACTTTCACCCCAAGCAGGCAAGATTGTCCACCAGCCACGTTAAACAATACCCCACTCCCGAAAGCAAACGAAGTAACGTACCTGGAAGTACACCTGGAAAACAGACTTAGAAAACAGTTTAAACACAAAGCCAATAGCCTCCATTGGCTTATCAATGCTCGCTCTCCGCTTAGTCTAGACTACAATGCTCTGCTCTACAACTCTGTTCTCTGGACCTATGGCTCCCAGCTATGGGGTAATGCGTGCAGCAGTTACATCGACATCGTCCAAAGAGCCCAGTCGAAGATCCTGAGAACCATCAACGGGGCACCGTGGGACGTTCGCAATGAAAACATCCAAAATGATTTAAACGTCCCACCAGTCAAGGACGTAATAGCGGAACACAAGGAAATGTACTTGAGCAAGCTCTCATCGCGAGAGGTACCGATCCCGTCTTCGTCGTAATTACTTTGCCACCCAGCTATGAGTTTAGGGGCCGCGGTCTCTAAAGTGTTAGGTAATATTTGTATGATTTGTAAACTTGTTTCTTAGTTTCCAAGTTTTAAGGAAAGATTCACCAAATAAAAATAGCAAAGTTAAAAAAAAAAAAAAAATTTCAAATAATTGCCTCACTGCAATAGGCAATTTTCTTTTTGCCACGTCTGCGGACGATGTGGTGGTTTTTCATTCTGCCCCCTGCGAGTATGAGGCTGCTGACGGAGCCCAGGAGTATATCCACCTGCTTTAGAGCTGCCCTCGCATGTGGAACATTAAACTTAACGCTTCGAAAAGCCAGGCTGTCAACTTCACTCTGAGACGTGGAATTGCTCCGGCAGTCTGGCTTGACGAAAGTCCACTCCAGCCAGGTAAACAAGCTAAATACCTGGGAATCAGGCTCTGCTTTCGAGCCCACGTCGACGGACTCATCAAGTTCTGTCGGTACAAGCTGGCAAAGGCCAGCTGGCTACTTAGCGCCAATAGCTCATTACCGCTGCGCTGCAAACGGGCAGTATATAACACATTGATTGTTCCGACTTGGAGATATGGTGTCCAGATCTGCGTGTAGGACGAGTAGACGACGTATCCAGACACTCCAGAATACGGCCTTGAGTCGTATGACTGGAGCTGAATGGTACGTACGAAACTCAACTTTGCACAATGACCTCAGAATGGTCACCACAGACAGCCAAGTCGAAGCATTTGCAATCAGATATAATGCACAAATACACAATAACGACAAAAGAAACGTAAAAGGTGCACTCACTAGCTACAGTGTGTTGCATATAACACTTTACGCACATAGCATAGCTACAGAATACCAAATTTGTATTCAAAAAATTATACGATTCTTATACTTTTTACAGATGCGTTAACGAAAAAATTTTCCCTGAAGGATGTCCGGGTGAAAAACATTGTGAAATGTTAAAAAAAAAATTTTATTATATTTAAATTACATATATAGTATATGTTTATTAATTACAAATAAATTAAGAAATATTAATTAAAATAAAAAGGGAATTTTAAGTTTCGCTTATATAATTCTCCATATTTAACCACTCTCGTACCTTAAACGGGTCTGTTTTCACATCCATTCTCGACACTTTCTCGATAGCGCGAACGGATAGATATGCGCCCGTTTACGACACTTTTTCGAAACTAAAACGGATCCGATCGCAACTATCGCTAACGTAGGTTTTGCTGCCACAAACTAAGCGACAGGTGATACTTTCTCGACACTTTTTCGAGTGTCTTTCTCGACAATTTTGTAAGAGAAAAGTTCGCTGGGAAATTTTATGTTCCAAATCTGGAGTCTCATGCTCTTGTAGTCTCTGAGATCAACGCGTTCATACATTTTTTTTTTTAAATTTTTTTTTTAAAAATGAGGGTGTTCAACAGTTCGTTTTATCGTTTCATGTTTCCTGTTTCAAGCGTCCGGCAACAACAACTTACATAGAAAATATTCTTGAAACCATGAAACACCCCAGCCTATGTATACAAAAATTGTTTAATGTTTCATGAAAGTGAAGATAAGAGCACGATATTTAATCGATATTTGCAATCGATGCATCGCGATGTTCAGTATTTTTCAGTATATTTGGTGTATTTTTGTGCAAAGAAGTATGAATACATCTGATTAATGGCCACCGCAAAACAAAAGTAATTTAAATTGTTTAATAAAATAAACTAGTAATTATCTCATTTATAACTGTAGAATCTACAACTATTTAGAAGCGCAAGACTCCCAAACATATATTTAAGCTTTTAAATGGCATTTTTTCTTAATCCAGGCAGCTGTAGCGCAGTCACCGAAAATATGAAACGCATTGAGACGCAAAATGCCGTTCACGAGCTATGCGTTTCATCCATGAAACATGAAACGATGAAACGGAACTGTTGAACAGCGCTTATGTTTTTTATCTGGTTATCACTTTGACTCGAAACCCGCTCGGTAGATTTCCACGAAATTTTTACAGCTTTTTGGAAACAAATCCCTGTTCAAGGGATTTTTTTAATTTCGATTTTTTTTAAACAATTAACTGTTGGTTTTTTCAAGAAAATCTGAAAAAAATGTTCTTGAGACTGCCAAGTAACAACAACAAAACGTCATATGGGCATTTCTCTGGTGTCGATCGTGACGGTCGTACGCATTGCAAGTGGTAAAAAGGTGAAAATAAGACGGATTTTAAAAATTCCTTTTTCACAGCATTGTTGCTCTTGATTAGCCCTACAATTGGTGCTAAGGTCGATTTTAGGTAACAATTAGTTTTCGAGATTTTTGAAAAAAACCGACGCGTACGAACATGACAAAAACAGACGAGCAATTCAAACTCAGATTTCAGCAAAAGTAAAAGCAGTATTTTGATGCGGTTAAATGATAAATGTTGTGCATTAAACACCCTTTAAAATGGCTATAATTTTACCCGAATACGATTTGTACTTTTTTTTAAATTCAATTTAATCCAGGTACGGTCGTTACGTAACGTTCGTGACATTTTTTCCATCAAATCGGAAACTAATTTATCTCTTACAGTTTTTGAGCTAGAGTCACAAAATTTTGTAGGAAGATAGATAGTGACATTAACTAAAGATTTGCATTAAAAATTTTAATGCCACACCCACCTCAGCCGCCCAAATGTCAATGCATTATGTCTCTCATTACGAACATTTATCATACAAAATCGAGCAAATAAACAGAAATTTGGCATTTTATCCACTTTGCATTCGAATAATTCAAAATTGTTTTATAAATAAATGAAATGTTTGTTAATTCTAGTTAAATTTAATCAATTCCCTGTGCGTATATGGTAAAACAACAAACTTACAGACTTTAAATTTTTTGCTGTGGTGGACTTTTCTGTGGAAATGCCCATATACAAAATAAAATGCAAAAAGGCAAAGAAGGAGAGCCATGTAACGGAGTTAATGGAAAAACAAGTAAAAACGTTGCAGTCGGACGCAACCGACTGCGGAATACTTTGATACCAGTAAATGAACGGTTGATAAGGGGGAATGCAGGGGCGAAGGGAGTGGGCCATGTGGTAAACATCGCCAGCTATCAAGTTACCAAATTTGGTGACTTTTGCTCAAAAGCTGTGGAAGATAACTTAACTTCCAAATTTAAAAGGTGGGCGACAGAGGTAGGCGTGGCATCCAAATTTTTGAATCAAATGTTTTTAACTGTCACTATCTATCTTCCTACCAAGTTTGGTGGCTCTTGCTCAAAAACTGTTAGAGATATAGCCGATTCCAATTTTATAAGGCGGGTGGCTTGGGTGGGCGTGGCATCCAAAATTTTGATGCAGATCTTTGGTATATGTTGCCTTCTATCTTTCTACCGAATTTACGGGTTCTAGCTTAAAAACTGTAAGAGATATCGAAATTTCCGATTTTAAAAGGTGGGCGGCAGAGTTGGGCGTGAAATCCAAATTTATGATGCAGATCTTTTGTATGTAGATGTCACCATATTTCTTCCTACCAAATTTGGTGACGCTAGTTCAAAAAATGTGGAAGATACACACATAACCGTTTTAACAACGGCGGGGGGTGGGGGCGGAAGGTGTGGGCGTGGCATCCAAATTTTGATGCATTTTTTCAGGGATGTGACTAGCTATCTTCGTGCAAAATCTGATAACTCTAGCTGTAAGAATGTGAGAAATATTTGGTTCTATCGGTTTTCAGTTATCGAATTTATCGATTTCCCAGCCTCTTAGTAGGCGTGGCAACCGAATCTTAACACTTTATCTGTACCGTCTATAGATAAACATAATTGCAAAGTTTCAAGTCTCTAGCTTTACGGGTGTCGAAAAAAGTTGCATTCATACAGACGGACAGACGGACGGACAGACACCATGACGGACATTGCACAAAACCAATATACTATGAGACCTTCGGTATCAAAGTATAATAAAAACAGCGTTAGCGCAGCATACAAAAACAATGGGACCGCTCCTGTAAATGAGGTCCCGAACGATCTTAAAGAAATGCACTTTGCCGTGATCTGGATTTCTCATGTTCCTCAGGGAATATTCAAATTTTCATAGAATATTCTTAAATAAATGTACGATTCGCTAAATGCAATATAAAGCGATTTTTTAAAAATTCGAACTGCGTATAACCCTTGATGGTAAACTTTCTATGCTTAGCATATTTACCTTAACAAAGATGGACCAAAGAACACTTTGGCCACCATACACCAATTTTAACACAAAATTTAAACAAAGAAGATATCAAAGCCATCTTACAGAATTAAGATATGAGAGAATGATTGTATAACAAGGGCCTCAGTTAATACCCACCATTGAATTTATTACGAGTGTTGCATTTGTTTCTTTTAATAAAACCTAACGCATATACATATGTCGAGCGATCTTATAAACAGAGACAGCATGACGGACAACGCACAAAATCAATAAGCTCTTTATCTTTGGACGAAAAATAACAAAGGAATTTAAATAAATAATCTAATAAGGAGATTATGTTATGACTATTTAGCTTACCGATATATACGGACAACCAGCAACAAAATGGCTGAGCTTGTAAGACCCACCATTGCATAGAACACGGAGGCAAATGAATCCAGAAAGTCGTCTTCTCCGCTTGTATTCGAGCGCTCAACGTGCACATCCTCTCTAGACAAGTTATTTATAGAAAAATGTCCATTTTGAGCGTAATCTTTAGTTTCCTGCTGCTGCTTAGCATGAATGTTTAATTTTTGTGGAAGTGCAGAATCTGTCAATTGTGGCACTACAGTTTCTTGTGCCGGCGGTATTGGCGACGAAAGTGCCACATCCTTTTTAACGCTTATTGCATCTAAATTGGTATTTGTGCTAGTTGTAGTTGGGGCCGTTGCGTTGACATTGGTTTGTGGCAACACCAAAAATGTCACCAGGATTGCCGTGGCAAATAAGGTCCGACTTTGAGAGCACTGCTTCATCTAGAAATATGTCCAAATTAAAAGCATACAAATCTGAACCTGTATTAATCCGACTATATAATGCTGATTTTTAGATTAATTTATTTTTACATAGTTTTGTTTTTAATGAGTAGGGCTGCGAAATATGTTTATTATCTATATTGTCACCATTTGACCGAGAAGGCAATTGAAAAATGTTATCGATGTTTATTATTTAACAGCAAAAGACGGACGGCCTAAGTTATGGCGTATTTCCACTGCTCAGTTATGCTCAGTTAACAGTGAGGGAGGTTCAGTTTGCGTGTATTTTCCCAAAAGGAATTAGCTGAAGTAAACTGACCATAAATATTTACTGAAGATTAATACCAAATTCACACTAGGGCACATCACGGCACGTGTACGGTTCCTCCGGCGCCAAGGTCTGAAAGTTGATTCTTGTAGAACTCGAAAATATAAGACGAAAATATTAAGTGATAATTAATCGATATCTCGCCTGGTTGTCGAGAAAAACTAAATTTTTGGTGAAGTTTAATAGATTTCCAAAAAAAACAAAAAATTTTAAACTCTATTTGTTTAATTATACATATTTATCGAGCTATCGATAAAAATGTAACACATTTTTATAAAGTTTAATAGATTTCTAAAAAATTAGACGAAAATATTAAATAAAATGTATCGATATCTCACTTAGTTATCGATATATAGATTCTTAAAAGTCGGAAAATACAGTTGAGGAACATCTCCAACTCCAGCGAAATTAAGCTAAGTTAGATTCAACTTTCATTGGCTGCCCACAACATTGTGGTGGGGTTGATTTACGGGACGGAATCAAACCTATTTCCTATAAAAACGAAATAGCCTTTTCGCCAGATCCAACTAATTCATTTAAAGACCTAATAATATTAAAATTGTTTAATTATGGACAAAAATTTGGATGTTGTTCTGTCATTTTGTGTCTCTTTGTGGTGTTTTTCTTGGAATGCAAGAAAAGAGTTAAAGTGTAGTGAAAAATAGATCGAGGAAAGAACTTTATGAGGGGAAAAAGTGCGCCGCAGGCAAAACAATTTTTTAGACAAAAATCGCGCAATTTTAGTACAAAAATTTTTTTTGGCAGCGACATTTTAAATGATTTGTATGTATAGTTTTTATACTTTGATACCGAAGGTCTCATAGTATATTGGTTTTGTGCAATGTCCGTCATGGTGTCCGTCTGTCCGTCCGTCCGTATGAACGCAACTTTTTTCGACACCCGTAAAGCTAGGGACTTGAAACTTTGCAATTATGTTTATCTATAGACGGTGCAGATAAAGTGTCAAGATTGGGGTGCCACGCCTACTAGGAGGCTGGGAAATCGATAAAATCGATAACATAAAACCGATAAAACCAAATATTTCTCACATTCTTACAGCTTGAGTTACCAAATTTTGCACGCAGATAGCTAGTCATGTCCCTGAAATAACGGCATCAAAACTTGGATGCCACGCCCCCTGATTCCGCCCCCATCCCCCTTCACTAAGAAATTGGAAACGCCTATAGTTTTCACATTTTTTGGGCTAGAGCCACCAAATTTTGTGTGAAGATAGATATTGACGTTCCCCAAAAAAATGCATCAAAATTTTGGATGCCACGCCCCCTGATTCCGCCCCCATCCCCCCTTCTACTTGAAATTGAAAACGCCTATAGTTTTTATATTTTTCGAGCTAGAGTCACCGAATTTGGTAGGAAGATATATGGTGACATCTACAAAAGATCTGCATCAAAAATTAGGATGCCACGCCCACCTCTGCCGCCCACCATTTAAAATCGGAAATTTCGATATCTCTTATAGTTTTTAAGCTAGAGCCCGTAAATTGGGTAGAAAGATAGAAGGCAGCATCTACCAAAGATCTGCATCAAAATTTTGAATGCCACGCCCACCTAAGCCTTATAAAATCGGAATCGGCTATATCTCTAACAGTTTTTGAGCTAGAGCCACCAAACTTGGTAGGCAGATAGATAGTGACAGTTAAAAACATTTGATTCAAAAATTTTGATGCCACGCCTACCTCAGCCGCCCACCTTTTAAATTTGGGAGTTAAGTTATCTTCCACAGTTTTTGAGCTATAGTCACCAAATTTGGTAACATGATAGCTGGCGATGTTTACCACATGGCCCACTCCCTTCGCCCCAGCATTCCCCCTTATCAACCGTTCATTTACTGGTATCATAGTATTCCGCAGTCGGTTGCGTCCGACTGCAACGTTTTTACTTGTTTTTTAATTTTTTTGTCATAAGTTGAGTTTAGTTGGTTGATATCTCGATAACTAAGCGGCATATCGATAAATTTTATTTAATGTTTTCATCTTATTTTACAGAAATCTTTTATGCATAAAAAAGTTGTTACATTTTTATCGATAGTTCGATAAATATCGATAAATTTTAATTCGTATATTCGGGTTTATTAAATCTATTAAATTTCACCAAAAAATTTAATTTTTCGATATTTTTTTTTTATAGATATTTTTCAACTATATCTCGATAGCCAGGCGAGCTATCGATAAATTATCACTAAATATTTTCGTCTTATTTTTTCTACAAGAATCAATTTTCAGACCTTGGCGCCGTAGGAACCGTAGAGTCTCCTACATCACGCGAAACGATGAGATGTAAAATCCGTGTTCATATTGCAACATCTAACATCTGACCTCAACTGTCTTCTTCTTCCTTTGTGAAAGAGACCTGTTTTTCTCAGCGTATAATTTACTAATTGTTGTTAAAAATTAGTTAATAAAAAAAGATGGATGAAACAGAGTTATTACTTAGCAGGTGTCGCCGTTTCCTCCCGAACCCACACATCGTTCGGGTCCAGCACAATATAATTGTCCCGTGTCGACTGAAACGACCGCTCGAAATTCATTTTGCCTAACATTTTCCAGGTTGAAGTGGATCCTCTTCTTGGACCGACTTTCTGTTTCTCTTGCTTCAAATAAATTGCCGATATTAAACAGTTTTAATATAAAAACTTCCATGCATCTTACCTATACTTGCTTGCGTGGTTGTCCACTTTTGTCCTCATATCAGTCCACTGGATGCCACCATCTATCGCCTGCATTTTAATTGCCATCTCTTGTCACACATGTGTGTTTTTCCGTCCAACCAAAACGCTGCGATGTGTCTTGTTTAACTAAATTCAACAATTTAAAAATAAAAAAAATGTTCCCGCCATGTTTAAATTGCTTACATTTTCGTTGCGAATGACAATTTTTTAGTGGTGGATTCAAAAATAACGAAACTAACAGCAGTAAACGAACTGAGAATAGGAACATTTCCAGAAGATGTTGGAATATTTTGCGAAAATTTGGCACGGAACTTTATAAGTAACATCATTGTTGCTAGATGTTAGATGTTCCCTAGTGTGAATTGGGTATAACCGAAGGATAGCTTGATAATTTGAATCGCTGGTATTGGGCTCTTTTAATGTTAAGGTCGCAAAACAGAAGATTGTGAATAGCAGAAATTGTGAATAAGTAGGCGTAATATTTAGTAATATTCAAATATAATGAAAAATTTTGTTTTTTGGTGGACTATTGAAGGAAACTGGGAACCAAGGTTCAAAGGACTGCCATTAAAACTCAGAATAACTCCCACGTATATACGAAAATGGACTTGTACTGCGTCTGCAATGCAAGCAATATAGCTTGTGGGCACTAAAAATTAGCCATAAATTTGGCAATAAGCTGTTATTTATTTGCAATGTAAAATTTCGAGCAGTGTTTCTCACTTTTTTGCAGAAAACACAAAGCAAAACAAACCGAAGAGCTGATTAATTAACGGAGGTTTATTGACGGAGCAATGGAAACAGCTTTCATAACTGAGCTATAAATTGTACGGAAACGGAGCAATGGAAATACACTTTTAGTAGTGTTGGGTTGCTCATGAGTGAGTGAACAAAAAAGAGTTGTTAATTAAACTGAGCGAGTGAACATGTTCAATTGCTCACTTGCTCACTGTTCAGTTGTTCACTGCTCACTTGCTCACTGTTCAGCTGTTCACTGTGTTCAGCAAGGGAAATTTTAAACAAGTGAGCAATGAGCAATCAAACACAACCCAACACTAGTACACAGCGTGCACATACCCTGAATGCCAAGATATTCAAGAATTTAATAAATTGGCTATTAGTTTTCATTTTTATTTTATTCCCAAATTTTTTATTATATATATATATTTATTTTTTATTTTATGAGCATTGAATGCTGAATATAAAATAATAAACAGAAGTTTCTTATTTTTGAGTTCTACAAGAATCAGACTTCGGGGTCCTAGTATCACTAGACGTGCCGTATGATTTATTTTTAATAAGTATAAGGTGCCACCGTAGTGAAACAGGTGGCCATTATTTTACGTTAACCACAAGCGCGAGTGTAACAAAGAAATGTTACAAGAAAGCCAATTCCACCCTGCACATTGAAAAAATTTAATCGGGGGTGTGCCAGAAATCTCCGGAGATTTTGGCTCGTGCTGGTTTTCAAATTTTTAAAAAAAAAACCATCGGTGTGCCAGAAGTTAGGGAGATTTCATTTTTCGGTAAAATGTTTCGGAGCAAATACGTAATCCGAAAATGGCCAAAAAGAGTTGCTACCTTTCAAAAATGAAAATTGCCTAAAATGTATTTGCTATTTTTGTCATTGTTTTCAAGGTTGGCCTCATGGCATTAGTGTTATATTTAATAAATGGTAAAATAAAAATATGTTAGGTTTTATCTCTTGTAGTTCTTATACAAAACAAATATTTAATATTTTGCCAGCCAAGTACTAATGTTGCTTGACAGCCCTGCCGTGATAGCTTGCTTGAACAGCTGTTCTACGTACTTCGTAAATGGCGTCTCTGGTTTCGTTTACATTTTAAAAGTGCAAAAGGTGAACGGTGTTTTCCCCTATGGACCAATAATAAAATAATGTAAAACAAATAATTATATGCAAATTTTAATTTAACCTACATTTTGGCTGCTCAATGACTTTCCATAAATTAAATTCTTCTTCTTACTGTACACATTTACACACCTAACAAACACCGCTACCTCACCACCGTTGCCACCTCATAAAAAAAGGTTTGCTGCAATAACTTACTTAAATTTACAACAAACTGTATACTGCTCAACCATGCAATTTTGTTACCTTTAAGTACGATTTTTTTATGTTTATTTGTCACAAAAAAGTGTCTTTAAAATTGATCTATTAAAGACTCCGAATAATAGTTATTGTTAACCAAACAATGTGGCAGCTACTTTGTTAGGGACGGTTTTGCACGCTTACACAGAACGGCAAATAGTCTTAGAGATTTGTTAAAGATTTATTAATATCGAAATTCATGAAATAATACGATTCTTATACATTTTTACATTTGCGGTCACGAAATAATTTTCCCAGGAGGATGTTAGATGACCGGGTGACGAAAATAGTAAAATGTTAAGAAAAAAATTATATATTAATTAAAATTATTTTCAAATTATTTAAATAAAAAGGGAATTTGTAGTATCGCCAATTGAATCTTTTTCAATACGTTCTCGAGCCTATTTTCGAACCATTCTCGTACCATAAACGGGTCCGTTTTCACATCCTTTCTCGACACCGTCTCGATACGAAAAGGGATCCGATCGCAACTATCGCTAACGAAGGTTTTGCTGCCACAAACTAAGAGACAGGTGATACTTTCTCGACACTTTTTCGAGTGTCGTTCTCGACAGTTTTGTAATAGAAAAGTTCGAGAAATTGTCGAAAACGGACCATTTCTCGAAACCGATATCCCGCTGGGATGCTGCAAATTTTGCCTTAATTATCGCACATTTATTTAATTTAATACTATCGATTTTAGTGGTTGAAAAACTTCGGATTTTGCAAAAATCGATATCTTTCTAAATCGTTTTTAGAACCCATCGATGTTGGCGATGTTCTGCGGCGAAACCACAGATTCCTTCGATTTAATCGAAGTTTTAAATGAAATACTTTCAAAATTTACAATAAATGATCTTTACACAAAAATGTTAGCTGGAATATATAGATGAACTTTCCAAATTGAAAATATAGCAAGTTATTCATATGGATATTTCTTCAGTTAGGTCATAATTCTAAGAGATAATATAATTTCAGTTGTTCAACTAAAATTAATAGCAAAATAGAATATATAACAAATTATATAAAAATATATCTCTAGGTATGTCAAAATTCCACATAAATAAAGATCAAACAAAAACATAACAAAACGTGCTTAAATTTAACGAACAGAGACACACGATGAACAAAAACGAACGATGAACAAAAATGATCAAATTAGGGAACAAAATCGAACGAACAAATAGAACGACTTAGTTCACTAATTGAACAAGAACAATCGAGCTTATTCAGCAATTCCAACGATGTTTACCCAACACTAGTTCTAAGTGAAGCCAAAACTCCTAGAGAAGGTAATAAATTTTTAAAAGCATTCGATGTTTAATGCAAGAATCGATGAAAAACGATGTGCTTTAAAATTTAAATCGATGAAATCGATGTTGGAATATTTTTACCAAAACATCGATTCATCGTCGATTAATCGTCCATCCTATAGTGCGTGCCTGCAATTATGATAAAGACAATATACGTATCGATATATATTAAGTCAACAACCCCACTTTTTGGTTAAAGAAAAGTGTCTATTACGAACGTGAAATAATCGTTAATATAGTTAAATTACAGTTAAAAAGTAGATCAAAGTGCTTCAAAGACTCGCGTAGATTTTAACAACATCCCACAAAAGGTAAATGGCCGTTGAAACACACAGTTTTGTGCAAGTTTTTATTTGTGTGCTTCAATCATCGCTGTGAAAATGGCGAACAAAAGAAAAAAAATTGGTGTGGTTGACCCGAAGGGAAATTACTACTTTACAATTAAATGCCAGTGAAAATGATAGTGAAAACTTTGTTTTATACAAATGTGCTTCAAAATAATACAATCTGTTTATAATACAAGCTGTTAATTAGAAAATTGCAAAATTTATGTTTTATTCGATTGCTTAAATGTGTGTGTAAATTTATACAATCAGGAAGTTGCATACACACATACTATACTCATGCACGAATTTACAAGTTGCAACTTTTTCTTGAATACAATTGTATGTATACTTAAATATGTGTATGTATGCGTGTGCTTTGTACACCTTTCAGTGTTTAAATGTTATTGTCGTATTTTTTGCACATGATAGTTTTGGGTTATCAACAGCATCGATATGTTATTTGAAGCGTTTGTTTTGTTTATTTGTTTACAAATGAAACTGCATTAAAATTAAAAGTTCCAAAATTACTAATTAAATTTTTATTGCAGGTTAAAAATACTTTAAACATATCCCCATAATTTATAAAATTTAATTTGGCAAAATTCAGGCCAAAAAAAAACCTTTAAAAAAAATTTACAACCAAACGACGCTGTAAGGCGAACCAACCCCCGTCATAGTCGCCAGCCAGTTGTCCATTTGTCTACACAGCGTCAGAATCCACCAACGAAAACGACAGGATCAGGCAGGGGGCAAACTCTTTTTGCCAGCGGCTGCCAAAATGAATCGCACTAGCAACTCCCAAACCACACAGAGACCCGTTAATTTGGATGACATCTGGAAGGAACTTGTGGAAGGCATATTGCAGATTTTCGAACATGAGAAATCACTAACACGTAAACAGTACATGAGATTTTACACGCACGTCTATGACTATTGCACTAGTGTCAGTGCGGCACCGAGTGGACGCAGCAGCGGCAAAGCTGGTGGTGCTCAGTTAGTTGGCAAGAAGCTGTATGATCGCCTTGAACTGTTTTTGAAGGACTACTTAAAGGACTTGCTAACAACCTTTCAATCAATTAGTGGCGAGGAGGTGCTTCTCGCACGCTACACAAGGCAATGGAAGTCTTATCAGTTCTCCAGCACCGTCCTTGATGGCATTTGCAATTATCTTAATCGAAACTGGGTTAAGCGCGAGTGTGAGGAAGGCCAGAAGGGCATCTATAAGATTTATCGCCTCGCTCTTGTAGCTTGGAAGGGTCATCTGTTTCATGTGCTCAACGAGCCCGTGACCAAAGCGATTCTGAAGTCAATCGAGGAAGAACGTCATGGCAAATTAATAAATCGTGCCTTAGTCCGCGATGTTATTGAATGCTATGTTGAGTTGAGCTTCAACGAGGATGACGCTGATGCCACTGAACAAAAGCTATCGGTTTATAAAGACAATTTCGAAGTGAAATTTATAGCAGACACCTACGCTTTCTACGAAAAAGAATCCGATGCGTTTTTATCGACCAACACAGTGACAGAGTACTTGAAGCATGTCGAGAACCGTCTAGAAGAGGAGAAACAACGTGTACGTGGCCGCAATTCCAAGAATGCCCTGTCCTACCTGCATGAGACAACGGCTGATGTCCTTAAATCAACATGTGAACAGGTTGGTCTTGTTCCTAGGTTTATTAGGGAGAAACACGGCTACGGACATAAAAAAGTATAGTTTTTTTTTTTAAATACCTGTAAAGTATAGACTCGGTTAATGGCTTTTTTTTATGAAACTAAATATTGCACAATGTTTATTTTCAAAAGTTTTTAATATGGACTCCAAATTATGGAGGTATACTTACTCATGTTATTAGAAGGCAGGTAGTAGTACTGTACTGGTACCATAGGAAGCTCTCTTCCAAGAAAGCAATGATTCTTGCTTTACTAAATAATGTATTGCCACTTTATTTTAGTTAAAATTCTTTAAACTAATATATATAAAGCAATTGGAGTTAGCATTTAAATTGGAAATTTTACCATCACCGCCACCTTAACCACGGCGCTATTATTTTTGTGTACCTATATATGCAGTATTGTTATTTTTATACCCCGAACCCATAAAATGGGTAAAAGGGGTATGGTTTTGTGCAAAAGTATGTAACAGGCAGAAGAAAGCATCTCCGATCTGATCAGCATCAACAGCCGAGTCGATATAGCCATGTCCGTCTGCCCGTCCGTATGTATGAATGCGTCGGTCTCAAAGACTATAAGAGCTAGAGACTGCTGGTTGTAAACATAAACTGATCTAAGTCCTAGGCAGTACAAGTTTGTTTCCGATTTTCAAAAGCTCTTTCCATTCCCAATATGCACATGTGGTTGATAACAATAAAATCTTAAATATTGAAAATGCGAAATATGTTTTAGAATCTTTATACAAAACAATGATCTGTGAAAATTTCATCGAAATCGGTTGAGAAACTCCAGAGATTTCGAAGATTGAAGTTTAGGTCACAGATGCATATCGGGGGTATCTCCTAGTCGGGAAATCGCGACTAGAGCCTTCTTATTTGTTATAATTGGTAATGTTAAAATTTTTCTCATAAATAGGTATTGATTGAGAAACATCTACGACTGTTTCACACTGAGTTCCAGAATCTGTTAAATGCTGACAGAAATGACGATCTAAAGCGCATGTACTCTCTGGTCGCTCTTTCACCTAAGAACCTAGACCAACTAAAAAAAATACTTGAGGATCATATACTGCAACAGGGCACGGAAGCCATTGAGAAATGCTGCACTAGCGATGCAGCCAACGATCCAAAAACATATGTACAAACCATACTCGATACACACAAAAAGTACAATGCGCTCGTACTGACTGCATTCGATAATGACAATGGATTCGTGGCTGCATTGGACAAGGCGTGCGGCAAATTTATAAATTCAAATGTGGTGACCAGACCAAACAATGCCGGCAAGTCGCCGGAATTACTGGCGAAATATTGCGATCTTTTGCTTAAGAAATCCTCAAAAAACCCAGAGGACAAAGAGCTTGAAGATAATCTGAATCAGGTAATGGTCGTCTTCAAATATATTGAGGACAAGGATGTCTTCCAGAAGTACTACTCAAATATGCTCGCGAAGCGTTTAGTTAGCCATACATCGGCATCGGACGACGCAGAGGCAATGATGATCTCTAAGCTAAAGCAGACGTGTGGCTATGAATACACTGTCAAGCTGCAGCGCATGTTCCAGGACATTGGGCTGTCCAAAGACTTAAATTCAAACTTCAAGGATTACCTGAAGATCCAAAACATAACATCCGAAATTGACTTTGGCATCGAAGTCCTTTCCACAAATGCATGGCCCTTTACGCAAAACAACAACTTTTTGCTGCCCTCTGAATTAGAACGCTCCGTTCAACAGTTTACTATTTTCTACTCTGCACGTCATTCGGGTCGCAAGCTAAATTGGCTCTATCACAAATGCAAGGGCGAACTTATAATGAATGTTAATCGCAGCAACGTCGTGTACACACTCCAAGTGAGCACGTTTCAAATGTCAGTGCTTTTGCAGTTCAACGACCAACTCAGTTTCACAGTGCAGCAACTTCGCGACAATACGCAATCCCAGCTAGAGAACTTAATACAGGTGAAGCATGAATAACATAAAATCTTTCTTTGAGTCTTACAAATAAAATTCTTGCGTGTTATTGTTTAGGTATTGCAAATACTGCTTAAGGCAAAAGTTCTAACCTCAAACGACAACGAGAATGCCTTGACGCCAGACTCAACTGTGGAGCTATTCCTGGATTACAAGAGCAAGAAACGTCGCATTAACATTAATCATCCGTTAAAGACTGAGCTTAAAGTTGAACAGGAAACGGTTACCAAACATATTGAGGAGGATCGGAAGCTACTAATACAAGCGGCGATTGTGCGCATTATGAAAATGCGCAAGCGTCTTAATCATACGAATCTCATCTCTGAGGTGCTTAATCAGCTGTCGACTCGGTTCAAGCCTAATGTACCCGTAATTAAAAAATGCATAGATATATTGATTGAAAAGGAGTATCTGGAGCGTATGGAGGGGCACAAAGACACCTACAGCTATTTAGCTTAAGCTCATGTTTAATATAAATATATTTTCCAAATTATTTTTGCCAGCTTCTAGGTGGTATCCTGATATACCACTTAGAGTCTGCAACCTTCTTTTCTCCTGTCTAAGTAAAACAATAATGATAATAATAATTATGTTATGCTCACCTGTCTATCAAACGATTATTTATTACAGTTTGCAGGCACAGATAATAATTGTGCAGCTTCATTCTTGTTTTTATTAAAAATGAGTTTTACTTGGTTGTTCATAATTTTATTAATATTTTAAGACACATGTACGGAAAAGACAAATGTGAAGTTTAAAAACGAAGCAAATATACAAGTTTAAAAATCATCGCGTTGGCATACCCACTAATTATGCAAATTGGCATATACCAAGCTGTCAACATGTCAAATTACACAGGTCTACAAAAAAAAAAACAATAAAAATAAAATCTTGAATTTGGAAAATGTGAAATGTGTTTTAGAATCTTGATACAAAATAAAAATCTGTGAGAATTTAATTGAAATCGGTTGAGAAACACCCGATATATCGAAGATTGAATTTGGAGTTTACTTATCGCGTACTGTCATTGTCTATATGTACTTAAATCTTCGATATAAACCCAGTTATCTCAAAATCAGTGCGTCATACGAAATCTAGAAATGCCATTGTGTTTAGCTCACAAAAATACATCAAGAATACATGTCTAATCCTAAACAAATTTCAGAATACATTTTTGTAGACCTGTGTTATAGAAACAATGTTAACATATTAAATACTTGGACAACAGTAAGGAGTTTATGGTTTGGTAAAAATACCAAATTCATAAGGTTCTACAAAAATGAAAATAAAGATTTATAGAAGAAAAGTATGTCTAAAGAAAAGTACAAGGCTTTAGGGTTTTCTCAAGTCTCTTAAGGCTAGACATAAGGCGTTGTCAAAAATGTATATACATTTTTTTGGTAAAATATTTAAAGTTCAACTTTAAGGCGCCTAATAGAAAACATTAACTATTTGTCGGTCACAGCTCAGTAACTACCGTTCATTTAAAGTTAAAAAATAACAAAAAAAAAAAAAATACACTTAAAATAAGTACTTGATGTGCCCTCCTTTGTTCAAAAACAGCTTTCATTTTGCATCGAGTCAACCAATTTATTTGTTGTTTCCGGCGTTATTTCTTGCCATTCTTCCAGGATAACAGAAATGTTAAATTTGGACACATCTGCGAAGATAACATCGCTCCAGAACGGTGTTGGCTTCAGAACATAGTCCTTGGTAAAGTTAAGCCGGCACAGCTGATTTTTCTTACTGACGAACGGCTTTTACGTGTTACTTGAATATTAAAGTCATGTTTACGCAGCATCAGGCGAACAGTTTTCGGATTATACCGATTTCCCAGTTCCTCCCTAATCTCTGAAGCCAACTTTGGAACCGATATCTTTAAGTTATCCTTCTATTTGCGGGTGATACGTCGCTCGTTCTTCTCAGTAGAATTGTATTTGGCGCTCTCCTGCTTTTATCTGCCAGACGATTCTCGTTAACGGAGCCGTAAATGATGTATTGCACAGATGATGAGCCAATGTTGACAAATTACTGGGCTTTTTTGGACTCTGCCCTGAGGAAACGGCAGATTTCCAATAAAAATGATCTAAAAACTGGAAAAATGGCAAAAGTATTGTAACTTCAGTTACAACACAAAATATGTTTGTTTTAGGCCCAATTTCTCAATGTCCGGTTAGTCAACTTATTTTAAGTTTTGTCGAATTTGAGTTTCTCAATGTTCGGTTAGCACTTACTTATCCGATGCATGGAGGTCCAGTTACTACTTATACCGATGCTAAGTCCCGATATATAAATATCAATACAATCATCGTAAGGCGAACAGCTGACTCAAGCTGACACTTGCATTGTTTATTTTTTTTTTATGAAGCAAATTTCCAAAATGCTTATTTGAGTCTTCTAGGCAGAGCGGGCAAACAAACGAAACGTTTAACGAACCGTTCGCGAAAGCTAAGAAACTTTTCATATGTTTTGTAGCGGTTGTTATCGTGAGGGAAAACGAAACCACTATCTTTATATTGCCGAAGAGCGCAAACAAAACGATTGGAATTTTGTTCTCCCGACAGCTGCAGTGCCTTGGAACGTTTGGGAACGAAACATATACAAAGAAATCGTATGCGGAATGATCGGCTTTTAGTTCTACTTCAGCAACAACAAAGCTGAGAGAAACATAGAATTAAACAACAGAAAAGAAAAAAAAGTGCAAACGTTTGCGAACTATTCGCCCTGATTGCATATCGTTCCGATTCCCTTTGTCCGCATCTCAAGATGAGAGCATTTCGCTTTACGTTTAGTTTGCTCTCACGAACGCAAACCGAACAGAACTCATTTTTTTTACAGTTACATTTTATCGGGTTTTGTTAGTATTTCGCTCTGTGCAAAGAACGAAACGAAACGATTCAGAAACGATTCTTTTCGTTAGTTTGCCCGCTCTGCTTCTAGGTCCACAAACACATGCTCTTCAACAACTAAAAAGTTTTTCCCTCGTTGCCGTATACAACAGGGCTCATAGAAAGTTATTATATATACATTTTGATGTGCAACATCTAGCAGTTTAGGAGTCACAGGCAAAAACCAAACCAAAAGAACAGCTGAATCGCCGCACAGTGTACGATTTTGCCAATCTAGGGGGACTTAATTGAAAAGAAAAATGTTTTTAAAGGTCAATGAGCTTTTAGAAGTCAATTTAGAAATGTTACGAAAACAAGCGCAAAACAAAACGAAACATTTTTCAAAGGAAAATAACGGTGCTTGAACCGGTGCATTTGAAATGCATGCAAAATTGCATCGGTCAACGACCGTCAGTTGACAAAGTTTAGTCTATTCAGTTGGATCATTTTGTCACTGCGAGCAGTCGAGTGTTATTTTTCTTAAGCTTAATTGATTTTTTGCGGTATAAAGGTTCTTATAAGTGACCTGTAACATTTTTATTTTTTTTTTGAAATAAGCCACAAAAGGTAAGTAAATTTTTCACAATATTCTATTTTTGATGGAAAAAAACTAACTGTGTTCAAACGTGTTCAAATCAACCAAAACATACATCATTTGCAGAAAATCATTCTGAATCAGGATCAAAAATAAAATTTTGCCCATATTTTGCCCAAAGGAGTTAAATTTAGCAATGACTGAAATAACACGCGCACAGTTTTTCGAGGTTTGGTCAAGCAACGTAAGAACCGTTAAGCTAAACACACTTGTAGATCACGCAGCGATGATTTTTGGCAAAGACATTGATCATAAAAAGTTAAATATGCACTTAAGAAAAATGTGTCATGAATTTGAGTTGAGGTGGTCTTTATCTAGGAGAGATAAATCGAGATTTATCATGAATAATGAAAGTTGGCTGCAGGGTACAATAAAAGAAAACGATTATAAAATTGATGTCGCGCCTTCAACCTCAAACAGAAGCGGAAGAGCTATAAAAGCGTTTTTTGACTGTTGCTCCCTTACGGGAGCACACAAAAATGGTCAGTCCAAAAATGTATCCATGCTATGATCTGGTCAAAGAGTCAAAATCCTTATGCTATCCCAGTGAAATTACTGTCACCGAATCGTATGCTGAAATAGTTTTACAATCGGTGCTGAACAGAGCCGGTATAAGCAAACGTTCACAGAGGACAATTTGTCAGATGAATCCATATTTTCAATATCAATGGTTCTACTACAATTGTATTCTTCAAATGGAACAGTCAAAACTGTATATTGGCAAAATCTAATGCCATCCTCAACTAGGTATTGTAGACCGATACGATTTGTTTTTGCTAAAGAGACACGAAACCTAATCAGAGATGAGGTGAAGCATATCGAGGACCAAATTGAATGTTTATTTCCTACTTTCATTGAATCAAATGATTTAAATTTTGAAGTAAAAGCTAAGCTTGTGCTATGCATGATCGACGGCAAAATCTGCAATGCGTTGTCAACATCACAAGTGTGCTACATATGCGGGGCTACACCGAAAATGATGAATAACCCAGGTGCCTTAGCGGATCGTGAAGTCAATGCTGATATGCTTGCGTTTGGTCTCTCACCTCTTCATGCGTGGATAAGATTCATGGAATTTTTGCTGCACATCATAGGATTGACATTAAAAAATGGTACGTCACTGGTGAGGAGAACAAAGCAAAGCTCGCTGAAAGAAAAAAGGCAATTCAAGACAGCTTTAAAAAATAAATGGGCCTTTTAATTGATATGCCGAAACAACACACTGGCAATACAAATGATGGCAATACCGCGAGAAGATTTTTTTATGATGCCGAAAAGACCGCAAAAATAACTAGATTGAATAATAATTTGATAGTCAAGTTTCGCACAATTCTGACTTGTATTGCAAGCGGTTGCAAAATCAAAATGTCAGTTTTCCAGCCCTACCTGACTGACACTGCAGAGCTGTTTTTAAGGGAATATTCCTGGTTCAACATGCCAGTAACTGTGCACAAAATTTTATTCCATGGGAAAGAAATTATTTCTTCCTGCATTCTTCCCATTGGCAATTTCTCCGAGGAAGCACAGGAAGATAGATATAAAGATGTTAGAAGTTACCGTGAACATTTTACCAGGAAAACTTCACGCGTGCACACGAACACAGACCTACTGCATAGGTTACTAATATCATCGGATCCATTTATTGCAAATTTGCGAACTCCTCCAAAAACAAAATGTGGACCCTTATTTAAAGATGTCATCCCATTTCTTGAATATGATCAATCTGGCGATGAAAATTCTGATTCAAGTTCAGATTCTGAATGAGTTAGAAAAATTTATTTGCTAAGTTTTTTCATCAATTTAAAGTTGTATTTTCTTTTTTAAAAAAAATCGTGAAAAATATGAAAACCACTTTTTTCTTTAAATTAATTAATTATCTTTCAAACAAAAAAAATGAAATTTTTTCAGCCAATATTTTTGAAGTTACAAGCAAAAGCGTGAACATATACAAAAAGTAATAAATTTTTGAAAAAAAAAATTTTTTTTTCATTAATAATTTCAAAACAAATTTTTTTTCATTAATAATTTCAAAACAAATTATTTAAATTGGCAAAAATTAAAACAAAAAATACTAACCCGATACTTTTCCGATAAAATTTTTTTGTTTTTTTTATGTCGCTTTTTGTGTTGAAAAAATGAAAAAAATCTGGTTTTTCCGTATTTTACGCCCCTTAAGCTGCCACGCCCACTATACATTTTAGTCCAAAAATTTCTTTGGGGATATTCACACATTTACTGCAAATTTCAAGTCAATAGCTTTAAAATTACGACTGCTATTGAATTAAGTCCCCCTAGATTGGCAAAATCGTACACTGTGCGCCGTTAAGGTTGGCAGCACCATTCGGCGATAGTGATATACCGATGATAGGTTAATTTAACTTTGAGAATACCAAATTGGATAACTGCAGTATAGCTCGATCATAAAAGTTATTCTGAAGTTAACTTATTCCAAGTTTAACTGGACATTGAGAAATTGGGCCTTACTGCAAAACCGAATAAGCTGTTTTTGAACAAAAATAAGGTCACAACAATTTTATGTTTTCTATTATATTTTGACCTAAAATTAGGGACATTTTGTTATAACCTGACCCAGAGAGTTTTTAAACTTACAAGAGCGGAACTCGGAGCTGCCAACTTAAATTCACTCTCCCATGAAAAAATATAGGCTTAGGGCACTAACCAAATAATGTTATAGATGGGACATTTCTAGTACTGTTTTGGTTTCCACTACACTGTGAACGAGAGTGACCCATGATTGTTAACATTATGTTATGCTCGCTCAAAATGTTAACACATAGCAGAGAGACCCAAGTCTGTTTCAGTTTGTATTCACTTTCAGCGGCTTTTAGGGGAAAGGGGGAAGCGGCGGCGGAAAGCAAGCAACGGTTAAAATACATTAGTATTTGTATACGTGTGCATTTGCTTCATACTTTGGTGGACTAGTAATGTTTGAGATTTTACAAATTTGTCTTTTTCAATGCCCTGCATACGCATGTGTGTGTGCAGGAATGTATATGCAGAATGTTTATATGTATGCGAGCCATTTGTTTTGGAATTTATTGACATGCCTTTTGGTATTGCAAATATTCTTTTTATATTTAAAAAATTTAAAAATATTTGGCCGACTATTTTTATTCAAGTACATCTATTTATTTTACAATTATTTTTTGTATAGATTATACCACACAACTAAAAATATGTAATTAGGTTCATTCTGCATATACATTCATGCACACACACATGCGTATGCAGGGCATCGAAAAAGACAAAAGTGCAAAATCTCAAACATTGCTAGCCCACCAAAGTATGAATGCCCAGCATATTTATTAAGACTGACTAGGAGATACCCTATGCCCTAAACATTATTCGTTCATATATTGGCAAATCGACACGCACATTGATGCTAAACAAGAAAATATATATATAATGGGGCCGTAAATAATTTCCTTCTGCCTGTTACATACATTAGCACAGGCCAATATACCCTTTCCATCAATAGAAAAGTTATAAGTCCTCATCTAATTTCACAACAAGCGGCAGCGTGATGTGTGTGTGTACACAAGAGTGATCATTTATGTATGTATGTATATCTATCATTCGAGTGTATACACATCGAGAATGGGCAAATGCAATAACAGCACTTGCTGGTGGCTGAGACGCAAAAACAGCACAACGTAAAAACTACCCTTTGTTTGAATATTCAATTATTGTTATATTATTATATAAAATTTATTTTAAGTATTCAAATACAAAACAAGTTTATTTTATTTCGTATTTATTATGTTATATTCAACGTGTTAGATGATTTAATAATGCCGTACCTAATATCCAAAATATTAGTAAACATATATTATACATATCATATTGCTTTTATCTAGTTATTATACGAAATTTAAAGTAAAGTCAAACTACCCTTCCTTGCTAGGCAGCAACAAGCGGATTGAAACAAAAACCTCGGCAAAGCTTGCCCAGCAAAATATGAAGCAAATGCACACGTATACAAATACAAATGTATTTTTACCGCCACTTCCCCCTTTCCCCTAAAAGCCGCTGAAAGTGAATACAAACTGAAACAGACTTGGGTCTCTCTGCTATGTGTTAACATTTTGAGCGAGCATAACATAATGTTAACAATCATGGGTCACTCTCGTTCACAGTGTAGTGGAAACCAAAACAGTACTAGAAATGTCCCATCTATAACATTATTTGGTTAGTGCTTAGGGTCGGGCAAAGTAACGAGAGCAGGCAGTTCCCATCAACGTAGAACAGCTGCATTTGTTTCTGTTTCTTTTTACAAAAAAGGGTATAATGGTTTTGTGCAAAAGTATGTAACAGGCGGAAGTAAGCATCTCTGACCCCATAAAACATATATATTCTTTATCCGTCAGTCCATCTAAATGAACACATCGATCTTGGAGACAAGTCACTAAAAACAAAATATTGAATACATGTGAGAACTTATCATTCAACCATTAATATATACAAAGAGGAGTAAAACGTCGTTTTCTCAACTGCCGAAAAAAAGCGTTGGATCAGCGACATTAGCACTTCGGCTGCTAAAAGCAGCGAGCCGACCGCAAAGCGTCGCCAAATTTGCAGACGTAATGCGTCGCTGAAAAAGTGCAAGTCATTTATGCGCTGGCGCTTGACTCGGCACTACGGAGTGCTAGCAATTTGCTGTGTATACGTCTGTATGTCAGCTGCATGATCGCCGTTAGGTGTATATATGTATGCTGTCAACGACAATACACTTAGGTAGACTTGGCATCGCTCTCACTACAAATTACTCGCTGAATTTGATGCAGTTCATATCAGCTTTGTAGTTTGTAGCTTACGTTGGCGGCTGTTTTGAATTTGTAAACAAAGCGCGGTGTATAAAGAAGTCATAAAAATAGGTATTCAAAACAAAGGGGTGGAGCATAGAATAGTCAAAAAACAGTAAACTTTTGATTCAATCGCTTGCTGCTACCCTAGCAAGGAAGGGTAGTTCGACTTTATTTGAACTTGGCGTAATTGTATAGATAAATGCAATATACCTAAACATGATGTTTATAATACATGTTTACTAACATTTTGGCAATTAGGTATTGCATTATTTAGCTGAATATGTTGAATATAAATACGGAATAAAATAAACGTGTTTTCTATTTAAATACTTCAAATAAGCTATATTTATATAAAAAATATATATTAGGAGATTTCATTGACCATACTTAAATATTGATACTAAGGGTATTTTTACTGTGTGCCGTTTTTACGTCACAGCAACCAGCAAATGTTGTTGTTTCGTTCTTTTGCATTTGCCCATTCTTTTGCATTTGACCATTCTCGATGTGTATAGACACAGCATTGTACAGACGAGATGGGTATATTGGTTTTGGGGAATGTATGTAACATGCAAAAGGAATTATTTCCGATCAAATTATATATATATATTATTGATTCTGCCGGCGTTGCAGCCGACACATATATAGAGAGAGAATATGTGTATTCTATAAATAGAACGCTCGGCAGCTTGTTCTCGTACGATGCGCGTGTTCGGCTGCATGTGCTCTCACGGCTCATGTGTTCGGCTGAAGTCAAACGCGCAGTCATTTGCTATGCTGCATTCGTGTTTCGCTGCTTCGCACACAAGCGCAACGCTTTCATTGTGTGAGTTTGGACACCACTGGTATAGGGTATTTCCTAGCGAGCTAGTCAAGTCTATTGTGGAAACAAAATTACGAAAATCTCGGCGAAGCTAGTCCAGGCAAAAATTAAACAAGTGATACAAATACTTATGCATTTTTTTTTACCGCTACTTGCTTTCCGCTGGCGCGCCCCCTTTCCCACAATCACAAAGGCAAAGATGCACTGGCTGGCGCGCAGCAATTGCCAGTACGCAAACGCACAGCGTTATTCTTTTCGTTAATCGGCATATTCCTTTTTGTATTTCAATACATAGACACTTGCATATTCAAGGGCATAGAGGAAGAACAAAATTATGAAAATCTCGGCGAAGCTAGCGAAGGCAAAAACCACAACCACAGCAAAAAAAAACAAGTAAGAAGGCTCTAGTCGAGATTTCCCGACTAGGAGATACCCCGAACCCTGTGCATAACGCGTACAGTCATTGTCTGTATGCATCTGTGACTAAACTTCAATCTTCGATATCTCTGGTGTTTCTTAACCGATTTCGATGAAATTTTCAGAAAAGTTATATCGTTGCCTATTATTTCAACCCCTATTTTTACATTTTCCAAGTTCGAGAAATTTTCGTAATCGATTACATGTGTATATCGAAAACGGAAATAGTTATCGAAAATCGGAAACAAACTTGTACTGCCTAGGACTTAGATGAGCTTATGTGCAAAATCTGAAGTCTCTAGCTCTTATAGTCTCTGAGATCGACGCGTTCATACATACAGACAGACGGACAGACGGACATGGCTATATCGACTCGGCTGTTGATGCTGATCAAGAATATATATACTTTATAGGGTCGGAGATGCTTCCTTCTGCCTGTTACATACTTTTGCACAAAAACATTATACCCCTTTTACCCATTTCATGGGTTCGGGGTATAACAATAAATCAAACATATCTGCGTCTTAGATACACATCTGCAAAATAACAATTGTTGCGGAAGGTCAGTTAATTTTAGAGCAATGTGTGTGCATGTTTACACACACTTGCATATTCAGGGGCATAGAGACAGAACAGAATTACGAAAATCTCGGCGAAGCCAGCGAAGGCAAAAGCGAAACAAATGTATTACATATACACATACAAAGACCATATTATACAGGCAAAGATGCGTGGCGCGCAGCAATTGCCAGTACGCAAACGCACAGCGTTATTCTTCTATGTTATCGGCGTATTGTTTCGCGCTTTCATCGCATATACATATATACCTACTCGTTATAAATAGCTAATCGTATCTGCACCAAATTCCAGCGAGTAAAGAGCTAGAGAGAGTGAAGCCAAGTCTACCTGCTCTGAGCGGCTGTGTATTGTGGAAGGGGGATAGCATCAGCAGAGTGCGAACAACAACAAGACATGTGCATATGTACCTACGGAGATATAGTATGTATGCATATGCGTTAGCTTTTTATACCCGAACCCATGAAATGGGTAAAAGGGGTATAATGTTTTTGTGCAAAAGTATGTAACAGGCAGAAGGAAGCATCTCCGACCCTATAAAGTATATATATTCTTGATCAGCATCAACAGACGAGTCGATATAGCCATGTCCGTCTGTCTGTATGTATGAACGCGTCGATCTCAGAGACTATAAGAGCTAGAGACTTCAGATTTTGCACATAAGCTTATCTAAGTCCTAGGCAGTACAAGTTTGTTTCCGATTTTCGATAACTATATCCGTTTTCGATATACACATGTAATCCATTACAAAAAAATCTCGAATTTGAAAAATGTAAAAATGGGGGTTGAAATAATGGGTAACGATAGAACATTTCTGAAAATTACATCGAAATCGGTTTAGAAACACCAGAGATATCGAAGATTGAAGTTTAGTCACAGATGCATACAGACAATGACTGTACGCGTTATGTACAGGGTTCGGGGTATCTCCTAGTCGGGAAATCTCGACTAGAGCCTTCTTACTTGTTTTTTTCCGTATTTGGTGGCTCTCAAGCGATTTGGGATTTTGTTAGTTTTCTATCAGCGCATATTAATGTTTGTGTGCATGTGTATGTCCATGTGCAGCACATTTATATGAATGCGTAGCAATTGCCTTGGCTATTCTTGACCTGTCTCAATTTTTATGATTTTTAGCAATTTTATTACAAGTTAAGGACACCTATAAAATTAATGTTTTTAAAATTCATCTTAATCATCAAGATGCATTGTCCATAGTTCATAATATGACAAATAATAATTTATATATTTTAATATACATATGGGCATTTCCATGGTGTCGAATGCAACATTCGTACGCATTCAAAGTGAAAAAAAAACCATTTTCCGACAAAATTTTTATTTACAAAATGCGAAACTTATAGCTTAGGATAAGCACTTTATTTTTTGTACAAATAGATTTTTGGGCGAGAGTTCGTTTTCGAGATATTTACAAAAAACCATGAGGTTCGCACGCGATAAGCCGAGCTGTTCAAACACCGATTTTAGCGAAACCTGAAAGAATATTTTATTGCGAATTTTTTTTTAAATGTTAAGCAATACTGTATGTTTATATTGTCTTTGGTTTCATTCAAAAATATTCAGTAGTTTTTTTTAAATTTAAGTTTAAACAAGTTCGCACGCTACAGGTCGCACTCGACACTTTTTTCCATTAAATCGGAAACTAATTTATCTCTTACAGTTTTTGAGCTAGAGTCACAAAATTTTGTAGGAAGATAGATGGTGACATTAACCAAAGATTTGTATCAAAATTGTAATGCCTAGCCCACCTCTGCCGCCCAAATGTCAATGCATTAGGTCTCTCATTACGAACGTTTATCATAAAAAATCGAGCAAAAAAACAGATATTTGGCATTTTATCGACTTTGCATTCAAATATTTCAAAATTTGTTTATAAATAAATGAATTGTTTGTTAATTCTAGTTGAATTTAATCGATTTCCTGTACTTATATGGTAAAATAACAAACTTGAAGAGACTTAAATTTTTTTTTGCTGTGGTTGACCTTTCTGTGGAAATGCCCATATGTATACAATTATGTACTCTTGATCCTTAAGAATCATAATTAAATACATATTAAATGCCGACAGCCAATATTTAAAATTCAAATTCTTTTGGAATGTGTGTGCATATTTTGTATGTAAATGCGCAACTGCATGGTAGTTGTGTTGCAAAATTGTTTGCTGGTGTCATATTGTTAATATCTCGAAAGAGTATGTATGACCAGAAAGTGCAAAAACAGAAATCGTCTTTTGTTGGCAGATACAAATGCGCCAAACTTAAAAAATAAGTAAGAAGGCTCTAGTCGATATTTCCCGACTAGGAGATACCACGAACCCTATACTTAACACGCACAGTCATTGTCTGTGTTTTCTCTGGTGTTTCTCAACCGATTTCAATGAAATTGTACAGATTTTCATTATTTTGCATCAAGTTTCAAATAAATTGTTTTAGTTTCGCTATTCAAAATGTTTATGTTATCGATCACATGTGTATATCGGAAACGGAAATAGTTATCGAAAATCGGAAACAAACTTGTACTGCCTAGGACTTAGATGAGCTTATGTGCAAAATCTGAAGTCTCTAGCTTTTATAGTCTCTGAGATCGACGCGTTCATACATACAGACAGACGGACATGGCTATATCGACTCGGCTGTTGATGCTGATCAAGAATATATATACTTTATAGGGTCGGAGATGCTTCCTTCTGCCGTTTACATAGTTTTGCACAAAACCATTATACCCCTTTTACCCATTTCATGGGTTCGGGGTATAAAAATGATGATGAACGGCAGCCCTGTCAGCTGGCTTGGCGAAAACCGGAACACGCAAAGCTGAATTCGTTCGAATTTGATCAAATCATAAAACGCAACTTTTTGCGATAACCTGAGCATGGCTGGAATAATTACTGTACCCGTTGCTCCGAAAATCTTCCCCTTTATAGCAGATAGCTCCTATCTGATTGAAATCACTTCCAAAAATAGCTGTTCAACCATACCAACAAGTTCTAAAAGAGACTATTTTTAGAACTTGTTGGTATGGTTGAACACCTATTTTTGGAAGTGATTTCAATCAGATAGGAGCTATCTGCTATAAAGGGGAAGATTTTCGGAGCAACGGGTACAGTAATTATTCCTGACCAGCCTTTTACAACATTCGAAGGCTTCAACGATTTTGAGAAGAAACTAAAGAATAAGAGTGAATGCAGTCACAATTTTACGGCTGCACGCGCTGCACTATTGCTGTTTGTAGCGATCTCCGCTATCTTCCCAGCTTGCAGATGCTGCCAGATGGTTTCTGAGTCTGGCGTGCTGTTTTAACTGCACTGCCAGAAGGTCTCTATTTTTCAAGCGTGCAGTTTCCTGCACCGCTCGAAGGACCAAATGAAACGACTATGTGTTTCCGTGAGTTCTGATTAGATACTGATTTTATTCTTACAAATCCTAGTCCTTATATACTAACAAGATATCTTAGCGTAGGTCTGCTGTGGCACATTATCGCCAGCAGACAGTCGTATCTTTATTTGTTTAGGTTATTTTCCATACCCTTCGATACCTATCTATTTTAAACATTAGTGTAGGTTTTTATACAATCTTTGGTGACCTTATGTTTCGTTATGTTTTATTTATATATTTTCAGCTATCGCTGCAGCTGCACGCAGCTCGGTTTACAGTTTAGTTTTGTATATTTAACCAAGACTCAAGCGGACTCGGTGTCAAGTGTTCATGCGTGAACAAAGAGTGTCTTTAAAAATCTTGTAAGTACTTGTAATAAAATGTGTTGTCGTTTTGATTAGCTGAATGAATAATACTCATCAGGTGAGAAATCTTTTAAAAGTTCAAAAGAGTTGATTGACGACAAGTTAGCGCGCCAGCACTCATGGCGCGGCACCGATTTGAAAACCAGCATCAGGGGTCTGCGAGTAACTAGCCATTCGAAGTAAGTGTATTGTATATTTATATTGCTTATTTAAAATAATACGATTCTTATTTTCCCTTAAAGGTGATTTAACGAAAAAAATATTTGTTAGAGAATTCTGAATTCGACAGTGTCGGCCAAATTTTTCCAGTATGCCAACGACCGGGTAACAAAAATTTAAAGAAAATAAAACAGAAAGTTAGATTAAGTCAGTTATATGTGATTAAGCCAAACTTGTAAAAAATCTAATCATTAAATTAGAATTGAATTTAACTTAATAAACTCATATCCATTCTCGACAGTTTCGCGATAGCAAAAACGTGTAGGAATGGGCACATTTGCGACACGTTGTCGATACGACAACTAAGCGACAGGTGATACATTCTCTACACTTTTCCGGGTGTCGTTCTTAACAGTTTTTTCAGAGAAAAGTTAGAGAGCCGATTGCCTGCTGGGCTGTTCCAATGTTCACCGACAACCTTTCCACGCCTTCATATACCTCGACGACATCAACGTAACCGGCTTGGACTTGGACGACCACCTCAGGAACCTACAAGATTTACTTCGACGGCAACGAAAGGCGAACCTGCGATTGAAAAGCCTATCTTACCTAGGCCATGTCGTCAGTGAGCTGGGTATCAATACCGACCCGGTGGAAATCGCCGCCGTCCGACAACAGACGTCCCCACCGAACGGTATAGTGTCGTGGTACCGAACATTTGAGGCTAACTTCGCCGAAGTCGTACAGCCGATGTCTCTCTTGATCAGGAAGAGCAAACGCAGGGAGTGGGCATGTTCGGACATCACTGCCAAATTTGTCCTACCGACGCCTGCGACTTCAGCATAGGATACGTGTTGACGCAGGAGATAGATGGGGCCAAATGGGTGATCGAGTACGTCAGCCAGATGTTATCCAAGCCTGAGAAAAACTACTTAGCAACAGAAAAGGAGTGTCTCGCCATCGGTTGGGCCATTCGTAAACTCAAGTGCTTCCTCGTAAACATTCGTAAACTTAAGTAGCCGATGCAGCCACTGGAAGAAGTGTTGCATACGGCACAAATGGAAACCATCGAGTGTCAACGGATAATATGATGGAGAATGGGCAGGTGTATCGACACCTTGGTCGTCGCCCCCTGCAGAACAAATACTTCCCTTGGAAGCTTTGTGTAGCATCCGACCAATGCCCCAGCGCTCTACACGAGTGCCACGATAACACTACAACCGGCCACCTAGGGATACGCAAGATCATCGGACGTGTCACGCAGGCCAGACCTATTCCGTGATTTAACCCGATATGTCCGGCGGTGCACCAAGTGACAGGTGCATAAAGTGGGTCAGCTCAAGCCTACCGGGAGAATGCTGACCAGGCTAGTGACAGAGCTTTTCGGGACACTCTGCGCGGACTTCTGCCCACTTCCCTGACCTAAGCATGGAAATACCATTCTCCTTGTATTCTTCGATCAGATTTCAAAATGGGTCATCCTAGTGCCACTACGCAAAGCCACGGCCGTCTATCTGGAACGAGCGTTTAGGGAATGGACGCTTCCGGACATCACGATGCTTTGTGCGCGGCAGTGGGACGCAGTTGATCATTCACCCGATTTTACCAACAGCTGGGACTAGATCTGCAACACACCGCCCACTACAGTCCACAGCAAAACCCTACAGAGAGGGAAAAATAGGACTATCAAGACTATGCTTGCGCAAAACGTCAAAGGGCATCAGAACATGTGGGAAGAGCTGCTTCCGGCAATTATGCTTATATTAACTTTACATTTTTATACTGTGATACCGAAGGTCTCATAGTATATTGGTTTTGTGCAATGTCCGTCATGGTGTCTGTCCGTCTGTCCGTCCGTATGAACGCAACTTTTATCGACACCCGTAAAGCTAGAGACTTTAAACTTTGCAATTATGTTTGTCTATAGGCGAGACAGATAAAGTGTCAAGATTGGGTTGCCACGCCTACTAGGAGGCTGGGAAAACCGATAAAACCATATATTTCTCACATTCCTGCAGCTAGAGTTACCAAATTTTGCACGAAGATAGCTAGTCACATCCCTGAAAAGCTGCATAAACATGAATTTTGGATGCCACGCACACTCCTTCCGCCCCCATCCTCCCTGCTCCTTGAAATTGGAAACGCCTATAGTTTTCACATTTTTTGGGCTAGAGCCACCAAATTTTGAGTCAAGATAGAGTGAAGTTTCCAACATCAAAAATTTGGATGCCACGCCCACACCTTCCACTTCCCACCCCCCGCCGTTGTTAAAACGGTTATGCGTTAGGGCTGTGCAACGAGCACTGTTCGTCCGAACATGTTCGGCGTTCGATTCAATTTGTAACTGTTGTTTGTTCGAACAAATGGTCGAACGGCCGAACAGTTAGAAACTTCGAACGGGTTCGGCCAAGTCATGCGTGTTGAGTTCGGCGATCGACTGCGGCAGCTGTATATTTGAACAATCGCAGGCGCAGTCTATATTACCACAAGTCGAGAAGAGGCGCTCGCTTGTAGTTTGCGCTCCATTTCGTTGCGTTTCGTTGAATTCATGGCACTCAAATGAATTCAAATGCAAACACAAGCATTTCTAATAGAAAAAGCGTACGAACCGTTCGAACGTTCGACTCTTCGAACAGTTCGGTCTGACCGTATGACAGTTGGGTCAAAACGGTGTAAACCCGAACGCGTTCGAACTGTTCGTTGCACAGCCCTATTATGCGTGTATCTTCCACATTTTTTGAACTAGAGTCACCAAATTTGGTAGGAAGATATATGGTGACATCTACAAAAGATCTGCTACAAAAATTTGGATGCCACGCCCACCTCTTCCGCCCACCATTTAAAATCGGAAATTTCGATACATCTTAGTTTTTAAGCTAGAGCCCCTAAATTCGGTAGAAAGACAGAGGGCAACATCTACCAAAGATCTGCATCAAAATTTTGGATGTAACGCCCACCCAAGCCACCCGCCTTATAAAATCGGAATCGGCTATATCTCTAACAGTTTTTGAGCTAGAGCCACCAAACTTGGTAGGAAGATAAATGGTGACAGTTAAAAACATTTGATTCCAAAATTTGGATGCCACACCCACCTCTGCCGCCCACCATTTAAATTTGGAAGTTCAGTTATCTTCCACAGTTTTTGAGCTAAAGTCACCTAATTTGGTAACATGATAGCTGGCGATGTTTACCACCCGGCAAGCAGACTCCTTACCATCCGTTCTTTTACTGGTATCAAAGTATTCCGCAGTCGGTTGCGTCCGACTGCAACGTTTTCACTTGTTATATAATTAGTTGTAGATCTGTTTCGAAACAATTTACTGCAAAAGCCCGTTAGGAATTAATGAGCATAAAAAAACCCAAAAAAAAAACTTAGCAGATATCTAGTATAAACATATGTATGTATTTTTGAATATCTATACGTGTTATTTTCTCTCCTCTTTACTGAGTCACACATGGAAATTCGAATTTAGACGAAGTTACATTCAAATATTTAGCGTAAATTTTTTTTTTGACCCAACCCTTAAATAAAAATGGAACCAGTTCGGTTCACGGTTCCGATACGTTGTTTGAGTTCGGTTCCACACAGCGTGGAGCCCGCAGAAAACCGGCTCCACAGGGTTCGGTTTCGGACCGGTTTGCAGTTCTGATCTCAATGATTTCAAAATTCTAAATTTGCCACAATTTAATAGCTACATATGTCAATATGAAAACGATAATTACCGACTGTAAATATGAAAACGATAGTTACTGACAACTTTCTCAAGAGGTCTCACCTACCTAGTTCCGCCAACATTTTCCCCTTTCGCAAGCGGATGTCGATTGGGGTTCTACTGCAAGGGTTTCACTTGACGTGTTTGATATATTCCATTAAAATTCATTAAAGCTACCAAATATTCCAATAATTAAAAAGGTCATAAACATTTTTTTCAGTCCCTTTCAAGCACATTTAAATTTGTTCTGATGAGCTGTTACTTTATATACAAATTCAATTACGGTAGCAAACGTTTTTGTAATTCATACTAATTTATTGATTGTGTTCGCTTATAAAACGACTTACAATAGAGATCGTCAATTGATTGAAGGGCATCACCTAATCCTCGTCATCAAGTGTAAGAACCTTAGTTTGAAAACGCATTCGTTTTGTATTTTTGACAATGCCATTGGTAAGCAAATTTGTGCCTGTGTTTTTACATGGCAGATCATTCCACAGCCGCTTAATTCGTACAACTGCAGTCAAGTTAAAATCGAATTTTTTTGTCGATGTTGATGGGGTTGCTTCGACTTGTAAGTTAGACTGCTTTGCGAGTGGCAAAACATATGGAAGTTTCCGTATCTTAACAACAGCTTGCTTTAAGATTTCGCTGCTGCACGGATGTTTACTCGCCTGATTATCATCAACATTCAGCTGCTCGCCAACATCGGATAATGAACAGCCTCGTTTTTGTGAATTTGCATCTTTTGATTTGGAAGGCTGCGAACTGAAAAAAAAGGGATAAGTTAAACAAATGAAAAAGTAACGTTACGCAAGAAGCGCGAGGATTGTTGTTATTGTTATTTCAAGTATTAGTAATTAAGACTCAGAGAACGCAAGAACCGAAATAGATATTAATTTCATAAAGCAGAAGATAGCATTTAACTGGTACCTATAACGGCCTGAGATTTAAAGTACGTTTTGAACACAACCGCCTCAAGCGCAGATTCGCAAGGTGCAGTACGCCAGCTGTGGACACAGAATTCACCACGGTCGCGAATGGGCGTTGTGAAGAGCGTAGGATGAATCTCACGCCGAGGCTGGAGCGCGACCGACTCGGGAGTGTAGAAAAACCGTCTGTATGCATCTGTGACTATAATTCAATCTTCGATATCTCTGGTGTTTCTCAAGCGATTTCGATTAAATATTTACAGATAATCATTATTTTGTAACAAGTTTCTAAAATGTTCGATATTCGATATTTTTATGTTATCGATCACATGTGTGTATCGGAAACGGAAATAGTAATCGAAAATCGGAAACAAACTTGTACTGCCTAGGACTTAGATGAGCTTATGTGCAAAATCTGAAGTCTCTAGCTCTTGTAGTCTCTGAGATAGACGCGTTCAAACAGACAGACGGACATGGCTCTATCGATTCGGCTGTTGATGCTGATTAAGAATATATATACTTTATAGGGTCGGAGATGCTTCCTTCTGCCTGTTACATACTTTTGCACAAAACCATTATACTATTTACGATAAACAACGGTTCGCGTTCGAGTCTGTGCACTAGCGAACGCTTGTGGCGCCGCGAAGGTGCCGGCAAAGCGTACAAGCCGATAGCCTAAAAGTGGATTGTTTTTTGCGAATAATTAATTTTTTTGTGATAAATAAATGCGAACTCGTCGCACTGTGGGAAATTGTAAAAACAGAACCAGATTAAGAAAAAAAATATTTGTTGGTGTACAGTTGAACAATGACCGCAAAAAGTGACCTTTTTTTGTGGTATCTTATTATTATTTTTTTTTTTGCGGAGTCGCCGTGGGCCGCGAATCTTCGGTAGTGTAAAGTGATTACATTTTTTGTTTTGCGTCGATTGGTTTTTGTAGAAAATAAAATAACAATGCCTCGGGCAATGAAAAGCTAAGGGACGTGACATGGGCGGTGTTTAGGGCCGAATTTCTAGAATTCTTCCTACCTCCACAATATTTTGACTGGTTAGAGGACGGGATACGGGCCCGACGACAACGTGTAGGCGAAGATTTCAAAGATTATCTGCTCGAACTGAGGGGGGATAATGCACCATGCCGGATACAGGCCAGAGCAAGAGTTGCATAGGGTATATGAGAATTTGGAGGCTGAATACCGGCTGTACATCCGCAGGAATGATTTCTCATTTCTGGCGCAGCTAATGCAGATGTCCGCCGAGTATGAAAATATTATAAATCAAAGCCGCGAATGTACAGCCCGTGGTCGGACAGAGGCCAATAGGTATTGGGACGGGTTAATCGGCGATGTTCCCGCCAAACATTTTAATCCTTTCAAGACTCAACCACAGCCAGGACCAAGCGGTAATATTTCGGGTACGTCACCGTTCGCCCTGACAGGGATAATCTCGAACGGAATGATCAGCCAAGAACGACCGAGGGCACCAGAGGGAAAAAGGGAAGGCTATGACTGTTCGCAGGAGGGACACTTTGCCAAGGAGTGTCCCGATCCGCGAAAACAGTTTTGTAGGCAGTGCGGGGCCAAAGGCGTAAGCTACAACGAGTGTTATAAGAAGTCGAGGGCGGGAAACGGTCTGCAGCTCCATCTGGGAAGGGATCCGATGGGGGAATCATCCCGAACCATTCGCGAACCAGTCCCGAAGATAGAATACCCCCTGAGAGTCGAAGACGGGCGGCTAGTCGCTACCCTAAGAGTCGGGGACCAGGTAGCGGCAGCGGCGGTAGACACAGGGGCAACAAGAAGCTTCGTGAGTGAGGAATTTTCCCGCACAATGACCAACGGATGTGAGACGTTGGCGGTCAATGCAAAAATTCGCTTAGGCGATGGGTCGACCTTAGAGGTAGAAAAGCTATTGAGGTTAAAGGTGGGTCTAACGGGGGCAGAGGTCACGATGGCCAAGCTCGTGATGCCTTCGATGCTAGACAACATAATACTAGGAATAGATTTTTTGTGCCGGGTGGGGACGACCATACAGTGCTGGGAAGCAAGGTTAACACTCGGAGCTATGGAGGTGCCAAATAGAGAAGTTGACTGGGATCACATGGAACGATCCACGGAGCAAGTATGGACGCGGTGCCGGGGACCAAGGGAAAACTGTTGGGCGAGGTAGGAGGGTGCGATACACCCGGCCCCGCAAAAACACAGTTGAAGAGTGTCGCCACGAAGGAACAGGAGTGGCCAGCGGATCTGGAACCAGGTATACAGGAAGGTTTACAGAGCTCTCGAGCACTGGATCAGTATGAGGGATAGTAAGCCAATCAACGAAGGGACTACAAGCTCAGGCGAAGAGAGTGGGGGCCTGGTAATTCTTTGGTTAAGAATAACTAACACTCTTTTAAAATTTATAATTTCCCTAACAGTTATTGAGAAATACTAATCGTTATTGAATTTACAGAATACGTTCCGATGAGCGTGCCAATAATAATCAGCAGTGACAAAGAGGACTCTGCGAGCGTGCGCGAAGAAGACGCGGAGGAGAGTAGCGAGTTTGAGCCACCACTCCCTTACGTGGAGGAGCTTGCATCGCCAGTCAGACACCCAGCGCTTGCCGAGGTGATACCCGCAGAGGAAACGGGCGGAGACGGTGAGGAAGCGGAGGCAGAATCCATCGGGGGATCCAAGAAGGGATAGCTCACGCCGAGGTATTACCCGCAGCAGTGCAACCGAGTGGAGCGGCCTCCCCCACAATGTTAATATTTTTAAAGCCGCAAGAAGCGCGAGGATTGTTGTTATTGTTATTTCAAATATTAGTAAATACAAAGAAAACGAAGAAGCGAAATAGAGATTAATTTTATATTGTATGAGATACATAGCATTTAACTAGTACCTTACGGCCTGAGATTTAAAGTACGTTTTGAAAACAACCGCCGTGGTGAAGAGCGTAAGATGAAGCTCGCGCCGAGGCTGGAGCGCGACCGACTGTAGAAAAACCGGCGGCGAAAGGTGATGAACGCTCGCGGGCGCGTATAGAATAATAAGTAGATGAAAGTGTAACACGGAACATGTGTCCGCGGGGTAGCGATGATTAAAAGTAATTTATTATCTGTTTAAATTTTGTTTTGTTTTGCATATTTGCTCTCACTCAATTGGTTTTTGTTTGCTGACGCTTTCTTACTTCAAAGCCAGGGTGTCCACAGCGTGCCCATTTGCCCTTCGTTAGTTTAACGTTTCACACAGACACAAGCCGACGTCAACCGAACACCGGCTGAAGTCAATGTTGGGAGCGTAAAAATGAGCTCAGTCGCAAGAGCGATGTCAACAAAGTAGGTTGATGTCGCTTTACGTCGCATTTTGCATTTGCCTAATTATGATACACGCAGAAAAAAATTATGATTTACTTATCGCCTTCGCGTACAGATGAAGGCATAAGTTCAGGGCATGTTATTCGCAACTATTTTAAGCTTTAACGCATACACTATCTAACACCTAAGTTTGGGTAACCATGTATTATTTTAACTATATCATAATTTTTCATTGCGTGCAATAATAACGCCACTTTTCGTTTGCGCAGTGTAAAGCACACCAATACACTGACACATGCCAGCCTCGCTCACGTTGGACATGCCTGCTTCAAAGTTTCCGTTGCTCGCTCTCAGAGTACATAAAACCGTTTATTTTCTTTCGATTGCTCTCACGCGCTCTTTCGTTGTGTTCTGTTCGCCGCGTCTCAATTGCACTCAATTATACTCCGTTGTGTTGCTTTGTTTTATTCGTGAGTATTTCTTTCTTGTGAGCTTTTCTTGTATTGCCTTTAGAGTGGACCTGTTTCATTCTCAAGATATCCATATAATATATTTTTGTGATAGTAATATTCTATTATCTCTATATTTTATTACTATTAGGGGTGTGCCAGCCATCAAAACAAACCCGATTCCAACCTAAAACCAACCTCGAGCTGGTTTTAGGTGTGCCAGAGCCGAGTTCGAGATGATTTTGAAACCTCACGAAATTTGGCCCGAAATTTGGTTAATATAAGCAATATTAAATGTCTAATGAATATCAACTGTTACTTTTTCGAAAGGTAATTTTAAGCTTAGTTGTATATTGCAAATACATTTGAATTTAATACATGTTTTAATTCATGATTTTTGATTTTAATCAATCTTTAACAAATCTCTAAGACTATTTGCCGTTCTGTGTAAACGTGCAAAACCGTCCCTAACAAAGGAGCTGCCACCTTTTTTGGTTAACAATAACAATTATTCGGAGTCTTTAATAGATCAATTTTAAAGACACTTTTTTGTGACAAATAAACATAAAAAAATCTTACTTTAAGGTAACAAAATTGTGTACAGTTTGTTGTAAAATTAACTAAGTTATTGCAGCAAACCTTTTTTATGAGGTGGCAACGGTGGTGAGGTGGCGGTGTTTGTTAGGTGTGTAAATGTGTACAGTAAGAAGAAGAATTTAATTTATGGAAAGTCATTGAGCAGCCAAAATGTAGGTTAAATTAAAATTGCATTTAATTATTTGTTTTACATTTATTTCATTATTGGTCCATAGGGGAAAACACCGTTCACCTTTTGCACTTTTAAAATGTAAACAAAACCAGAGACGCCATTTACGAAGTACGTAGAACAGCTGTTCAAGCAAGCCATCACGGCAGGGCTGTCAAGCAACATGAGTTACTCGGCGGGCAAAATAGTAAATATTTATTTTGTATAAGAACTACAAGAGATTAGACCTAACATATTTTTATTTTACCATTTATTATATATAACACTAATGCCACTACGCCAACCTTGAAAACAATGACAAAAATAGCAAATACATTTTAGGCAATTTTCATTTTTGAAAGGTAGCAACTCTTTTGGCCATTTTCGTTTTACGTATTTGCTTCGAAACATTTAACCGAAAAATGAAATCTCCCTAACTTCGGATTTGAAAATCAGCTCGAGCCAAAATCTCCAGAGATTTCTGGCACACCCCCGTATAATTAAATTTTCCCTAGACTTTTATTTTTTTATAATTTCTGAATAATGTCTGTCGTCTGTTGTGCAAAGCAGTGTTAAGTCAGCGGCGACAACCCAAATGCGGCTTTTGTTTGCTGTTGGATGTGCGGTGCTTTTGCACACAAAAAATGTGCGAACATTTATGCCCGGTCCAAGGACAATATGAACACTTCAAATCTCGAGTGGCCGTGCTGGTCATGCCGAGAGTTGAAGAAGAATATTTATAATTTTTTTAGGCAGATGCAAGCTGGCTTTAAAGAGCTTTTCCTTTTATTTACAAAAGTATTTGAACTGTTATCAGTTCTGGATTCCCAATTTAAGAACAAAATAATCTTGAATTCGGAATCACCGAAGCGTAAGAAGCCATTTGTAAGTCGGTCTCCTAAATCTCCCTTAACCCTCCGTTTACCGCATGGGTCCAGCCAAACCCATTTAATTTTCAACTTAAATTTCAACATATAGTACTTCCGATTGGGCAAATCGACTGAAATTTTGTGACTTTTCCGAAATATTTGTTTTCTTCAAATTGCAAAAAGAAATTCCAGGATTCATGCCATACAAGGATAGATATAAGGATTATAAAATTTCTATACTTCGGTTTACCACATGGGTCTGGAAAGACCCCTACACATTTTGTATGGAATAGCATAAAAAATCATGAATTTTGATGATGCTGTGTGGTTTTTTATTGATACTAAGTTTATTCAAAATGTCAAATATCATTTCTTAGCATTGTGATAGCTTGAACTTTTAAGACGAAACTTCATTTTTGGATACCAGCTTGAATTTGTACACGGCAGGTTTCCTTTTTTCTATATATTGCTCAGCGCGCGTTCATTTACCAGGATGCAACCGTGCACGGCATATTTGATATTTTCGATATTTGTGAGTTTTACAACAGTTATACATATATATTTATAATCACTGATAAATTTGAATTATTTTTAATACGCGATGGCGTGGACAAAGTTTGAGCACAAACTTCGAATTGAGATTGGCAACGATTTTACAGAATGACATCCAAATGAATCCTGAAGAGGATATTGAAGTATTCGATGAAGACAATGGTGATATTGCGTCAGATATAGAAACGGACATGGTGATTGAACCAAACGAATTTTTGGAAAGCGACGCATTAATTGAAGAAGAACCGGCGATACTAAATAATATAATATATTAATATTATTTTAAAAGAGTTCAATTTGTCAGCAGTACTTAGGTCTTAATAATAAAAACTCGAAATAAGGTCTACCTGCATTTTTTCTACCCTTATTTTTCTTACTTTTATTAGTTTTTTCTTCATTAAAACAAAGGCAGAAGGCGTTGATATAAAAATGTGAAGCCCTATGATATGTAAACACACTAAAAGTCACGGCAAAAAGCAAAAATTCGCATACATTTATGTGAAAATATACTTGGGTCTGGCAAGGCCGATGTGGTAAACGGAAGGTTATCGAAACATGCGGTAAACGGAGGGTTAACGGAGGATCAGAAGAGAACTCGTAAAGTTCATAAAGTAAATGTAAGATCAAAAATAGCTTCAGTCCTGTCTCCAGATACTGGCGAGAAAATTGATGAAAATGGCATTAGCCCTATGGATGTTGCAACATCCGATCCCGGTCCTTGGGTTCAAAATGAGCTAAGCATTTCATATAATAATATATTTCAGAGTGCGGCTCCTACAGCGGGCTCTGTTGAGGGTGTGTTCTCAATGGCTCCCTCGGAGGTCGGTTGCGTTGAGGTGACTGACATACGAATCGAGCCAAATAGTCACATACCTCAGACTGCGGCTCATATAGGGGGCTCAGTCGAAAATATTTTTAAAAAAATTTGTAGGTGTTCCACCTAAAAAACATGTATTTGTTTTCTCGGCTACACCCTAATTTGACATCTGCAGATGTAAAGGTCTATATTCAGGCCAAATCCAAAGCCACACTTTCGGTTTAAATTTAAATTTGCATATGACCGTGATATCTCGTCTTTTAGAATGAGTGTTTAAAACCAAGATTTTAATGCTATTTGAATAACAAATTTTGGCCAGAACACATCGTAGTGAAAGAATATACTGTAAATAAAAATAAAAATCTGACTTCGATTGTATCCCCCTCTTTGGTGGTTGGGCCTAGTACTTCTGATAGTTAAAAAAAAAAACAACCTCCTTCTTATTGGGCTATCAGAATGTAAGAGGACTTTGTAGTAAACTTAGTACTTTGTATCTTAATAGGCAATTTTTTTCCTTTTCATGTCGTTGCCTTCACCGAAAAGTGGATAAGACAAGACATACTTAATTCTGAAATATTATCAAACAGATTCTGCATCTATAGAAAGGACCGTACTCTGCGCCGAGGTGGCGGGGTGCTTATTGCTGTTGATAAGGACTTTCCCTCTGAGACAGTAATTTTAGGTGGTTCTATGGATATAGAGTTTGTTGCTGTAAAGTTAAATATTAATGGTGTTCGAATTTACATTTCTTGTTCCTATATACCACCTTTATCTAACAACTCTGTTCACAGGGAACATTTGTCGGCAATACTTTCCATTTATTCTATGCTTTCTGATCGTGATATTCTTGTAGTTCTTGGTGATTTTAATATTGCTGATGCTACTTGGATTTCACGTCCGGACTCAAGCGTGTTGACCCCCATGGTGCAGACTGATTTTCTGGTTGGTTTATTTGAAATGTCATTGGGTCAGATCAATGGCAATCCAAATTTTCTTGGTAAAATGCTTGATTTGGTATTTGTTTCGGATCCATCCACTCTATCTGTGTCAAGATCCCTTCCCATATCCACTCCCGAAGACATATACCACCCGACGTTGGAGGTGTTGATCACTTTGCCTGCCTGTGCCGTACGCCAGTGTAGTGAACCATTAAGACGGGTACGTCAATTTCGGAAAACCGATTTTGTAAAACTTACCCGGCTCTTAGAATTGGTTGACTGGTCGCCCCTCTATGGTTCTGAGGACTTGGATACGGCAATCAGTATTTTTTATTGCACCTTAGAAAATTTATTCGATAAGTGTGTCCCTTTTGGTAGGCCAAGTAGGAAAAACAAACCTGCGTGGTTTACACGAGAGTTGACTGCCCTTAAAAATATAAAATCTAAGTTTTATAAGAGTTTCAGAAAATCTGGCTTTTCTGTTGATTACTCTTCATACTTGATCAGGCCATTGCCGATTTATTTGCCGAATTTTTTCAAACAACATACAGTTCATTTGATAATCAGGTTGATCTGCCTTACCCGTATCAGGTTGAAGGCTCTAATTGCATTTTTGGACCAAGAATCACGGAGTGTTCATTACTAAGTGATCTACAGGGTAATAAGCCTGTATTTTCCCCGGGACCTGACGGCCTACCAAGCTGTGTGCTTAAGTACTGTGCTGATGGTCTCTTAAAGCCTTTGCATAAATTGTTGAGTTTGTCTATTGAGAAATGTTCATTTCCTAATATCTGGAAAGAATCATTTATTATTCCGCTCCATAAAAAAAGAGACAAGTCTAATGTTCAAAATTATAGGGGTATCTCCAAATTGTCTGCTATACCAAAAATGTTTGAGAAATTGATAACTTCTCAATTACAACATTTTTGCAGATCTATCATTTCACCGTGCCAGCATGGCTTCGTCAAACAAAGATCTACTACCACTAACCTGTTAGAATTTTCTTCACATGTTGTTAAGGGCTTTCAAAATAAAATGCAAACGGATGTTATTTACACTGATTTCAGTAAGGCATTTGACTCGGTTAATCACTACCTTTTACTCCATAAACTTCAACTTCAAGGCTTTCCAAGCAATCTTATTCGGTGGATAAGGGAATATTTATTTCATAGAACACAGAAAGTCTGTTTTAATGGCTCTGTCTCTAAGTTGGTTCATGTCACCTCCGGTGTTCCGCAAGGAAGTCACCTTGGACCTTTATTATTTTCACTGTTCATCAACGACCTTCCATCTGTTATTGACCACTCTCGTGTTCTAATGTATGCTGAAGATGTAAAATTATGCATGTCGGCTGATGCTCTTTTGTCTGCTCAAAAATTACAGATTTAAATAATTTTCAAAATTGGTGTCGCGTTAAGGGGGGAAATCCATGTAGAATTTTAAAAAAATCGATTATTTTTTTTGGCTTATTAAATAGTTCAATATGATTATAATATTCTCCCAAAATTTCAAAATCGATCCGAGTAAAATCCTAAGAGATAGACCCTTCAGAAGTTCCGCCCACTTGGCGATGTCAGTGCAGTGTGAAACTTTAAACGCGTTTATCTCGAAACTGTATTCTTAAAAACTGCTCGATTTGTTTGAAATTCGGAGAGGACTTTCTCTACATTACTACCGGAAGGATTAACCTAAAACTTTTGATATTTCGCGTTGAAAAATTACTTTTTAGGGGCTAAAAATGTCACAAAAATAGCCCTAAATTCGAACTTTTTTCCAAAGGCTTATTTTATAATGAATTTTATAGTTTTTTTTTTTTAATTTTTTAGGTTTATCCTCTCCGTTAATATCTTATAAAAAGAAAACACTTAAAATTTTGTTTGTTTCAGATCGATAGTTTGAGAGCTACAAATGGAGCAGTTTGGGACCTCGTGCCGTAGGCAGCCGACAAAAAATGATCCAGAGCCGCCATTTTGGAAAAAAAAATAAAAAAATAGTTTTGTACTGTTAAAAGGTTAAATAAACTTGCGTTAAAATTTCAAAACAATAGAATTATTTTATCACCTTTAAAAATACGTTTAAAAAATGACCGATTTTGAGGCTTCTACATGGATTTCCCCCCTTAACTTACTAAATCTTAATTGCAATAGATGTTAAGTCATGTCTTTCTATAGACGCCTGCCCTTTACAAATATATATATTCTTGAAGGTAGCCCGCTTGATCGCATTGAATGGGTTGACGATTTAGGTATAATTTGTGACCCGAAACTTAAATTTCACAAGCATATCTCTTCCGTTGCAAATCGAGCCTCTAAAACCTTGGGGTTCATTAAGCGTCTTTTGTACGTCCTATTCTTGAATATGGATCTTGTATCTGGTATCCTAAATACAGAATTCACCAGGATAGAATAGAATCAGTACAAAAACAATTTTTGCTCTTTGTCCTTAGGGGACAAAATTGGGCCACTAACATTAACTTACCTTCCTATCACAGTAGACTTTTACTAACAAATCTTCCTTCTCTTTCTGATCGCAGAACAATGCTAGATGTAGTCTTTTTACATAAACTAATAAATGGTGAAATTGATTCCTCTGAATTAATCAGCCAAATAAGTTTTACTGTACCGATCAGAAGAACAAAAACTGTTTTACCCATCGCTCTTCAAGCTTGTTACTCTAACTATGCTACACTATAACGATTTGTCCTACATAATAAATAGTGCCACTTTTATTGGTTCTCGTTAAAAGCTAGTCTTATGTCATTTGTCTTCATGTTCGCGATCTTCGTAACCGTACGCTATGCGGTGTGCCCCTCGTCCAATAATTTAAATAATTGAAAAAAAATAAATCCATCGCAGGTGAACCGCGATGGTGTTTTATTTTTACGTGCACGTGTACTCGTGCATTAGAGTATAAGTGTACGTAGTCTGCTTCTAGTGGTACAGTGAATCGTTCGGTGTGGGTGTTTCTTCCCCCGATACGACTATAACGCTGCGCGTTCACTTGTCGGCGTGGTTATTCCTTATACCCCCGAGTTAGTGTAAAGCCCTGACCGCGTGGCTAGAGGAGGCTGTTTTTTGCAATAATCTGCCAGTGCGTGTAGCTAGAGTCGAAACGCATGTATTTTGATTTTGTTTATAAGCACACTTGCGTACAGATCCTCAGCTTGTACGTCGGTCTGGCGCCAATTTCAAATAACCAGCTAAGCTCGGTAAGGTTCGTGAGCCACTACGTGGCCGACGTAGGTAAGAGGATAAGATAAAGAAGTCAATAGCTTACCTCTCTTGGATGACCTGATATTTGTTGATTGTTGGCGGTGCTGCAGCGCGTATTTTTCCCGGTTCCTCTGGATGGCAACCGTAATCTTCCCCCTTAATCCAATTTTCGTAGCGTTCGGGCTGAAAGTGGCGCACAAATGTCTCCATTGAAATTTTTACCATATCACTTCGACATTTGCAAATGCTTGCACGCTTGCCATACTCAATCCAACGCTTGGAAGCAAAATTTGTGGACTCGGCTCCGTTGAACCCATGGTTGAAGCCAGCATGATAGCCGAATGGAAATGTAATCATTATTTCACCAGCTTCCTGAGTTATCTTATTAAAAGGTATGTTGTGCTGGCTTAAGACTTTTGGACTAATCATTGTCATTTTGTGACGCAGATGGGCATTACACTCCTGATAGGTATCGGCAAAAGTCTCATTAGCCAGTTTTTCCAAACGTCTGCCAAATTTTGGGGGAACAGCATACCAAGTCTTTGGTGCACCAAAGTGCAAGTAGTTAATAGAATACAAATCCATATCTTCGGTGTGCCAAGCGAATGAGCTTTTCCACATGCCGAAATACAAATAGGCCGTATTGACACCATCTATTTCAATACCATAATCTGTGTTAACCAGATTCAGTATGGTATCTAATCGTCCAATATTCCACACATCCAAGTCCTCGTCACTCAGACTGCCTTTAATATCGGCCGCATAAAGTGGAGATATATAAGTTATGTTCTTCCAGTATTTGCGCTCCAGATCGTCATAGTCAACATGGCGTGGTGTCTGATGTAGCTCCGAATGAGCCTTTTCCATAAACTGGCGGAGTGTCATTTGACGACGCTCTGTTATGTTCAGTTGCTGATATTTTCCATGAGCGCTGCCAAAAAAAATTAGCCAAGCCATCTAGACTCCATTTATTTGCATTCACTTACCCAGTGACGAGCTGACAAGTCGGCGGTGGTATAGTCATATTTATATTTTCAATATCATAGCCCGATTTGCGTGGAATCCATTCAACAGGAGGAATAACTTTAACCAGGCCAGCCCTATGTGCCCCACGTGATTCCATATACTCGATGTAGGCGGAAAAATCACAAAATTCTTCGTATGTGGGTCGAAAGGTCATAATCCTTGGTATATTTTTGTCATCGTCTTCGCCAAAAGTTAAACGCCCTGACATTATTTTAACAAATGCAGCATAAATCAAACTTATAAGTGTTGATAAATAAACTTTGCCTTTTAACTAGTGTTGTGTCGTTTGCGGACGAACGAACAAAAAAGAACTGTTGACTGAAGTGAACGAACTGAATAAGTTCATCTTCATCGTTCTTTTCTGTTCCGTTGCTTTTGTTCTTTAGATCGTTCTTGTAGTAGTTTTGAACTATTCAAATATGTATGCATTTAATAGCTTCTGAAAAAATCATGCAAAACGTTAATACATTTTTACTTTATTTTTCAGCACAGAAAAAGCGTGATAGTAGAAAATGGAAAATCCTTTTGTACCTTAAATATGTTTAATTACAAACTACAGATAAAAATTAATTTATAAAGTAAATCATTTATAATTGTGGCATATTATTCCGCATTAAAACAAATATCAAACAAACACATAACAAAGCGGGCTAAAATTTAACGAACAAAGACAAACACAAAAACGAACGCTGAACAAAGATAAACAAGTTAGGTAATAAATTCGAACGAACAAAATGAACGACTTAGTTCACTAATTGAAAAAGAACGAACGAACGTATTCAGCAATTTGAACGAGGTTTACCCAACACTACTTTTTACTAACTTGCCAGTGCTGGATAACACTCTTCAAGTGCTGGAATATGTCTGAACCAACCGTATGTCACTAAAATTTGAAGACAAATGAGTATTGGCGCACTTTTAATAGTTGCTTATTACTTTTAAAAAATACACAGATTTATATGTATAAATCATTGTATCATTTCATTTTAGAAAAACACTTAAAATGTAATGCTTACAAATGCAAGTATAAATTTGAAATTCGCAACAGGTGTGATTAAATCGGTTTTAATTGATGCTTACTTGGAATTTCAGTTTAATTATCAGTTGATAAGACTAAACCTTGCAAATCACATACTATACACTAAAAATTGATAAGCTAATTGGGGGATACAAAAATTAACTACAGTACGATAAAGTATTTGTATTTCTGTATTCCATATAACCGCATAAAAAGTGAAATACTTTTAAATTATAATACGATAACAAGATAAATCACTATTCAGGTCTTTAATCTTTTACAACAACGAAATTGACTGACGGTAAACAATGCCCGTATTCGACAACTCACGGCTATCTCAATTCGAGCAGCAACAGAAAATGAGAAAAATGGCAGTATAAAAGCTACAGGTAAAGGCATTTTTTGTTACAGTCGTCAATCAACGCCGAGAGAAATTAATCGTAAAACCAAAGGAAGTGCTTTCGTGGGCTCGCATAAGCTGAATATATTTGAAGAAAAGAAAGGCAATAAAAGCAAATACAAATTTTTGCTATGGGTCTTAATAGCACTAAGGACAGGTCAACAAAACGTAAGTAAGCTAAAGTAAGCTGTTGTTACTGTGTGTTAATTCAATGATTTCTCGCTCAATTATGTGCAATTTTTAATAAATATATAATATAGAAGCAATTCAAAAAACTCATTTAAACAAAATAATACATTTTTATTGCGTGTTAATTGCCAGTGATTTCCTTAATATGGTTTTGTAATCAGCTCGCAGAGGTTGTTGATATGCGATGGAGTCTAGAAGTGGAGCACTTAAACTTACTAAGACAATACATATATTGAAAAGAACAAAAAAAATTTCAGTCGGACGCAATCGACTGCGAAATACTCTGATGGTGGTATAAAATAAAATTTAAATGCAAATGACTATCTTAATAATATGTGTTTAATTCAAAGACTTTTTCTACCGTCGCTATTCTACCGGCGAAACTAAAGTCTTTGTAAACGAAACATCGATATTTCTGTTCAAATTACTAATGGCGGTCAAGGTGTGCAATCAGTACAACAAAAAATTCTTGTCAGGAATTTGTGCTATATTTTGAAAATATGCGACACAAAAATCTAAAGTGTGACCATAGTCTACTAGCCTGAAGTAAACAAATAGCATTTTGCCTTAAATTTTTTTAAGGCACAATGTCACTCTGATCAATTAACTTTAAAATGACCGGATTGACACCGTACATGCAACTTTTGGATTATGGTAATAGGAGAGGCGGGTAACAAGTTGTTCAAAATATTACATATTAAATAACCTGGTTACTTCAGTCTATCTGTTTATCAATAATAAAAAGCGTTTTGCTCTCTCTGCATCTCGTTGCGTTCCCTCATCAGCTCAAGGACCTCTTCCTGGGACGCCTAGCAGGAGTTGCCGTCTCCTGCTGAACCCCCATTTCGTTTGGGTCCAGCACAATAATACCGTCCCGTGTCGATTGAAACTACCGCTCTTGTGCATTGTTTATGGCAAACGTGTTCAGAAATTCGTTTAATTTGCTAAACATTTGCAATGTTAAAGTGGATCCTCTTCTTGGGCCGATTTTCTGCTTCTCTTGCCTGAAACAAATTGCCGATATTAAACAGTTTTAATATAAAAACTTCCATGCATCATACCTATACTGTCTTGTGAGGTTGTCCACTTTCGTCCTCACATCATTGTGCCACTATCCATCGCCTGTATTTTAATTCCTACCTCTTGGTACTCATATGTTTTTTTTTTCGCATACCACGTAAATCGTCTATACACATCCTGTTTTTCTGGCGTCCAACCAAGAGCTTTGATGTGTCTTTTTTACATAATTGAACAATTTTAAAAATATAATGTTCCCGCCATGTTTAAATTGCCTACATTTTCGTTGCGAATGATAATTTTTTAGTGGTGGAATAAAAATAACGAAACTAACAGCAGTAAACGAACTTAGAATGGGAACAATTCCAGAAGATGTTGGAATATTTTGGTAATATTCGGCACGTCAACTTTGAACGTAACATCATTGATGCTAGATGTTAGATGTGCCCGTGTGTGAATTGTGTATATGGTAAGTGGGGAACCCGATTTCGATTTCAAGGCTGCAGGATTGTAGTTTTCGATAATTATTTAAAATTATTGCTGTTAACGCAGTCCCCATGGAAACTTTAATAAGGTTCGTCATTTGCATTATCAATTTAAATCGACATCGAAAAGGTGCATGTAAACAGTTGAACTGTGTTAATGCAATTAATAAGTGAAAAACTAACTAGAATCAAATATATATTAAAACAAGTTTTTCTCCTTGCAGTCGGAAGCAACCGACTGCGGAATAGTCAGATACTAGTATAAGCCCGGAGTCTGCTTGCAAATGGTGATTACGTGGGTGACAGGGGTGGTCCGGGTGTGGAATATCGCCAACTGTATTGTTACCAAATTTGGTGACTCTAGTTTAAAAACTGTGAAAGATAACTGAATTTTCGAATTAAAAGGTGGGCGGCAAAGGTTTGCGTGGCATCGAAATTTTGTATACAGATTTTCGGTAGATGTCACCATCTATCTTCCTACCAAATTTGGTGATTCTAGCTCAAAAGCCGTAAGAGATAAATTTATTTCCGATTTAAAAAGGTGGCCGGTCAAATTAAGTGACTCTAGCTAAAATCCGGGAAAAGATAATTGAATTTCCGATTTTAAAAGGTGGGTGAGGCATCCAAATCTTTGGAATCTGTCACCAGCTGTCTTCCTGTCAAATAAGTGAGTCCAGCTTAAAAACTGTGGAAGGCACATGCATTACTATTTTGGAGAGGGGTCTGGTGGCGACAGGAGTGGTAGTGGCATCCAAAATTTTTTTTTTTATGTAGATGTTTGGAGAATTTCTTTGGCTATCTTGATACCAAATTTGGTGACCCGCTCAAAAAATGTAAAAAATACAGGCATTCTAGTTTTAAAATGGCGGGGGCTGGAGGCGGCAGGTGTGTGCGTGGCAGTCAAATGTTTTAAGCAGTTTTTTGAAGAGCTTTATTACCTTTTTTTCCACATAATTTGGTGACTATAGCCCAAACTCAGTCGAAAATATGAAAATTTTCGATCAAAAAGAAGGTTGCCATAGGTGGGCGTGCCAACTAAATTTTGAATGCAGATCTTCGGGAGATGTTTCCATCAAATTTTGTGACTCTAGCTTAGAATCATTTAAAGTTACGGGCGATTCTGATTTCACAAGGTGCCGTGGTGGCTGGGGGCGGATGGGGTGAGCGTGGCCTATAAATTTTCAATGCAGTTTTTTGAGAGTTTTTGGTGGCTTAAGCACAGAAACTATGGAAGTTATAAACGATTTCGGTTTTAAAGAGCAGTTGGCTGGGAGTGGAAGGAGTGGAGCTATACATTTTGGTGCAGTTTTTTGGAGAAGGGTATCACCTTTCTTGGCACCAAATTTGGTGGCCCTTGTCAAAAAACTGTGGGAAACTATAGGTGTTTCAGGTTTCAATGAGCTGGGGCTGTGGGCGGAAGGGCATGGCACCAAAATTTTTGATGCACTTCTTGAGGGATATCTAAAGCAGCGGTGGGCAAGCCCTAGCTCATGCTGCTCCCACCGTTACTTTGGCTTGCTCGCGATTGTCGACGATACAACAACCAGAAAATAAAACTAAACAACAAACACACAGCAAATGCTCCAGTTTCGGCTGCGAAAGGTTCCGTTATAAAGTGTTCATTTTGCTATATATTTGTGCGAAAAAGTAAAGTTGGTTTTGATGCTTTTTGATTTTAACCACATGATAAGCGTACGACTTGCAAATTTTTCAAAGTAAAATTAGTAATGGCGGAAAAAATTCACTAAAGAATTTCTTTAAATGTATAATTTTTTGCTCATTACAACCAACAACAACCGCACAGATTTTTCGTCGCGACGCACAGAGCAATAAAAGTGTTCATTTTCGTTTAATTTATGACCTCAGAAGTTGTGTTTGTTGTTGATGTTGTAGTGCTCTCGATTGCAAATTTCGTGCCCACCGCTGATCTAAAGATATCTTTTCAAAAAATTTGGTAACTCTAGCTGTAAAAATGTTGGAAATATATTGGTTTTATCGATTTGCAGTCATCAATTATATCGATTTCCCAGCCCTTTCAACTGGACACTTAGGCCCAATTTCTCCATGTTAGTCAAAATATTCTAAGTTTAGTCGAATTTGAGTTTCTCAATGTTCGGTTAGCACTTACTTATCTGATGCCTGGAGGTCCGGTTACCACTTATACCGATGCTAAGTCCCGATATATAAATATCAATACAATCCTCGAACGGAGAACAGCTGACTCAAGCTGACACTTGCATTGTTTATTTTTTTTTTATGAAGCAAAGTTGCAAAATGCTTATTTGAGTCTTTTAGGTCCACAAACACATGCTCCTTTACTACTAAAAAGTTTTTCCCTCGTTGCCGTTTACAACAGGGCTCATAGAAAGTTATATATACATTTTGATGTGCGACATGCAGCAGTTTGGGAGTCACAGACAAAAACAAAACCAAAAGAACAGCTGAATCCCCGATAAGGTTGGCAACACCTTTCGGTGATAGTGATATACCGAAGATAGGTAACTTTGGCTTTGATAAAACCAAATTGGATAACTGAAGTATAACTCGAGCATAAAAGTAATTCCGAAGTTAACTTATTCAAAGTATAACTGGACATTGAGAAATTGGGCCCAAGGCCATTGAGTTTCTCAATGTTCGGCTAGCACTTACTTATCCGATGCCTGAAGGTCTGTTTAACACTTATACCGATGCTAAGTCCCGATATATAAATATCAATACAACCATCGTAAGGCGAACAGCTGACTCAAGCTGACACTTGCATTGTTTATTTATTTTTTATGAAGCAGAGTTGCAAAATGCTTATTTGAGTCTTCTAGGTCCACAAACACATGCTCCTCAACAACTAAAAAGTTTTTCCCTCGTTGCCGTTTACAACAAAGCTCATACGCAACTGCCTTAACAATGCTGGCTACCATGGCCGAATTGCTCGTCGCTGGCCATACATACCATACAAAATCTAACAAATAAAAGAGGCTGGCTGGCTAAGCCAAATTGTTACTGGTAGACCGTCATATTAAGTGACAAATCAAAATTTAATATTTTTGGGAAAGACGGTCCTTCAAAAGTCTGGCGCAAAGTGAATGAGTCTATAAAGGAAAATAATATAATTCCCACAGTTAAGCATGGTGAAGGAAATGATATAGTTTGGGGGTGTGTATCTGCAGCTGGAGCTGGAAGAATGGTTTTCATCACTGAGAAAATAAATCAGCACGTGTACAAGAAGATTATAGCTGAAAATTTACATGCTAGTCCCACCGAGCTAGGCCTAGATCCAAAAACATACATCTTCCAGAAAGATAATGATTCAAAACAAACAACTTATAGTGTCCAGAAATGGGTTAACTAAGGCCCAATTTCTCAATGTCCAGATTAACTTGGAATAAGTTAACTTCAGAATAACTTCTATGCTCGAGCTATACTGCAGTTATCCAATTTGGTTTTCTCAAAGCCAACGTAACCTATCATCGTTATAGCACTATCGCCGAATGGTGCTGCCAACCTTAACGGGGATTCAGCCGTTCTTTTGGTTTTGTTTTTGCCTGTGACTCCCAAACTGCTGCATGTTGCTTATCAATATGTGCAACGAGGGAAAATCTTTTTAGTTGTTAAGGAGCATGTGTTTGTGGACCTAGAAGACTCAAATAAGCATTTTGAAACTTTGTTTCATAAAAAAAATAAAATAAACAATGCAAGTGTCAGCTTGAGTCAGCTGTTCGCCTTCCGATGATTGTATTGATATTTATATATCGGCACTTAGCATCGGTATAAGTAGTAAGCGGACCTGCGCATCGGATAAGTAAGTGCTAACCGAACATTGAGAAACTCAAATTCGACTAAACTTAGAATAAGTTGTGTAACCGGACATTGAGAAATTGGGCCTAAGTCAACTATGAACCATATTCGACGAAAAATACTTTTAAATTTCGAGTGTACGAATAAATGTTGCGCTGACTGTAAGCAGAAAATAACACAATGTTGGGCTGACTGTAAGCAGAAAAGAACACACACCGAAAAGATAAGTAGTATACTTTTGAACGACACTTCGTTTTCTTATGAATCAAGTTTTTAGCTAATCAAATATTTGCACTGCGGTTGCTGCCTCTTTACAAAAAGATGACAAATTTTTAAAATCTTAAATACATTTTTATACCCTTATGATGCTAGCACATTACTGTTTTTTGTTTTGTTTGTTTTTTTGTGCAATTTTGTAACGATTTTCTTTGCATTCCCTGCTAAAGATTTATACCCCGAACTCATAAAATGGGTAAGAGGGGTATAAAGGTTTTGTGCAAAAGTATGTAACAGGCAGAAGGGAGCATCTCCGACCCTATAAAGTATAGGTATAGGGTTGATTAGCATCAACAGTTGAGTTGAAAATGTTTTTATGTAAAAATAAAAGAAAATCTGTTAGAATTTCATTGAAATCGGTTGAGAAACACCAGAGATATCAAAGATTGAAGTTTAGTCACAGATGCATACAGACAATGGCTGTACGCGTTAAGTATAGGGTTCGGGGTATCTCCTAGTCGGGAAATCTCGACTAGAGCCTTCTTACTTATTTAATTTAAAACGTCTAATTTTACGTTGTTAGTCTGAAAATACCTGAAACAGCTTTAAAGTGCATGTGCATATCTTCTAAAATAATCAAGCAAACGCAAATAGTTTTTAATAAAATATTTACAAAACGACGTTAAAAATGTGAAAGATGTTGGCAGCGGTGAACGTGACATTCATATTTTTATACTCTGCTATCGTAGGTAATGAGTTTATTGGGTTTGTGCAATGTCCGTTATAGTGATCATGGATTAAAGCAATTTTATTCGACACCCGAAAAGCTAGAGACTTTAAACTTTGGAAATATGTTTGTCTATGGGTGGGTCAGACAAAGTGTCAAGTTTGAGGTACCACGCCCTCTAGGGTGCTGGGGATTAGCCTGCTCCTTGAATTCGGAAACGCCTTTACCTTGCACAGTTTTGGTGCCAAGAAAGGTGATGACGTTCTCCAAAAATCTGCATAACCCTTCCGACTGCAAATTTTCACTTGTTTTTGCAGATCTTTGTTTGGACTTGTTATCGATGTCGTCCCAATCTTGACACTTTGCAAATTTTTTAGTCCCCAGCTTTAAGATTGTCGAAAATATTTGAATTTATACGGACGAAAAGACAGATGGACATTACAGAAACTCACTATATTATATACCTTCAGTAGCAGAGTATATGCATCAACATTACAGTGGAGGGCAATCCAGCTAGTGATGCGAAAGGCGACTAAAAATAAATTCGGGAAGAATAAACAATTTGCTACGATTGTCCGATTAAGATTGTTTCCTATCAAAATGTACTTATCACTAAAAAAAATCGCATATCTAAAACTTTGGTACCTAACCAGGTTCGTAGACATGCCGGATGGAGAGAAAAATTCCATTGTTTTTATACTTTGATACCGAAGGTCTCATAGTATATTGGTTTTGTGCAATGTCCGTCATGGTGTCTGTCTGTCCGTCCGTCCGTCAGTATGAACGCAACTTTTTTCGACACCCGTAAAGCTAGAGACTTGAAACTTTGCAATTATGTTTGTCTGTAGGCGAGACAGATAAAGTGTGTAGATTGGGCTGCCACGCCTACTAGGAGGCTGGGAAATCGATAAAATCGATAACTGAAAACCGATAAAACCATATATTTCTCACATTCCTGCAGCTAGAGTTACCAAATTTTGCACGAAAATAGCTATTCACGTCCATGAAAAAACTGCATCAAAATTTTAGATGCCACGCCCACTCCTTCCGCCCCCATCCTCCCTGCTCCTTGAAATTGGAAACGCCTATAGTTTTCACATTTTTTGGGCTAGAGCTACCAAATTTTTTCTCTATATAGGTAATGACGTTCCCCACACCTTCCGCTCCCTACCCCCACCGTTGTTAAAACTGTTATGGGTGTATCTTCCACATTAATTGAACTAGAGTCACCAAATTCGGTAGAAAGATAGATGGCAACATCTACCAAAGATCTGCATCAAAATTTTGGATGCCACGCCCTCCCAAGCCACCCGCCTTATAAAATCGGAATCGGCTATATCGTTAACAGTTTTTAAGCTAGAGCCACCAAAATTGGTAGGAAGATAAATTGTGACATTTAAAAGATTTGATTCAAAAATTTGGATGCCACACCCACCTCTGCCGCCCACCGTCTAAATATGGAAGCTTAGTTATCTTTCACAGTTTTTGTGCTAAAGTCACAAAATTTGGTAACATCATAGCTAGCGATGTTTAGCACCCGGCCCATTCCCTTGCAAGCAGACTCCTTACCATCCGTTCTTTTACTGGTATCAAAGTATTCCGCAGTCGGTTGCGTCTGACTGCAACGTTTTCACTTGTTGATTATCGAATTGACACATGGATTTTTTAAATCCAACAAGTCAATTTAAAACTATGAGCATTCTAAAATAGGGCAAACTTACAATGACAAGTCGGTAATTGCGCGTTTTTCTTTTTGTCCGTTTATATCAAATCGTTGAGATAGAGTTGTAAAATATTTGCATCCAGCCACAAATGCTATAGATATTATTATAATTATTATTGGACGTAGATGTACTAAGAAAAACACTACATTCAAGTGGCCCAACGATACCAAGCACCGGCTTGTTAACGCGCGGACCCAAGCAAAAAGCTACCAACCTCCCGCCCAACTGACCGAGGGGCACACCGCATAGCGTACGGTTACGTAGATCGCGAAACCGTAGACAAATGACGTAAGATTAACTTTTTAAGAGAACTAATATAAGTGACACCGTTTATTAAGTGGGAAAATTCGTTTTAGTTTGAACATAAAATCCGAAAACGGTTATGATTAGCATAGTTAGAGTGACAAGCCTTAAGAGCAATGGGTAGAAAATTCCTTGTCGTTTTGATCGGAACAGCAAAACTAATTTGGCTGATTAATTCCGAGGAACCAATTTCACCATTTATTAGTTTGTGTAAAAAGACTACACCAAGCATTGTTCTGCGATCAGCAAGAGAAGGAAGATTTATTAGTAAAGGTCAACTGTGGTAGGAAGGTAGGTTAATGTTAGTATCCCAGTTAAATCTCCTAAGGGCAAAGAGCAAAAATTGGTTTTGTACTGATTCTATTCTATCCTGGTGAATCCTGTATTTGGGATATCAGATACAAGATCCATATTCCAAAAAAGAACGTACCAGAGACGTATAAAGTGTTTTGGTTATATAGGGATCAAATTCTTTCGACCAGCGCTTAATGAACCCCAAGGTAGTAGAGGCTCGATTTGCAACTGAAGAGATAGCTTGTGAAATTTGAGTTTTGGATCAAAAAGGATACATAAATCATCAACCCATTCAATGCGATCAAGTGGGCTACCATCAAAAAAATATATATTTGAAAAAGGAAGGCGTCTATAAAAAGACATGACTTTACATTAATTGCAATTAAGATTTAGTAAGTTAACACGACACCACTTTTGAAAATTATCTAAATCAGTTTGTAATTTTTGAGCAGACAACAGAGCAGTACCCAACATGCATAATTTTACATCGTCAGCATACATCAGCACTCGAGAGTGGTCAATAACAGATGGAAGGTCATTGATGAAAAGTGTAAATAATAAAGGTCCAAGGTGACTTCCTTGCGGAACACCGGAAGTAAAATGAACCACCTTAGAGACAGCGTCATTAAAACTGACTCTCTGTGTTCTATGAGTTAAATATTCCCTTATCCACCGAATAAGATTGCTTGGAAAACCTAAAAGTTGAAGTTTATGAAGTAAAAGGTAGTGATTAACCGAGTCAAATGCCTTGCTTAAATCAGTGTAAATAACATCCGTTTGCATTTTATTTTGAAAACCATTAACAACTAGTGCCGTAAATTCTAACAGGTTAGTGGTAGTAGATCTTTGTTTCATGAATCCATGCTGGCACGGTGAAATTAAAGATCTGCAAAAATGTTGTAATTGATGAGTTATCAATTTCTCAAACATTTTTGGTATAGCAGACAATTTGGAGCAGACATGTCCAACGTGAGCGAGGCTGGCATGTGTCAGTGTATTGGTGTGCTTTACACTGCGCAAACGAAAAGTGGCGTTATTATTGCACGCAATGAAAAATTATGATATAGTTAAAATAATACATAGTTACCCAAACTTACGTGTTTGCTAGTGTGTGCGTTAAAGCTTAAAACAGTTGCGAATAACATGCCCTGAACTTATGCCTTCATCTGTACGCGAAGGCGATAAGTAAATCATAATTTTTTTCTGCGTGTATCATAATTAGGCAAATGCAAAATGCGACGCCAAGCGACATCAACCTGCTTTGTTGACAGCGCGCTTGCGACTGAGCTAATTTTTACGCTGACTTCGGCTTGTGTCTGTGTGAAACCATTAAGCAAGTACACGTAGAGGAGTCAAACGCAAAAAATCCAATAGCCTAATTGGTCCAATTTGCGGAGGAACCACCCTCATTCGGCTGCTGAAAGCATCGAGCCGAACGCAAATTTTGACTCGATACAGACGGACTGCCAGCAATTTGCTGTGTATGCGTCTGTATGTCAGCGACGTGATCGCCGTTAGGTGTATATATGTGTATATGTATGTTTCTGTATGCTGTTTGCTCTGAGCTGCTGTATATTGTGGAAGGGGGATAGCAGCAGCAGAGTGCGAACAACAACAACACATGAGCATTTTTCTGTATTTGGTGGCTCCGAGATCAAATGAAGCAAAAATCATTTGGGCGAATGTATACTTAAATACACATATATATGTGTGTGTGTATGCGCATGCATATTTTTTCAGTTTTTGATGGCTCTCAAGTGATTTGGGATTTTGTTACTTTTCTAGCAACGCATATCAATGTGTGTGTGTGTCATGTGTATGTTCATGTGCAGCACATTTGAATGTATGCGTAGCAATTGCCTTGGCTATTCTTGACCTGTCTCAATTTTTATGATTTTTTAGCAATTGTATTAAAAGTAAGGATAGCTATAAAATTAATGTTATTAAATGATAATTTTTTATTTATTTTTAAAATGCATCTTAATCATTAAGATGCATTGCCCATAGTTCATAGTACATATGATTAATAATAATTTATATATTTTAATATATATATGTATATAATTATATATTATATATTTGTGTTCTCGTGACCCTAAAACATCATAACTAAATCTATATTAAATACCGACAGCCAATATTTAAAATTAAAATTTGGCGCGCATTTTAATCTGCCTACAAAACACAGGCAATTTCAGTTTTTTCACTTTCTGGTCATCCATACTCTTTCGAGATATTAGCTATATGACACCAGCAAACAACTTTGCCACACAACTACCATGCAGTTGCTCATTTACATATAAAATATGCACACATATTCCGAAAGAGTATAAATGGTTCATGTGTCGGCAGCTGGAAGAAAATCACAGGCTCGCGGCAACTGCGTGCCAACAAAAAACCTTTTCTCTACTCAATAAACACACACAAGTTCAAGCGATCTCAACAGAAATACAGTTCTGAATACTCTTTCGGAATATGTGTGCATATTTTATATGTAAATGAGCAACTGCATGGTAGTTGTGTGGCAAAGTTGTTTGCTGGTGTCATATAGCTAATATCTCGAAAGAGTATGGATGACCAGAAAGTGAAAAAACTGAAATTGCCTGTGTTTTGTAGGCAGATTAAAATGCGCGCCAAATTTTAATTTTAAATATTGGCTGTCGGTATTTAATATAGATTTAGTTATGATGTTTTAGGGTCACGAGAACACAAATATATAATATATAATTATATACATATATATATTAAAATATATAAATTATTATTAATCATATGTACTATGAACTATGGGCAATGCATCTTAATGATTAAGATGCATTTTAAAAATAAATAAAAAATTATCATTTAATAACATTAATTTTATAGCTATCCTTACTTTTAATACAATTGCTAAAAAATCATAAAAATTGAGACAGGTCAAGAATAGCCAAGGCAATTGCTACGCATACATTCAAATGTGCTGCACATGAACATACACATGCACACACACACACATTGATATGCGTTGCTAGAAAAGTAACAAAATCCCAAATCACTTGAGAGCCATCAAAAACTGAAAAAATATGCATGCGCATACACACACACATATATATGTGTATTTAAGTATACATTCGCCCAAATGATTTTTGCTTCATTTGATCTCGGAGCCACCAAATACAGAAAAAATGCTCATGTGTTGTTGTTGTTCGCACTCTGCTGCTGCTATCCCCCTTCCACAATATACAGCAGCTCAGAGCAAACAGCATACAGAAACATACATATACACATATATACACCTAACGGCGATCACGTCGCTGACATACAGACGTATACACAGCAAATTGCTGGCACTCCGTCTGTACCGAGTCAAGCGCCGGCGCATGAATGACTTGCACTTTTTTAGCTACGCAAATGGTCTGCAAAATTTGCGTTCGGCTCGCTGCTTTCAGCAGCCGAATGAAGGTGGTGCCTCCACAACGCATTTTTTCGGCAGTTGGGAAAACGCGATTTGACTCCTCTACGTGTACTTGCTTAATGGTGAAACGTTAAATTCACGATGGGTAAATGGTTACGCTGTGGACACCCCGGATTTGGAAATACCCCTATAATTTTGAACATTAGACTTGTCTCTTTTTTTATGGAGCGGAATAATAAATGATTATTTCCAGATATTAGGAAATGAACATTTTTCAATAGACAATCTCAACAATTTATGCAAAGGCTTTAAGAGACCATCAGCACAGTACTTAAGCACACAGCTTGGTACGCCGTCAGGTCCCGTGGAAAATACACGCTTAATACCCTGTATGTCACTTAGTAATGAACACTCCGTGATTCTTGGTCCAAAAATGCAATTAGAGCCTTTAACCTGATACGGGTAAGGCAGATCAACCTGATTATCAAATGAACTGTATGTTGTTTGAAAAAATTCGGCAAATAAATCGGCAATGGCCTGATCTGAGTTGGTCGACTTGTTTTCAAAAGATACATTAGATGGAAGTGTTGATGACTTTCGCTTCGCATTAACGAAGTCAAAGAACCTCTTAGGAACCTGCTGAAAATGTAGTCTACACCGACTTAGTTAATTTTTATAACATGAATTATTCATGACTGAAAAACTGGAACGCGCAATCAAGTATGAAGAGTAATGAACAGAAGAGCCAGATTTTCTGAAACTCTTATAAAGCTTAGATTTTTGATTTTTAAAGGCTGTCAACTCTCGTGTAAACCACGCAGGTTTTTTTTTCCTACTTGGCCTACCGAAAGGGACACACATGTTGAATAAATAGTCTAAGGTGCTATAAAAAATACTGATTGCCGAATCCAAGTCATCAGAACCATAGAGAAACGACCAGTCAGCCTGTGCTAAGAGCCGGGTAAGTTTTCCGAAATTGACGTACTCGTCTGAATGGTTATCTACACTGGCGTACGGCACAGGCAGGCAAAGTGATGAACACCTCCAACGTCGGGTGGTATGACAAACTCTATATCCATAGAACCACCTAAAATTACTGTCTCAGATGGAAAGTCCACATCAACAGCAATAAGCACACCGCTACCTCGGCGCAGAGTACGGTCCTTTCTATAGATGCAGAATCTGGTTGATAATATTTCCGAATTAAGTATGTCTGTGAATTAAATACCATTAACGGGCTGGCAGAAGGTGTAGGGGTACTAGCACTAGCCGCTAGGAGAGGCTTGGATGTTATTGAAGGGCTGGCAGCAGGGCTAGAGGCAGTAGCCGGTAGAAGAGGCTTAGGGGGCAACACGAGTGGGACTGTAGGCGGACAAGAGCACGAAGTCTTTTTACGCTTCGGCGAGTCATTCAAAGTTTTAGCAGTAATAATGTGGTCTTCCAACTCTTTAATACTGCCACGAAGCGTATCGAAATTATTTCGCAAAGCTTACAAGTGCAATGAGCGCAATGTAACGGACACAAGAGGGAGAGCGCTTACGTTAGAGAACGTCAGAGCGTAGGCTAGTAAAACCGCAAATGCGTGGTATAAGAGCGTGAGCGGACTGTTGTGGGAGAGCAAGAGCGCGTAAATAGATATTTATGTTAGTAGACAAAAGCACAGAAGAAACGAAAGCAAAAAAATATGTATGTATGTATGTATGTACGTGTGTTTTGGCACTGCAGCTTCAGATTGACTGCAAATTAAATCAATTTAATAAACAAAATCTGAATATGCTCACGTAAATACATACAAAGTACAATCACTGTTACAACTGTTTAACACAACAATACCAAATAAAACACAGTTTAAACACACACAAAATTACAAATCTCTAGGAGCACGCAGAAACACAACCGTTACCAACGAAAGACAAGACTATTGTAAGTTTTGGGAAAAGTATTTTTAGAGCTTTTATACTTAATTTGGCATTGTACAACAACTGGTAAAATATTGTTTCTTATTGAACATGAAAATCGATAAATCCACTTAAATTTCTTAATTTGGCGCAAAGATAGCTAGTGACATTTCTCAAAAATCTTGATTAAAAACTTTTGAATCGCCAATACCCTGAACCCATAAAATTGGTAAAAAGGGTAGAATGTAACGCATAGAAGGAAGCATCTCCGACCCCATAAAGTATATATATACATATTCCTGATCATTTTCGTCTGTATGTATTTAGATGTTGAACATAAGCTCATCTAACTCCTGGACTGTACAAGTTTGTTTCCCAATATCGATAACTCTTTCTGTTTCCGATATACACATGTGATCGATAACAAAAGAATCTTGAATTTTGATAATATCAAATGTGTTTCAGAAACACTACAATAATGAAAATCTGTAAAAGCTTGATCGAAATCAGCTAAGAAACCCCAGAGATATCGAAGATTATTCACAGATACATACAGACAATGACTGTACGCGTTAAGTATAAACCCAGCAAGCCAAGTTCGGAGCGCTCCGAATTATGAGTCTAAAAAGAGCCGAACTTAGGAGCGTTTTTGGAGCAAACACATAAATTCACGGGTTCATAAAAATCACTTATGTCTGAACATTTCCGGAGTTCAACTATAGTAGGCAGGTACCAATCAGCGTCTGAAAAGTGGATTTTAGGAGGGTTTTATATGCTTCAGTGGGAGGGTGAAAGCACTTATATCAGTGCCAGAAAAGAGTCAGAATAGACTCCGAAAACTCCCACATTAAGTGCGACCAGTTTCATAGAAAAATACGCTCATTCCGGACTCTTTTTTGAGCACATTATGAGGGAGAATGCTTATAAAAAAGTGTCCGAAATGTGTCAGAAAACGCACATATGGCTTGCTGGGGAGTTCGGGGTATCTACTAGTAAATCTCAACTAAAGCTTTCTTACTTGTTTATTCCATGACACTAGCAAACATCTTTGGAAAGCACTAACCATACAATTGTGCAATTGTCACTTGATTTGTTTGATTTAAACTAAAGCGAACGAACTAACCTTTTCATAAGGGCTTGAACAAAAATATACTTAGTAAAACAATATTTTGATACCCCACTGGAATACTTTTTAAGCGTATTTTGTGTGCTTAACAGCAAGAAGCTTTGGTGCTCGTCACTGGCAAGCGTTCCTGCTGTTTGTAGGCATGATGATTAACTACTTTCAGCGGGTTAACATCTCCGCTGCCATTGTGCCAATGACTCAACCAACCGCCGGAGCTCCACACTACGATTGGGGGTTGTCGGAGAAATCGTTAATTTTGAGCAGCTTTTTCTGGGGCTATGTTCTATCGCAAGTGCCTTCAGGTGAGGCCATAGACAATTTTTGTTTAACTTTTTCTGAGTTTTCATTTGCAGGTCTGTTGGCCAAACGCTTTGGCGCTAAGTATGTCCTAGTATTGGCCACATCCATCGGCGGAATTTTGTGTTTCTTTCACCCAATGGCGGCCAAGGATGGATGGATCAATATATGTGTGCTGCGGGTACTGACAGGCTTGGTGCAGGGAAGTGTCTATCCGTGTGTGCACACATTGTTGTCAAAATGGGTGCCACACACCGAGCGCGGCTTTCTCACAACTGGTATATATTCAGGCGCACAGTTTGGAACGGCGGTTGTATTGGTTAGCAGTGGTGAAATATTTGAGTCTAAAATGGGTTGGCCGGGACTGTTTTATATCTCCGGTGGATTAAGTCTGGCTTGGGCAATATTATTTTTTTGGCAGGGCGCCAATGAGCCGGCAACATCACACAGCATCAGCAAAATCGAACGGGACTACATAGAAAGTTTGACTGGCAGTAACAACAGTAGTCAAGTAAGTTTTAGCAAATCTGCAGCTTAAATCGACAACAAATCATTTATAATTAATACAGGCTTTGGCTGTACCTTGGAAGTCTATCTTTACTTCGTCCGCCTTTTACGGATTACTGGCTGCTCATTGCGGCTTCACCTGGGGATTTTATACACTGCTAACTGAGATGCCGACTTATTTAAGCAGCGTTTTAAAGCTAAATGTTAAATCGAATGCACTACTTTCATCGCTTCCCTACTTTGCCATGGGTGTGCTTTGCTTTGTGGTCAGTCCCATATCAGACCTTCTAATCAATCAAGGCGCCATAACCGTAACAACGTCACGCAAACTCTTCAACTCCATTGGCCAGTGGGTGCCCATGGGCTGCCTAATTGGACTTGCCTACATGACAGCTGATAAAAAGACAGAGGCTATAGTGCTGCTGACTCTGGCTGTGGGCATCAATGCCGCTTGCTTCTGTGGTTATCTGGTCAATCATATGGACTTGTCGCCAAATTTTGCTGGTCCTATGATGGGCATTACAAATGGTTTGGCTGGAGTGACATCAATCATAGCGCCCCTAGTTGTGGGGGCCATCCTTTCGGATGAGGAAGATCCCACGCAGTGGCGGTTGGTTTTTTTTATTACTAGCGCTATCTATTTGGTGTGCAACGCGCTTTTTATAGTCCTTGGCAGGGCTACGGTACAGTCTTGGAATAACACTCCTAGGACTTCCAGCACCATGTCATTACGTAAGAATTTTCAGACTGATTCCAAAACATCAGTGCCAAACGATGGTAAAGAAGATATTTTTTAAGTTGAGCTTTTTTAAATCTATTGATATATTCACGTCACATTTAAATTTAAACTTTTTGGGTGTAACAACATCTACTTATGTTGCGGATATGCAAAATTGCACAATGTCTGTGCACTTAATTTCTGCAATATCAGCTGTGTACAAATGTCTTTAGAGTTTAATCAACAAGTAGGAAAAGTAACTTTTTTTGCGGTCGTTTTCTGCAATACCAAAAAAGATGTATTTAAATCAGTGGTGTCCAAACTCACACAATGAAAGCGTTGCGCTTGTGAGCGAAGCAGCGAAACACGAATGCAGCATAGCGAATGACTGCGCGTTTGACTTCAGCCGAACACATGAGTCGTGAGAACAAATGCAGCCGAACACGCGCATCGTACGAGAACAAGCTGCCGAGCGTTCTATTTATAGAATACACATATTGTCTCTCTCTATATATGTGTCGGCTGCAACGCCGGCAGAATTTTTCTTGCCAACCACGCGTGGCTGCCTTTTCAAATTTTGGACATCGCTGATTTAAATACATCTTGATACCAACTACTAAGCACTCGCCTCATGAAGGCCCTTAACAGCAGTTCGGCTATCGAGCCGACTGTGCTCTCAGCTCCTCGTTATTAATTTTGGTAACGATTAGATGCAGAGAAGCAGCCGACTTAGACCCGTTTTACACGATAAACTTTTTTCTAATTCATTCATTTGTAGGCAAAGGGAGTAGAGGGGTAACAACTGCAAGCAATGCCACAGGACTTTTGTAGCAATGATTTATTTTTCTCATTTTGCTTTGCCTTATTCCGATTGCATGTAAACACAGAGTTGCACAGTGTTTGATGTGATTAATAAAGTTATCGATACGACATATCGCACAAGTAAATATAAGCGCAAATAGAACGTACATTGTTGTGGATTATAAATTATTAATAAAAATGTTTTGGACCAAAGAACTTGTTGAAATCGGTGCGAAATGTATGTTTATCGACAATAAATTAAAATCAGAGCTGCATTTACAAAGAAAACATTGAATGAAAAAACTTCACCGTGTAAATGCGACCAGATTTGCGAAGAAGTTTTAAAACAGAATGAAAAAAAAATCATCAGAAAAGTTCAACGTGTAAAACGGGTCTAAGACGGTTGGCCTACGGCGCTCCGCGGTTTATATGAGTGCTTGCAAGGGTCATAAAATTTTACGTAAGTTTTTATTGATGACAAGTGAACTTACATCAGTTCAACTTCAACGATATGATTTTTTAAGGTGCAGGGCGCTTATTTATATATTTAATTTATTAATGTCCACTTAAAGAGTGCGCACAGAAATTGAAATAATTGTAAAAAAAATTTCATACAATAAAATATTTGAATTACGAGGAATGCTGTATTTAAGATTACAATTAAGGTTAGAATTAAGATTATATTTATAATCATAATGCAGATAAATGTTTGCTTATTGATTGATAGGCAAAAGAGCGTACTAGATGGCGCTTTGGGCTATTTAATTAAAACTTATTGAAGGCTAGTAAATCTTTATTTGTTTACGGTGGAAGTCATTTTAAATTTTCATATTTTTTCTATATTAAAAGGCGGGCGGCACGGGTGGGCGTGGCATCAAAATTTTTAATCATATCTTTTGGATCTGTCACCATCAATCTTCCTACCAGGTTTAGTAGCTCTACCTTAAAAACTATGAGAAATAGCTGAATACCCCATTTTAAAAGGTGGGCGTGGCATCCAAATTTTGGATGTGGATTTTTGGTAAATGTCACCTCTACCTTTCTACCAAATTTTGAGACTTTAACATAAACAAGTAAGAATGCTCTTGTCGAGATTTCCTGACTTGGAGATACCCCGAACCCCATACTTAACGCATATAGTCATGTCTGTATGCATCTGTGACTAAACTTCAATCTTTGATATCTCTGTTTCTCTGTGTTTCTCAACCGATTTGGAAATTTTCAGAAAAGAGTTATTGTTACCCATTATTCTAAGCCTCAATTTTACATTTTCCAAATTCGAGATTTTTTTGTAATCGATCACATGTGTATATCAGAAACCAGAATAGTTATCGATAATTTGAAACAAACTTGTTCTGCTTATGGTATAGTAGAACTTATATTCAAAATCTGAAGTCTCTAGCTCTTGTAGTCTCTGAGATCGATGCGTTCATACAGACGGACGGACAGACGGACATGGCTATATCGACTCGGCTGTGGAAGCTGATCAAGAATATATATACTTTATAGGGTCGGAGATGCTTCCTTCTGCTAGTTACATACCAAACAATTTTTCGTGTATTTTGCATTGCTTATGGAAAGAGCAGTTCATGTACACAAAAACTACTCGCCTATGCCTAAGAGCAATTTCAATTTCTTCGATATCTCCGGTGGTTCTTAACCGATTTGGACGAAATTTTCAGAAAAGTTCTATTGTTACCCATTATTTTAAACCTCATGATGCAATAAGTATAAGGTGGTCTCGTTGGAAAAAATAGTGCCTTAGCTCATGCTAGCGTGCGAGTGAAACGTACATAGTTTAGTGAGTGTGAACGAAACAAGCAAGCATGCACTGAAGCTAGGGGACCAAAACCATGATGCATCATGACCAAAACGAACTAGCTAAGGGACCGGCACGAGCTAGCTTCGGCTTCCGACGAGACCACCTTATACTTATTGCATCATGCGACGCGCTCATACAGACGGAAGGACAGACGAACATGGCTATATCGACTCGGCTGTTGATGCTGATCAAGAATATACTTTATATGGCCGGAGATGCTTCCTTCTTCTGCAAAAGCCTTATACCGCATTAACCCATTTCATGGGTTAGGGGCATAAAAACAAAATAGGTATGGGAGCAATGTGACTTGACTTTACTGGTATATAGCTTGTTTCCTTGTAGGCTGTTATGGTCGGTGATGATAACCAATGTCGAACGAGGGGTAGAGAGTCAAACTGGCACCTCGATAAATGTCTTTGTGAAAGATGAATTCTACGGCCACTAGAAGAAGAAGAGGCCATGAGGAGGCAGATATACTAAAGCAGCTGCAACCGGTAAAGCGGAAAAAAGAAGGATAGATTAAGCACAGCACGAGGAGTATTTAGGGAAGACTGGACAGAGATACAGGTAGGAGGCAAAAGATAGTGCAAGTTTAAGAAACTGTTAATAAAGCTATATTGTTTCCCGTCTTGTCGCGGGCAGTGCAACACATACCAGAGACCTATGTCCACATAATAAGCGAACGAAAAGAGTAGCTGAGCCCAGCGGGCAAGTACTGACCAACCCGTCTGGGTGGTCAGCAGGATTTATTTGTGTTGCAGGAGCAAGGTGAATAAATTTAAATTCAGGGCTATTGCGCCCAAGCGCTCAGCTGCTAAAGCTCAGTTGCAACCTGTGCACACACATTTATTCACAGCCGTCGCCGCAAGCATAGTTGGCCGCGTCTGTACCAACGATAAATTTGGTAAACAATTTTTAATGTTCCCAAGTTCCGAAGATGAAAATGAGAATGTTTCCAATGTGGTAATCAATATTAATTTTTTTTATTTTTTTGCAGCTGTAACTGACAAAGCTTACAATTAGTGATGGATGTGGACAGCCCTTGAAGCTGAGCTGCTCGACAGAACAGAAATATGTTGTACACTGATTTTACCACTGAATAGTCATTTAAAAATTGGCAATTCTATTAGATCTAGTGTCACAGTATCCAAGACGGCATGGTATAACACTAATAGCGCATTTCCGATATACACATGTGATCGATTACAAAAATTTATCGAATTTGGAAAATGTAAAAATGGGGGTTGAAATAATGGGTAACGATATAACTTTTCTGAAAACGTCATTGAAATCGGTTAATAAACACTAGAGATATCGAAGATTGAAGTTTAGTCACAGATGCACACAGACAATGGCTGTAAGCGTTATGTACAGGGTTCGGGGTATCTCCTAGTCGGGAAATCTCGACTAGAGCCTTCTTACTTGTTTTTAACAGATCTGTTCTTGTTTCCATCTGTTTCAATGCAGACTGTTCATAAACTTGGGAGTCTTTACATCTGACAGAGACCCCACATTTATATCCATAAACTTCTATCTAAAGTCTCTTGAAAGAAAAAGTACAATACGTCACCCATTAATTGCTCCAAAGCACTTGAGAAACCTTTGGATTCCAATGCCTTGCACCAAATACTCAAATATTGCTTAGATTAACACATTTGGCCCCAGATACTCCGACGCCATGTTTTGCCAAGCGAGTTTGCAGAACTCCTCCTCTGTATTGCACAGGCTAGCATCCGACATCATGGCAACGGTTCTGTACTCAGCATATGAGCCCAGGCTGTACAAAGCTAAGGCTACCCGCTCTGCTAATGGGATACACGCTCTTAAGTTGGAGTCCTTTTCCATTTGAGGCAAGGCATCGACTAGCTTTGGGTAGATGCTTCTTCTCATTGTTCCTTGAACAGTTGCCAATAACAACCATTGCGCTCGAGCATCCAGATACATCGCGTCCTAATGCAGTCAAACTCCGACATTGTATTTGGCGCAGCTGTTCCTGCTGCCGCTTCTTCATTTTCGCAATCAACAAAATTGCCTAAAGAGTTATTGCAATCATTTGCAGTATTCATAGCACAATCACCAATTTGCTTGGCCAGCATCAATAAATTAAAATTTTGCTTCATTTTTAAAACTTCTTCTTTGGCAATCAGAACAAAAATTAAACAAATAACAGCCGATTCCAAAGAATTTTAGTCAATGAACATTACTATAATTTTTTAGTGTAAATACAGTTTAAGTTGAAGGCTATTTTTGAATTAAAGTGCATATCTATGTAGGAATAACATATTATTCTCTGCGTTATCATGACACTGCCCATAAAATACGGAATCAATTTCATTGATTCATGTTTCTTTAGATACAACTTTATTTTTATCGATAGCACGTTTATATCGGGAATAGTTGAATATTGATTTGAAATAAATGATGGCCAAAGGTGCTAATCAAAGTTAAATCTCCGCCTGCCATCAAAACGATATCCATAAGCCGCAGCATTTTTTGTGTCTACCAAAGCTGGGTTTCGATGCTTGAAGAAGCTCCCGTGACCATGAGCTGGACGAGCGGCGCTGTTTGGAATTCCCTCCATTTCACGGGGATAGAACGCCTCAAACATTCCAGCAGGTGGAAGACAACAATCCACAATTTTTATGTCGTTTGGATCATATGCGATAACCTTATTCAGTTCATGTTGTGCGCACAATATTATTACAATTATGTTTAGAAGTTTCGTAATAAAAATCATAGCTAAGTTATATGTACATATACGTTCAGTACTTTTACTTTTTGGTTGCTGCTCTGCGACGAAAAACTCGTTTTTTATACATACACTAATTTGAACGTCTTTAAGTGGCTGTAGCTCAAATTAGACTGTCTACTGTTGAACAAGGCATCTTTTTTTGCGTTATGCAGCAAGTTTTACAAGCTTTTTTCCTGATTTAAGTTACCGTGCTCTTTTTATACACTGATCCAATGAAATAGATATAAAGAAGATGTGATAGGTTTGTGTAAGTGTGTGTAAAAGGCAGAAGCTTCTTGAAGCCCATAATTTATTTATGTTCTTGATCAGCAATTACAGCTAAGTTGCTGTAGCCATCACTGTAGTTCCGGATGTTCCCAGAAGCATAGAGCAAAATAAGACCCGGCTATAAAATGCATTACAGTTTGCGTAAAGGTAACCCATTACACTTGCCGAATTTGTGCGGACTTGTAAGCGGAAGACATCTATGGCTTCGTTTCTTTTATGATTTCGAAACGACGCGAAGCTTTTGTAAAGTATGTGAAGTACTTCTGACTATGTGCAAGTGCGTTTTGTCAAATGGGGGTACGGGTTTGGTAACAAGACATTTAGCGATGTTTCCCACCCGGTCCACTCATCTTCCCATTGCAAGCTGACTTCTTTTACTGGTATCAGAGGATTCCGCAGTCGGTTGCGCCTGACTGCAACGTTTTCACTTGTTTTATATCCTCATTCCGGATTCTAATCTGACTCTTTTCTGACACAGATATAATTGCATTCACCCTCCCACTTAAGCATATAAAACACTCCTAAAATCTTCTTTTCAGACGATGTTTGGAGTGCAGATTTAATTGCTGTGTTACCTGCCTACTTTAACTCCGTAAATGCTCAGACATATATGTTTTTTATGAGCCCGAGAGAACTCTGAATGTGCTCCGAAAACACTCAAATTTATGTATTTGCTCTAAAAACACTCTTAAGTTCGACAGTTTTTAGACTCATAATTCGGAGCGCTCCGAACTTGACTTGTTGGGACTGAAGGCCGGGTCACATTATCGGTAATGGTGAGCGCGTTGTCATCTTAGGAGTAAGTTGTGAGGAAGTGCTAAATGTTGACAATCTACCCCGAGGGTTTAAATTCTCCCGAATTCTTTTTAATTTAATGTGAAAAGTTTTCTGTTTTTTAGCTTAATATACATTTAAAGTTCAACCGATGATTTTTGTGAGTGCTATGTCGGCCCATGGCCAACTATTTTTTTATTTATTTTTTTTAACTTTGCTATTTATTTTTGGCTATATTCCTTAAGAAACAAAACAAAACCAAGGAAATGACAAAAAGTTTACAAATCTTACAAACATTAATTATCTAACAGTTACTTTTTGGACTGATAGCTTGAGATCGCGTGATAGCTGGAGAGCGAGCGTTGATAAGCCAATGGAGGCTATTCGCTTTGAGTTTAAGCTGTGTTCTTTTAGCTTCAATGTGCCTGCGGCATGTAAGTCATCTGTCCAAGTGTACTCCCAGGTACGTTACTTTCGTTTGCTTTCGGGAGTGGGGTATTTTTTAACGTGGCTGGTGCACAATCTTGCCTGCTTGGGGTGAAAGTTACATGTTTGCATTTTGGTTCGTTTACCTTAATTCGCCAGTCGGATATTGCAGAGTTGCATCTTACTGCAAACTTCCTGTCGTAGAGATACGACTATAACAGTTTATGTTTGTTGACTGGGAGCGTTAATTTGATCTTAAACATCAGCCCTACCAACCAGACTGTGTCGAACGCCTGAGACACATCCAAAAATATTGCAGTACAGTATTCTCGAATTTCGAACGCGCCTCGTGTTTCTGATGTTATGCGGTTGACCTGCTCAATAGTTTTGTGTTTTTCACGAAAGCCGAATTGATGTGATGGGATAATGTTTTGGAGATTCAGGAATTGATTAATCCGAGTCGGCAAACGTTTTTCAAAGAGTTTTGATAGACACGATAAAAGGCTTATAGGTCTATAGGACGAGGGAACTGTTCGATCGTCACCCAGCTTTAAAATCATTATGATGATAGACTTTTTCCATCTCTCTGGCCGAGTTGTGTGATTGCATTGAATAACTGTGCAATGATGCAGACTGCACAATAGAGAAGCTCAATAATCATCTTTGGGGTTATTAAGTCCCAACCCGGGGATTTTTTCGGATTTAGATGCTGGTTGATGATTCTTGCGACTTCATTCGGGCGGAATACAATTATAACGGTCGGGAGTGCGAACGCGTTTATCGCAGGATTAGGTTGGAAAAATTTTTGCAGTTTATTCGCAAAAGTGTTGGCTCTGTCTTCATCTGTCGGTGCACTTAGAGTTGGATGAGCTTTCCACAGAGAGTTTATAGTGCTATTTTTTGATAGTTGCTCAATATATCGGCGTTTGGCATATTCTTCTTCTCGCTTTAACTCTTTGGTGAGTTTACGTGTAACTCTTTTTAGATTTTGCTTTGCTGACGGCGATCTGTGGGATTGCCAATGTCGTCTGAGGCGCCGTTTTTCAAGAGTGATTTGAAGATTTCTTTTCATTTGGATGTGTACTGCATTTACTGGTTTTGGTGTTGAGATGCGAGCTGCTTCGACGAAGACTGACTCAAGTTTGTTTACTGTAGAATCAATGTTAGCTGCCACTTTCAGATCCGGATTAAGTACAATGTGTGAACTTACATATTTTTTTTATTTGAGCAAGTTAGTTTTTTGTGAGGTCAACTTACCGGGGCGATTTACAAACTTTGGGTGTCGTAGTAATTGTATAATAACAGGCGATGGGCGGATGATAGTCCAAGAGGCTTTCGGCGCTTATCAGGTTGCGGGGACTCCTTGACTCATGTCGTCAATTAGAATTAGGGCCCCTATTTTTGGCTCCCAAACCCCCTCCGACCTCATTAAAATCCCCTCATCAGACAACATCGGCAAAATATTCAGTGGTGTGCCAGCTATCAAAACCAACCGAATTCCAACCTAAAACCAACCTCGAGCTGGTTCTAGGTTTGCCAGAGCCCAGTTCGAGATGATTTTGAAACCTCAAGAAATTTGGCCAGAGATTTGGTTAGTTTAAGCAATATTAAATATCTAATGTATAACAACTGTTACTTTTTCGAAAGGTAATTTTAGGCTTAGTTGCATATTGCAAATACATTTGAATTTAATACATATTTTAATTCATGATTTTTGATTTTAATAAATCTTTAACAAATCTCTAAAACTATTTGCCGTTTTGTGTAAGCGTGTAAAACCGTCCCAAACAAAGTAGCTACCATCTTGTTTTGTTAACAACAACTATTATTCGGAGTCTTTAATAGGTAAATTTTAAAGACACTTTTTTGTGACAAATAAACATAAAAAAATCTTACTTTAAGGTACCAAAATTGCATGGTTGGTAAATTTAAGTAAGTTATTGCAGCAAACCTTTTTTTATGAGGTGGCAACGGTGGTGAGGTGTTTGTTAGGTTTGTGAATGTAACAGTAAGAAGAATTTAATTCATGGAAAGTCATTGAGCGTCCAAAATGTAAGTTAAATTAAGATTGCATTTAATTATTTGTTTTACCTTTATTTTATTATTGGCCCATAGGGGAAAACACCATTCACCTTTGGCACTTTTATAATGTAAACAAAACCAGATTTGCCATTCACGAAATACTTAGAACAGCTGTTCAAGCAAGCTGTCATAGCAAGGCTGTCAAGCAACATGAGTTACTTGGCGGGCAAAATATTAAATATTTATTTTGTATAAGAAGTACAAGAGATAAGACCTAACATATTTTTATTTTACCATTTATTATATAAGTTAACACGCGCAGAACAAAAAGAGCTGACAACACTGTTGCGCCGGATGCCGTTGCAACAGAGTTGCAGACGAAATCCGATACTCGCACGCGCAAGCAGCCTGATCGTCCGCAAGAACCGCCGACTCAGCATTCAGTCGCCTCGCCGGCCAGCAGCGATAGCTTTATAATTCCATTTAAGCTACTTTAAGTTTTAGTTTCGAATTGGTTCTCGCATAGCTCTAACGAGCTTGTAATAAAAATCTTTAACAATCAAAGTGCTACGATTTAATTGGCGCCCAAACGGCAAGTTACCCATAATCTGCCAACGACTAGCTAATCGCTTATCGTTTAACACAAAAACTCTTCGAGCCAACGCCAAGAGTAGAAAGTGAACAAGTGTTAGTGAAAAAACAAAAACAAACAACACACACCAAAGAAAAAGACAGTGCTTAAAACCAAAAAATAAGCAACGACATTTTTAAAAAAAAAAAAAAAAACAAACAACAAAACACACACCAAAACTTTAAAAACCGAGTGTTCATACGCAACAAAATTTTTAAAAAAAAAAAAAACAAAACACACACCAAAACTTTAAAAACTGAGTGTTCATGTGCAACAAAATTTAAAAAAAAAAAAAAACCAACACACACACCAAAACTTTAAAACCTGAGTGTTCATATGCAACAAAATTAAAAAAAAAAAAAACAAAACAAAACACACACCAATACACTACAAAACTGAGTGTTAGAAACAATCAAGACATAAATAAAATACAAGCTGCGGATATTTAAGAAAAAACACTCACACATCAAAACAATAAAAAGACCAAGTGTAATCAAAACAACATTATAGCTAACATATTAGCAAAGAATTTAAATAAAACACAAACTTAAACAAAAAATAAAACCCCAGCTGAGAGAGTAAAAAAAAAAATTAAAACCCCAGCTGAGTGAGTTAACAAAGAACAAAAAAAAAACAACAACAAGCGGCCGACGAAGTTCAGCGGAAATTCATACGAGACGCAGCGCAGTGCATCGGCCACGATGGAATTTTTGAATAATTTTGCAAAAATGTAAGTGAGATGCTCATTTTATTCACAATTCAAGATAAATAAAAGATAAATCTAAAACAAAATAACAGAGCCGTCTAGTATAGGTTTTTCATCAAATAAAAAGAAATAACACTTAAAAAAAACAGACAATTCTGCATATCGCAACTTAATAAGTTGAAACTTGAAACCTTTATAAGTTGTGTTGGAATTCTTTTTGGGCGGTTTAAATATTTTTTATGTTGCGCCCAAGTCAAAACAAAACAGACGACAGCAGCGGCGACGAACTTATCTCCTCTTACTTAGAGAAACGATCTTTAGAAAAAACACAGAAAATGAATGCCGAACAAGTCGCACAGATGGAGGCGAAGGTACAGGCAGCGCTAAATCTACAGGCGCGTATGTTTGAAGAGAAATTAGCATCTCTTACAGAGCAGTTTAATAAATTTAAGGGTTTGACCCCCCAGGTAGAAGTTTTCCAGGAAATTCAAATTGTGCCAGGGACTCGTTGCGATGAGCCCTTAGATATTATAAAGTCCATCCCTGAGTTTGATGGGAAACAAGAGAACTACGTCTCGTGGAGGCAGGCCGCCTCTGCAGCCTACAAAGTTTTCGAGCCGTTTAATGGCAGTTCAAGGCATTATCAGGCGGTAGGTATTATCCGAAATAAAGTTAGGGGATCAGCCGATGCTGTGCTGGCCTCATTCAACACAGTATTGAACTTTAAGGCAATCATTGCCAGACTTGATTTCACGTATGCTGATAAAACACCAGTACACGTAATACAGCAACAATTAGGCACGCTTCGGCAGGGTGATCTATCACTGTTAAAATATTATGATGAGGTTGAAAAGAAATTGACCATGTTAACAAACAAAACGTTAATGACTCATGATCCCGCCGCAGCGGCAGTATTGAATGAAAAATTCAGAAGTGATGCCTTGCATACTTTTGTTTCGGGATTAAGAAAATCCCTCAGGTGGGCTGTTTTCCCAGCACAGCCCATAGACCTCCCCTCAGCTTTGGCTCTAGCTCAGGAGGCTGAGTCAAGCAACGAGAGAGGCATTTTCGCTGCTAGTTTTGCAAAGCATCTTGAGGAAAAGCCACAAAAGCCTAACGCTCAAAAGTCTCAGAGCTGGCGTCAGAACGCCCAACCAGAAAACGAGGGCAATTCCCAAAAAAGGAACCCCCATTTCCAAAAGAACCAAAAAGACCAAAACCAAGGTCAACAAAAGCCAGGTAGCTCAAAGCAGCGCTTTAATAACCAAAAGCAGCAAGGGCGGGGACCCGAGCCAATGGAGGTGGATACCTCCTCGCGCTTTAGGCAGCCCACACAGGGCTACAAGAACAACCAAGGGTACGGTGATCAGTCCATGAGGACTCAACAAAACCTAAACCACTTACCGCAGGAAGAAAGTAACGGTGACTACGAGTCACTGTCACAGCATGAGGCAGCTCAAATCGAAGAAGATTTGTCCGGGGCCGAAAGCTGTAATTTTTTAGCGGAAACTCCCTGCTTCCGTTCATAAGACGAATGGTCGCAGGGCAAACTATCAAACTTCTGATAGACACAGGGGCCTCAAAGAATTATATAAAACCCCTTCCCGGACTGGCACATTGGATGCCAGTCGACAGCCCTTTCCAAGTAAAATCAATCCACGGGCACACCAAGATTGAGCAGAAATGTCTCATCCACCTTTTCGACGTTAAGTCGTACTTTTTCATGCTGGAGTCACTTAATGACTTCGACGGCATAATTGGCCTTGATCTGTTAAAACGGATCAACGCTCAGATAGATCTAACTAACAATGTCATACAACATGACAACGGAAAAGAAAAAATCGAGTTCACTAAGTGCCAACATGTGAACCACATTCGGATTAATGACACGGATGTCCCCCCTGCTGTCAGATCCACCTTCGATCATATGATCAACAAAATGGTAAATGCATTCGCGGACGTTAACGAGTCCCTACCGTACAACATAAATACGGTTGCTACAATACCAACGGATGACGAACCAGTTTACTCTAAACTGTATCCGTACCCAAAAGGCGTGTCTGAATTTGTCAACGCAGAGGTTAAACAACTTCTAGCGAACGGCATAATAAGACCGTCAAAGTCCCCTTACAATAACCCTATATGGGTCGTCGACAAAAAAAGTGTTGACGAAGCGGGACACAAACAAAAGCGTCTCGTTATTGATTTTAGGAAACTAAATCAAAAGACAACGGACGACAAATACCCTATCCCATCTATCTCGACTATACTGTCAAATTTGGGCGAGGCTCAGTATTTCACTACTTTGGACCTCAAGTCAGGGTTTCACCAAATTGAATTGGCTGAAAGAGACAGGAAAAAGACAGCGTTCTCTGTCAACAACGGGAAGTATGAGTTTTGCAGGCTTCCTTTCGGGCTAAAAAATGCCCCAAGTATTTTTCAACGAGCCATTGACGATGTGCTCCGCGAACAAATTGGGAAGATATGTTACGTTTATGTTGATGACGTAATAATCTTCTCCAAATCTAAGGAAGACCATATCAGAGATATTGAATGGGTCTTGAAAAACCTTAGAGACGCAGGCATGCGAGTCTCCCAGGAAAAGTCCAAGTTTTTCAAAAAAAGCGTGGAATATTTGGGATTCACCGTGTGCAGGGGCGGTATTCGGTCCTCTCCTGACAAAGTGAGAGCCATAAAAGAATTTCCCCCCCCCGAAACTCTTTTTGCCCTTAGGTCATTTTTGGGGCTAGCCCGCTACTATAGTTGTTTCATAACAGGCTTCGCCCACATCGCAAGGCCTCTAACGGATATCTTGAAGGGCGAAAATGGCAAGATAGGTGCCAATCATTCGAAAAAGGTTAAACTCGAATTGTCTCCAGAACAAGTAGAGGCATTCAACAGGCTTAAAGACATACTGGCCTCCGAGGATGTGATTTTGTCCTATCCAAATTATAAAAAGCCTTTTGACCTCACAACAGATGCGTCTGGCTACGGGCTGGGAGCAGTACTGTCTCAAGACGGTCGCCCCATAACTATGATCTCGCGAACATTGCGAGGTAATGAGGTAAATTTTGCCACAAATGAGCGTGAACTTCTCGCCATTGTATGGGCACTCAAAAACCTCAGAAATTACCTGTACGGGGTTAAGAATCTTAACATCCATACAGACCACCAGCCATTAACTTTTTCGGTATCGGACAAGAACCCGAATGCCAAAATAAAGCGTTGGAAAGCCTTCATTGATGAGCACAACGCAAATATCATTTATAAACCTGGAAAAGAAAACCTGGTAGCAGACGCTCTGTCTCGCCAAAATGTCAATGCACTAGACGATTCAGCTAATTCTGATGCTGCTACTATCCATAGCGAAGAATCCCTTACGTACACCATTGAAGCTACCGATAAACCGGTAAATTGCTTTCGAAACCAGATTATTCTGGAAGAAGGCACCATTCCCCAGCAAAAGACGTTTATTTTGTTTAAGACAAAAACCCGTCACATCATAAATTTTTCCGATCGTAGCACACTACTGCAAATCCTTAAAGATGCAGTAAATACCAATGTAGTCAACGCAATTTATTGCGAGCTACCCGTACTGGCCTTTATCCAGCACGGATTAGTTGAAGCATTCCCTTCAACTACCTTTAGATATGCAAAAACTCTTGTCACAGACATAACAGACCCAACAGAACAAAGGGAAATTGCTACAGTTGAGCATAACCGCGCCCACAGAGCGGCGCAGGAAAACGCGAAACAAATACTTAGGGACTATTTTTTTCCGAAAATAGGTCGCTTAACGTCAGAAATAGCGGCGAATTGCAAAGTTTGTACCATGAGTAAACATGATCGGCACCCGAAAAAACAAGAAATAGGGAAAACCCCGATACCAACATATGCCGGAGAAATGTTGCATATAGATGTTTACTCCACCGACGGTAAATACTTTCTAACTTGCATCGACAAGTTTTCAAAATTCGCAGTAGTACAGCCCATACGGTCTCGCGCAATTGTGGATATAAAAGCACCACTTTTGCAACTTTTAAATTTGTTTCCAAAAACCGAAACAATTTACTGTGACAACGAAAAATCCCTGAACTCAGAAACAATTAAATCAATGCTCAGCAACAGCTTTGGTATCGGGATTTCAAACGCCCCACCCTTGCATAGCTCCTCTAATGGACAAGTCGAGCGGTTTCACGGTACCCTCGGGGACATAGCACGTTCATATAAATTGGAAACGCAGGTGGAAGACACTGTTGAGAATATTCTCCTTGCAACCGTCAAGTACAACAGGTCAATCCACTCAGTGACAAATGAGAGGCCCATAGACGTAATTCACGCAGCCTCCAAAAACAACGCAGTGCAGATTAGGGAAAAGATTGCATCTGCGCAAAGAAAGACACTTGACCTTATGAATAAAAATAGGGTCTACAAGTCGTATAAAGCAGGAGAAAAGGTCTGGATTAAAAATAATAGGAGGTTAGGAAACAAGCTATCACCCCTATTTACAGAGGCAACAGTAGAAGCAGACCTAGGTACGACGGTTCTTATTAAAGGGAGGGTGGTCCATAAGGACAACCTTAAGTAAGTTTTAGCACTTAGAATTCATGACAATTCATTAATAATCAAGTAATTTTAACGAACAAAATTTATGTTCATTTTAGGCTAGGATACTTTTTCATTTTAACAACGGCAACCATGACGCTGACCAACGCGACATTGAGACTCAACGACTACTCGCACGCGGACTACATACCTATAGTTGACGGAGACGTAACGATCTGGGACAAGTACAGCTACATGGGACACACGACGAACTTGACATCGTTTGAGACTTACATCGACGAGACATGGAAATTAATAGACAAACTACCCAAAGACCACATGAAACAGGTACTGAAAACGGACATTCAACACATAGCTAACTTAATAGCTTCTCTGACGGTTCACCATAGGCAGACACGTAGCGTTAACATGATAGGCACTGCCCTTAAGGTAATTGCAGGAACCCCAGATTTTGACGACTGGGAACAGATAAAGTTCAAACAGGGTCAGTTAGTAGATTCAGAAAGTAAACAGATCGAAATCAATGATAAATTCCAAACACGACTTAACGAGGTTTCAAGGGCACTTAACGAAATATTAAAACCAGATGCAGAAGTTGAACACTTTTACGCAACAATTTTGGCAAAAAATAGAATGATAATTACAAACCTTGAGGACTTAATCCTTTCCGTAACACTTGCAAAAATAAACTTAATCAGCCCTCTTATACTAGACAGCATCGATATAAACGAATTGTTAAATGAGCAACTCACAAACACTAGCATAACTGATCTTTTAGAAGTCTCACATATCAAAGCTTTTCAAAATTCCGAACTAATATACTTTTTGATCAAATACCCTAAGCCTAAGTTAAATTGTAAAAAAATAGATATTTTTCCCGTTCAACACAATAATGTAATATTAGATCTAGAAGAAGGTAATACGGTGGCCGATTGCGGAACAAATACCTACGCTGTGCGCGACTGCGCTGCCACTGTGAGCACTACTTTCTGCAGGAGACTACAAAATGCATCGTGTGCCCAACAATTGGTATCTGGAACCGTCGCACAATGTGCCTCGCGCCCCGGACATCTGGAGTCAATAACGGTGATCGGCGAGGGCATCTTAATTATAAACAGCGCAACAATGAATGTGGTGGACAGCACCGGAAACAGTCAGGTAGTCGCGGGAACCTTCCTCGCTACCTACGACGAATACGTCTCCCTGAACGGCACCCGGTATGTGAACCACCGAGGTATCTTGAAGAAGAAACCTGCCGTGTCCACGTCGGCCGTGGTCAACATCACCCTCTTCAGAGAACACCTGAGCCTCCCTTTCTTGCACGACCTAAGCCTAAAGAATCTCCGTCATATCGGGGATCTTAGATCAGAAATGTCATCACGGTCATTTGGCTGCTTGGTCCTCATCGCTCTTCTCCTACTCTTCGTTGGCGCCTGGAAACTATTCCAGCACAGAACAAACAAGAAAAAACCCGAGGGGTTTCAGTCTAACAAGGGAGGAGTTAACACGCGCAGAACAAAAAGAGCTGACAACACTGTTGCGCCGGATGCCGTTGCAACAGAGTTGCAGACGAAATCCGATACTCGCACGCGCAAGCAGCCTGATCGTCCGCAAGAACCGCCGACTCAGCATTCAGTCGCCTCGCCGGCCAGCAGCGATAGCTTTATAATTCCATTTAAGCTACTTTAAGTTTTAGTTTCGAATTGGTTCTCGCATAGCTCTAACGAGCTTGTAATAAAAATCTTTAACAATCAAAGTGCTACGATTTAATTTATATAACACTAATGCCATGAGGCCAACCTTGAAAACAATGACAAAAATAGCAAATACATTTTATGCAATTTTCAACTCTTTTTGGCCATTTTCGTTTGTCGTATTTGCTCCGAAAAATTTTACCGAAAATGAAATCTCCCTAACTTCTGGCACAACTAATGCTTTGTTGCAGAGATTTGAAAATCTGCTCGAACCAAAATCTCTAGAGATTTCTGGCACACCCCTGATGATCTTGTATACATTCGACAAAACGCACTAGCACAGGGGTGAGTAACCTTTTTAATCAACGGGACAATTTAAACTTTAAATTTTGTTGTGCGGCCCACATAATATAACACTTATTAAGAAGGCTCTAGTCGAGATTCCCCGACTAGGAGATACCCTGAGCCCTATAATTATCGCGTACTGTCATTGTTTGTATGTATTTGTGACAAACTTCAACCTTCGATATCTCTGGTGTTTCTCAACCGATTTCAATACAATTTTCACAAATTTGTATTATTTTGTAACAAGTTTCTAGAACACATGTCTCATTTCCCAAATTCAAGATTTTATTGTTATCGATCAGATGTGTATATCGGAAATCGAAAGAGTTATCGAAAATCAGAAACAAACTTGTACTGCCTAGGTCTTAGGTGAGCTTATATTCAAAATCTGAAGTCTCTAGCTCTAATAGGCTCTGAGATCTACGCGTTCATACATCCAGACAGACAAACTGAAGGACCTGGCTATGTCGACTCGGCTTTTTTTTTTATCAAGAATAAATATACTTTATAGCAGCGGTGAGCAAGAATTTCGTTATCGGGAGGATCACAACAACATCTACAACAAATACAACTTCTGAAGTCATAAATCAAACGAAAATGAACACTTTTATTGCTTGTGCGTCGCGACGAAAGATCTGTGTGGTTGTTGTTGTTTGTAATGAGCAAAAAAAATTATACTCTGAAAGAAATTCTTGAGTGAATTTTTTCCGCCATTACTAATTTTACTTTGAAAAATTTGCAAGTCGTACGCTTATCATGTGGTTAAAATCAAAACGCATCAAAACCAACTACTTTTTCGCACAAATATATAGCAAAATGAACACTTTATAACGGAACGTTTCGCAGCCGAAACTGGGGCATTTGCTGTGTGTTTGTTGTTTAGTTTTATTTTCTGGTTGTTGTATCGTCGACAATCGCGAGCAAGCCAAAGTAACGGTGGGAGCAGCATGAGCTAGGGCTTGCCCACCGCTGCTTTAGATATCCCTCAAGAAGTGCATCAAAAATTTTGGTGCCATGCCCTTCCGCCCACAGCCCCAGCTCATTGAAACCTGAAACACCTATAGTTTCCCACAGTTTTTTGACAAGGGCCACCAAATTTGGTGCCAAGAAAGGTGATACCCTTCTCCAAAAAAATGCACCAAAATGTATAGCTCCACTCCTTCCACTCCCAGCCAACTACTCTTTAAAACCGAAATCGCCACCAAAAACTCTCAAAAAACTGCATTGAAAATTTATAGGCCACGCTCACCCCATCCGCCCCCAGCCACCACGGCACCTTGTGAAATCAGAATCGCCCGTAACTTTAAATGATTCTAAGCTAGAGTCACAAAATTTGATGGAAACATCTCCGGAAGATCTGCATTCAAAATTTAGTTGGCAAGCCCACCTATGGCACCCTTCTTTTTGAACGAAAATTTTCATATTTTCGACTGAGTTTGGGCTATAGTCTCCAAATTTTGTGGAAAAAAAAGGTAATAAAGCTCTTCAAAAAACTGCTTAAAACATTTGACTGCCACGCACACACCTGCCGCCTCCAGCCCCCGCCATTTTAAAACGAGAATGCCTGTATTTTTTACATTTTTTGAGCTAGGGTCACCAAATTTGGTATCAAGATAGCCAAAGAAATTCTCCAAACATCTACATAAAAAAAAAAATTTTGGATGTCACTACCACTCCTGTCGCCACCAGACCCCTCTCCAAAATAGTAATGCATGTGCCTTCCACAGTTTTTAAGCTGGACTCACTTATTTGACAGGAAGACAGCTGGTGACAGATTCCAAAGATTTGGATGCCTCACCCACCTTTTAAAATCGGAAATTCAATTATCTTTTCCCGGATTTAAATCGGAAATAAATTTATCTCTTACGGCTTTTGAGCTAGAATCACCAAATTTGGTAGGAAGATAGATGGTGACATCTACCGAAAATCTGTATACAAAATTTCGATGCCACGCAAACCTTTGCCGCCCACCTTTTAATTCGAAAATTCAGTTATCTTTCACAGTTTTTAAACTAGAGTCACCAAATTTGGTAACAATACAGTTGGCGATATTCCACACCCGGACCAACCCTGTCACCCACGTAATCACCATTTGCAAGCAGACTCCGGGCTTATACTTGTATCTGACTATTCCGCAGTCGGTTGCTTCCGACTGCAAGGAGAAAAACTTGTTTTAATATATATTTGATTCTAGTTAGTTTTTCACTTAGTATTTCACTCATTACGCTGATCATGTAGCAAAAATCAAAACTAACTTAACTTTGTGGTAAAAATCAAAACGCATCAAAACCAACTTTACTTTTTTGCACAGTGCACAAAAGTCATAAATCTAACGAAAATTAACACTTTATAAGGGCATTTGCTGTGTGCTTGTTGTTTAGTTTTATTTTGTTGTTGTTGTGGCGCCGAAAATCGCGATCCAGCCAAAGTAACGGTGGGAGCACTGGGAGGAGCAACAGCCAAGGGCTGCCCACCGCGGCTTTATAGGGTCGGTGACGCTTCCTTCTGCCTGTTTACAGAGACATCATTTTCTTTGCATTTTTCGTCAAAAACGGACATTTTCAGAAGTTTTTATAAAAATTTTAGATATTAACTGAAAAAATATGTTTTTTTAATCAGTATTATTCATTATATTAATCAGCTAAATTTGAAATTCTTCAGGAACTGTATCCACATCGAAATTAAACGGCGAGGAAAACATTTTCATGGAAAGCGCTGTCTTCTCAGCTTTGAATATTTGGAATCGTAATTTAAATTTGTTGAATAAAATGTCTTTACATTGAGTTTTTTTAAGAAGTAAAGTTTTCTTTTTCTAGATGTTGTTAGTGCGACACATTATTCTGCAAGAGATGCTGTTTCCATAATTTTTCCGAAAGTAAATATTAGAAATGCTTGTTGGGCCGCATAAAAACTTTTCAAACTTTTCTGATTTTGAACAGTTTTATAACAAGTTAAAGATAGCTATAAAATAAATATTATTTGTTGCAATATAAAGGTCGCAACTTCTAACGTTCACGAATAGCACAAAGCAACTTGTGGTTATTTGGTGATTTCGCGCCAATACGGACAGACAGACAAGGTAGAAAGTACGTGTGCTCTTTTTGGTTGTTTTCTCAGAAGTGATTCTATATTTACTCTCCGCTTTGCGGTAGAGTGCAAAATTCCAATTATGTTATGTTATGTTACAGTTCTAGTTTTTACAGTAGTAGCTTAACATAGTTTGATTTAACTTCAAATGTACTTCAGATGCTAACATTACGATATTAGATTACTTTTAATTGAAATGACTTAACATCGGCCGCGTTGAATGGCCAGAGGGCTTCAAACAAATTATCTTATTACTTAGTGCCTACTTCAATACAATTGCATACATTTCAATTTTAAATACAAATTCATTACTAACAAATTACTTATGCGGACTTTGCTGTCTGCGCCCTTGACGACCTCCTCGACGACCCCGAGCAGCCAATGCTGCGGTGGACTTTTGTCTTCGTGGATTATGACCACGTCTCCTACTGCCATGTTGCGTGCCTCCTTGTTCCATCGTTGCCGCTGCTGCAGTCCTAGCAGATAATCGCGTGACCAGTCCTCCCAATAACGCTGTTTGATGGCTGAGATCAGCTGTCATCTTTTTTAAGTATGGTAGCTTTTCGTCTGGCATCATTTGATTGGATGCGCATGGCAGCGGTCCGAGCGTTTCGCCTACCAACAGATGGGCTGGCGTTACAGCTTCGCCGTCGTTGGGGTTGGTGCTCAAAGCTATGACGAGAATTCAATATTTCTTATACGTCTACCATTATTGTGTGCAATTCGTCCTGGCGCAGCTTTGCGTTGCCAATAGCCTTCATTATCAATCCCATGGCAGATTTGACTGCCGCTTCCCAGAGACCGCCAAAGTGCGGAGCTCGGGGGGTATAAAGCTGAACGTTATGCCGCGCTCGGCAGCATAGGCCGCAGTTGAGGTTCATTTCCAATTCCGAAATTATTCGCGCAGCACCTACGAAGTTCGTTGCATTGTCGCAATATATTTTTGCTGCAACTCCCCGACGTCCAACAAACCTGGATAAAGACATAAATAATGATGTGGAAGTTAAGTCAGCTACTAATTCCATGTGGACATCCTTGGATGTAAAGCATACAAATACAGCTATATACATTTTAACAGGTCTTTTTCCACGAATACCTAACGACACAAAGATGGGACCAAAGAAGTCTACGCCGCTGATTTTAAAAGGCCTATTGCAATGCAGGCGATCAGCGGGCAAATTTCCCATTATGTATTTGTGAGGCAAGTACTGGCTTATATCGAAAGCAGTAAACACAACGTCTAACAATTGCGTTTCATACTTGTCGAGCGTTGATTAACCACACATGCTGGCGAAGAATGCTCATTAAAACGCGAGGATTAGCATGACAGTTTGAACGATGCAAGTAGTCTAGGTATAGTTCGACAAAGCGATTGCCTTTTGGCATAAGTAGGGAAAACTTTGCATTTTGTGGAAGTGGCGCTTTTACCAGACGACCACCCACTCGTAACAGCCAAAGAACACGCTTTCCATCTTGATGAGGATGTAGAAACGGTGTAAGTTTTTGAAAAGATGGCAGTAGCGTTTTAGACTTTCTTACGTTTGCTATTTCATTTTCAAAGATGATGTGAATTATTGTGAGGAATGCAACATTCATCTCTAAAGCGGAAGGTACTAATGTCGTGTAGTTCTTTTCTTTCCCATTGATAAAACGCAGCATGTAACAAACAATTCGAAGAAGTTATAGATATGACGATGAATTGTCAATTAGTTGTTATATATAATTAGCTGGCTTAATGGTCGAGATTAACGCTGTGGCTGAACTACAAACCTCTAATTGCAAGTCATTAGCTGTCACTTTAATATGCAAATTAATTGGCCAATGCGACTTCAACAAGAATTGCGGACCATTGAACCAAATGGATTCTTTGAGTTCGATTGCAGAGCATCCTCGAGGTACTATATCTGCTGGGTTGTCTTTAGTGGGAACATGATGCCACGTCGCACCTATGCTTAACTCCTGTATGTCGGCCACACGGTTAGCAACGAACGTATTTAACTTGGATGCATGCATTTGCAACCAGTGAAGAACGACTCCCGAATCTGACCATAGCACGACTTGGTCTACTGGAATTTCGATCAGACCCTTGACATTTGCCCAAAGCTTGGCAAGCAGCTGCGCAGCGCACAGCTCTGGGCGCGGTATTGACTTAGTTTTAAGTGGGGCTACTTTCGATTTTGCCGTTAGTAATCTGACAGATACTCTATTCTGATCAGAAATTCTTAAGTAGATTCAGCACCCAAGGGCTCGTGATGAAGCATCAGAAAAGCCATGAATTTGGCAAGATACATTTGGTGCAATGCCTACATAACGAGGGACTGAAATTGAATTAAGTTCATCAAAGCCATGTACAACGGCATGCAGATCATTTTGCAAGTCGGTGGGTATTGGATCGTCCCAGCCGAGATTTTGAAGCCACAGTTCTTGTAGTTCTTGTAAAAGCCCTAACGGGTCATACAGACGCGATACGAAGGAGAGTACTGAGCGCTTTGTGGGCTATACGTCCAATGACAAATTCTCCGTTGTGTATTTAAAGACGTCTTGTCTAGGATGCCAAAGCAATCCGAGCGTCTTTGTCTCTTCGTGCGAAGGATGTGTTGCAGCATGCAGATCACTTAAATATTTTAAATGGTGCTGAAGGCGTGCCATAAGCTACGGTGTTTAAGCTGTATATTTTTAATGATTCTGTAGGCCTTTCCATCCAGACAATTAACTGAAAGTTACGCTGGGTCTCATAAATTTCGACTTGACGGTCCATATCTGCGGTAATTGCAAAAGGATGCATTCGAAACCTTAGCAGAATTGAATACAATGTGGGTTGGATTGTGGGACCAACCATCAAAATGTCGTTTAGGGACATGGGGGGGCATCAAATACAACTCTCAGTTTTGTAGATGTGCTTTGCGGTCGCAGCACGCATTGATATGGAATAAAATAATGCGGCTCGATCGGGATAATGTTGTCAGTGATGCTCATATTATTAAGAGAAATGTACTCTTTCATGAAAGCAATGTACATGTCGCAAATCTCTGGTTGCTTACTTAATCTTCTTTCAAGTGCTAAAAAAAAACTTCGTTTGGCGTTTTCATAAGACAATCCCAAACAGTGTGGACTTGACTTAAATGGCAATGTCACACTGAGCTGTCCCGAGGGTAAACGAGTAACGTTTTCTGTGAAAGATTTCTCGCAAAGCTCTTGTTCGGGGGTATACAACTTCAATGTCCGGTTTGTCAACTTATTCTAAGCTTAGTCGAATTTGAGTTTCTCAATGTTCGGTTAGCACTTACTTATCCGATGCATGGAGATCCGGTAACTACTTATACCGATGCTAAGTCCCGATATTGAAATATCAATACAATCATCGTAAGGCGAACAGCTGACTCATGCTGACACTTGCTTTGTTTATTTTTTTTATTTTTTTTTTTTTAACTAAAGTTGCAAAATGCTTATTTTAGTCTTCTAGGTTCACCAACACATGCTCCTCAACAACTAAAAAGCTTTTCCCTCGTTGCCGTTTACAACAGGGCTCATAGAAAATTTTTTTATATATATTATATACATTTTAATGTGCAACATGTAGCAGTTTAGGAGTCACAGGCAAAAACAAAACCAAAAGAACAGCTGAATCGCCGTTAAGGTTGGCAGCACCGTTCGGCGATAGTTTTATACCGATTATAGGTTACTTCGGCTTTGAGAAAAACAAATGGGATAACTGCAGTATAGCTCGAGGATACAAGTTATTCTGAAGTTATGACTCTGAGATCCATTCGTTTTTGTTGACAAAAGCAGCATGTCAACTTGCTGCGCTTTGAGACAAATTCTTCTCTCATTTAGCTTTGCTAAATATTCGTTAAATTTCAGTAGATGTTGCTGGGACGCACAAAAATTTTCTTATCAGCTTTTAAAGCTATTGTTAGTTGTTATTATTATAATTTTTTATACTTTTATTATACTTTCTTGCGGTGCTTTACCTGCCAGTATGGTATATTAATGGAGATATGTTTTGCTTAAAATTTTCCATGTTTTAATATTGGCTCAATTCCAAAATTTAGTCAGATTGACTGCTTCGAATTTTTTGGTATTTTTTCTCTTGGAGAAAATCGTAAAGTGGCTGTTGTTTTTGTTGATTTTGGTGATGGCAGGATGGATGAGATGGACGAGCTCTGGACAAGGCATTGATTTAAGGACGTTCGTCCTCTAGGAACTTCCCAGCTTCAGTTATGACGTAAAATAATATTTACCTTTGCCTTTGACCTTGCCCTTAAGAAACTTGTCCGTTCCCACACCACTGCCAACACCAAAATCCCTAATAAAAAAATATTTTACATGAGTATTTTCATTTTAAGGAAGGTATCCTGCACAGCGAAAAAAAATTTTCCATACAAAATCGTCGCAACTGGAATTGTTTTTTTTTTTTTTTTGATGCGTGTCTTCTGGGTATCCAGCAACGTAGCCAAAAATACTAAACTGCTTACCGATAGTATCGATTAAATGCTTTATGTACACACTGGTCATGAATCAAAGCTGTGGCGCGCAGTTTGAATGTAATGGAATTTGTGTGTAAAAGGCAGTCTTATTTAACAAAACACTCTTGACTGCAAAAATGGTTTTTTGACCCTGCCAACACAGTCAACGTATGGGTATGTTCCATGTGAACTCTCTATGCAATGAGGAAAGTTTGGTGGTTGTTTGTTTTAAAGATATTGTTGATATACACACAGGTGCAAGCCCAAGCTGCCAAATGGCGTTTGCTAGCTTCCCACTTCTTCTTTGGCCTTGTTTTGCTTTCGCACCCAATCGTGCCGCATATAATTTTTCGTATAAGAGAGATTTGTCCAGTATAGTTGAATAACATTGTCTATGACCAAAATGTTTTAGTCTACTGTGACGTCACAAAATCAGCTGTTTGCTTGAGCAAAACTAACGGTGCGCAATGCGCAATCTGGTTATCTTAGATTCATGCACACTGGTGCTGAGCGCAGGAAATATCGAATCAAATATTTTGTTGTGCCCAGCAGTGATGCCAACTCTGAGTCGACAGTTAAAGCTGACTGGACTCTTAAAAATAGCCAAAAATGGCAAAATTTGACCAAAAAATAGCGAAAACAAGTAAGAAGGCTCTAGTCGAGATTTCCCGACTAGGAGATACCCCGAACCCCATACTTAACACGTACAGTCATTGTCTGTATGCATCTGTGACTAAACTTCAATCTTTGATATCTCTGGTGTTTCTCAACCGATTTCGATGAAAGTTCGATCGTTACACAATATTTCAACCCCCATTTTTACATTTTCCATATTAGAGATTTTTTTGGCAGTCGATTCCATGTGTATATAACCAGAATAGTTATCGAAAATCGGAAACAAACTTGTACTGCCTAGGACTTAGATGAGCTTATGTTCAAAATCTGAAGTCTCTAGCTCTTATAGTCTCTGAGATCTACGCGTTCATACATACGGACAGACGGACATGGCTATATCGACTCGGCTGTTGATGCTGATCAAGAATATATATACTTTATAGGGTCGGAGATGCTTCCTTCTGCCTGTAACATACTTTTGCACAAAACCATTATACCCCTTTTACCCATTTCATGGGTTCGGGGTATAAAAATAGCGGTGGCTAAAACAATTAAAAACAATATGATTTTTCAAGATGGTATGTTAATTAAACATATTTATTTATTGACAAGTGTCGCTAAAATGTCATCAACATCATCTTCTGGTTCATTGTATGCTAAGTTGTTGCCAAATATGCGCAACCAATTCTCAGGTACTGAGTAATTAAAAAAACATTTTTCAGCTTGACGCAATCCGTAGCTGGAATTAATATTGATTATAAATTCAAATTATAAATTAATAGTTTTATCTTTAAATACTTTATGTCCAAAATGGAATTTAAGGTTTGAATTTCCATTTTATTTCGGTGCTTCGTTTCTACAATACTGACCTGGCTGAACACTCTCTCTACTTCGACATTCGACCAAGGTAGGAAAAGCAGCATTATTGAGAAGGAAGCGAGGTCATGAAATGGACTTTTACCTCCAGAATCTTTGTAGGTAAACACAAAATTTTTCATTGTGATCAATATTTAGCCACTTTACGTGGTGTATTGTTGCATATTGAATTAATCCGCGTGTTTAAGTTTGCAGGCTAGTGATGGTAGTATGTACGTACTTGCATATCGATTAGGAATCGATGTGTGAAACAGGGCGGTTGGTATTTTTTTACATGGAAAAATAGCAGGTCATATGGTATTTACTAATAAAAGGTAACAGCTAGGCTGCTAGTAAATTTTGTAAAGGATTACATTCACAGTAATCGATTATTAAACGTAAATATTGTACGATTAAAAATAGCCAAAAACTAGCTTAGTTATTTATAAGAATAGCTAAAATTGTAGTCTCTAGCTAAATTGAGTGGTTTCCAGTTTTTGATCATGCAAAATAGTCAGATCTGGCTAGAAAATAGCTAAGTTGGCAACACTGGTGCCCAGGGCTGCAACCAACAACATTTGTGCTACCGGTTTCGCCGTGTTATTTGCTTTTCTGGTGTTTTATGAAGTATTATATGTTGATAGACAAGAAACAAACTAGTTCCACTTCTTAATAATGTTTCTTTAACTAGTATATTTTAAACGTAAATTAAATATCTCTGTGTGATTTATTTATAGTCAAAATGCTATATTTTTTTACCACAAATTAGTGGACTATGGTCGCACTATAAGAACTTGAGCCGCACGCTTCCAAAATATAACTCAAATTCATGCCAGGATACGGACCTTTGGTGTAAAAATTTGCTAATTACCTCAGCCTTATCCCGCGTATTTTTTTAAGTGATGGGAAAAAAAGGTTTTGGGATGGCGATATATCGAAGATAGAAGTAAGCAGCAGCGATATTTTTAATATTTTCGGAAACATCGATGTATCGATATTTGATCGATGCTACTCCCAGCACTCCCCAACACTATTTTGGAATGACATTTGTGATTGACAGTCGTAAAAAATACACTTTTTTGTCATCAAAAGTATGTCCCGTAATCAGATTAAACACAGCAAAATTCAACAATAAAAATTGTAAATATACTTGTAACACATAAGGCCACTCCGAAATCACCTGCAGATCATGAACGTGAGAAGCTACAGTATGCTGAAACTGCTTAAAAATTCTTGGCGCACGTAAGAATCGTGTGTGTGTGTGCTTATAGACGTACATATACCCGGTATGTTAAATTTATATTGCAATTATTTAAATAGATTTCCACGGCGTTTTGCCACAAAAGTAACGTCAGTTGGTGGTGATGAAATTGGCAGTGGTACGGGTATCGGTCGAATTACTGGACGTGTGCGTAGTAGCGATGGTGGACCACAAATGATAAACACACCATCCAAAGAGATTGTTACGCATCTGCCACCGCTAACTGAAGCACCGCCAAACTTGTCGGAGGCAATTTACGCCAATCCCTTAGCCGAGAGTGCGAGCACACAGGTTACAACGCTGGACAACGGACTGCGCATCGCCTCGGAGCCGCGTTACGGACAATTCTGTACTGTGGGTCTGGTGCTGGACTCTGGACCACGCTATGAAGTAGCGTATCCCAGTGGAGTTTCTCATTTTCTTGAAAAGCTTGCCTTCAATGTGAGTAAAACTAAATGAGTCTTTAAAATTTACTTTTTAGCTGTTTAATCCTGTCGTTTTATTTTCCACAGTCCACAGTTAACTTTCCTAACAAGGATGCAATACTTAAGGAGTTGGAGAAGAACGGTGGGATATGTGACTGTCAAAGCTCTCGGGACACGCTAATATATGCGGCCAGCATAGACAGTCGTGCGCTTCAATCTGTAACTCGTTTACTGGCTGATATAACTTTACGACCCACGCTCAGCGAGCAAGAGGTGAACTTGGCGCGACGTGCTGTTAGTTTCGAACTGGAGACGCTTGGCATGCGACCCGAGCAGGAACCCATTCTAATGGACATGATACATGCTGCCGCATACAGGGACAATACGCTTGGATTACCAAAGCTATGTCCGCAGCAGAATCTGGACAACATTGATCGGAACGTGCTAATGCACTATTTAAAGTATCATCACTCTCCGGGCCGTATGGTCATTGCTGGCGTTGGAGTAAATTGAAAATTGACTTATTCGAAATATAATATTAAAAATTTTATTATTAAGGTCGATCACGACGAGTTGGTGGAACATGTAAAAACATATTTTGTCGAAAACGAGGCTATCTGGATGAAGGAAGCATTGCCAACTGAGGGTGCTAATGAAGTCGATACTTCTGTCGCTCAGTACACAGGCGGCTTGGTTAAAGTGAGCGACCATTGTGGAGAACATAACGAATAGTATGTCATATCTTGTATTTCCAAATAGGAACACTGCGAAATTCCAATATATGCGGCGGCAGGACTGCCTGAACTGGCGCACGTTGTACTCGGTTTTGAGGGCTGCTCCCATCAAGATTCCGACTTTGTTCCATTGTGTGTGCTAAACATTATGATGGGTGGCGGCGGGTCTTTCTCCGCCGGTGGCCCTGGCAAGGGCATGTATTCCCGGCTCTATACCAAAGTACTGAATCGATATCATTGGATGTACAGCGCCACTGCATACAATCATGCCTATTTGGACACCGGACTTTTTTGTATACACGGTAGTGCCCCACCACAACATATGCGAGACATGGTCGAGGTACTGACTCGCGAACTTATGACAATGGTCTTTGAGCCTGGCAATGAAGAGTTGATGCGGTCTAAAATACAACTCCAATCTATGCTGTTGATGAATCTGGAATCGCGACCTGTTGTGTTTGAAGATGTAGGGCGTCAGGTGTTGGTCACAGGGAATCGCAAGCGCCCCGACCATTTTATAAGAGAAATTGGTGAGAAAAACAAAATGTTATATGGTGCAAATATATTATTAATAACCGTTGCAGAAAAAGTATCAGCTGCAGACATTCAGCGTGTGGCACAAAGACTGCTCAGCTCAGTGCCGGCAGTTGCTGCGCGTGGTGATATTCAAAACCTACCCGAGATGGCACATATAACTAGCGCACTCAGCGGCAGCGGGCGATCACTTGGACGTCGTTTGTCGCTTTTTAAGTAAAGCTAGTTCTTCCAAATAATATGTTGTTTAATTCATATTGCATTTTGTACCACGGTTATTCAAATTGATTAAATTTAGTTAAAATTTTGAATTCTGCCACAAAGATTGATCCTTTCACTTTTTGGGCCTGGCATGTGTTCATCGCGACATATCATGAATTCGAAAACAACGTGTAAGAAGGTGGGTATAAAAAGGTATCTAGCTCTTATACCTCTGACATCGGCGACAGAGAAACAGTCGGGGCTTAATTGAATCTACTGTTTTTGGTAATCGAGAATTTATATACGCTGTACGGTGTCGGGTATGCTTCGTTCAACCTTTTAAATAAATTTGCACACTTTTTGTCCACATAATTGGTTCAGAGTATAAGACTTTATTTAAACCGCTTTCCCCTTTTATGTCCTGAATCCATGAAATTGGTAAAAAGAATATAATTGGAATAATGGTTTATGCAAAAGTATGTAACACGCAGAAGGAAGCATCTCAGACCCCATAAAGTTTATATATTCCTGATCCGTATGTAAGAACGCGTCAAGCTCAAAGACTATAAGAGCTAGAGACTTCAGATTTTGAACATAAGCTCATCTAAGTCCTAGGCAGTACAAGTTTGTTCAAATGTGTTTTAGAAACTTCATACAAAATAATGAAAATCTGTGAACATTTCATTGAAATCGGTTGAGAAACTTCAGAGATATCGAAGATTGAAGTTTTGTCACAGATGCATACACACAATGACTGTACACGTTATGTACGGGGTTCAGGGCATCCCTTAGTCGGGAAATCTCCACTAGAGCCTTCTTACTTGTTGTGTCTAAATGGGCGTGGGCTTTTAATAATAAGTATGTATGTACATATATAGATTGATTATTTTATTTTTACATTATGCAACGTAATTTTTGTGTCAGACTTTCCACTTGATTTTTTAATTAATTATTGGACGTAGGGTACGATACCAAGAACCGGCTTGTTATAGCGCGGACCCAAGCAAAAAGCAACCAACCTCCCGCTCAACCGACCGATGGGCACACTGCATAGCGTACGGTTACGTATATCTCGAAAATGACATTGGACTATCTTTTTATAAGATCTAATAGAAGTGGCACCGTTTATTAAGTGGGAAAATTCGTTATAGTTTGAACATAAAATCCGAAAAGGGTTATGATTAGCATAGTTAGTGTGACAAGCTTGAAGAGCAATAGGTAGAAAATTCCTTGTCCTTCTAATCGGAGCAGCAAAACTAATTTGGCTGATTAAATCCGAGGAATCAATTTCACCATTTATTAGTTTGTGTAAAAAGACTACACCTAACATAAGATTTATTAGTAAAAGTCAACTGTGGTAGGAAGGTCGGTTAATGTTAGTATCCCAGTTAAATCTCCTAAGGGCAAAGGGCAAAAATTGTTTTTGTACTGATTCTATAATATCCTGTTGAATCCTCTATTTGGGATACCATATACAAGAATAGGACGTACCAGAGACGTATAAAGTGTTTTGGTTATGTAGGGATCGTCAAATTCATTCGACCAGTGCTTATGGATTTATGGATTAAGCATTCGATACAAAATAATCACAACAAAATCCGTTACCTTAAAAATGTCAAAAAACAATATTCCCGGAATTTTAATGTTAGAATATCTCAAATTCTAACCATTTTTCATTATACTCTGGTACCGAAGGTATCATCTATATATATAAAACTGACTGACCACACATTGTTGACATATCCACAGCCTAAACGAAAAGATCTAGAAGGGTGAAATGTTGACCAAATAATCCATGCGGTTAGTAAGTGAGCACTATTGACTGATTTTTATTTTTGATCACTCCTTCAGATACCTTCTGAACACCTATGTCCTTTTGTACTGGGGCTATGCCTTAAAACTAATCAATCTGAACGAAACTTTATCAGTACATAAGAGCGTGTAAAAAAATATGCATACCAAATCAGGACCCGTTCCGAACACTCCTTCGGGTACCTCCCATACACCTATGACCCTTTTGGCTGGCGATGTTCCCAAACCGGCCCACCCCTTCCGCCCCCCTTTGCAAGCAGACTCTTTACCATCTGTTATTTTACTGGTATCACAGTATTCCGCAGTCGGTTGCGTCCGACTGCAAAGTTTTCACTTGTTTTTGTTGTGATTTTTGTTCTTGGGAGACTAAAATTCAGAAGAAATGTAAAATGGAAATCGTATACAAATGTTTTTTTTATTTTTATTTTTGTTGCCATATTCTTGGTTGTGCGTATTTAAGCAGCTAAAATAAGAAAGAATCTAGTTGGAATTTTCCGACAAGGACCCAGTTAACCAAAAAGCAGATATTCCGCCAAAACGGTATCAAAACGGTGCTTCCGAATTTACCGTTAACATACTGTTTTAAATGCACGAAATCGGATATTTCTTATGCTGCCGACGCGCTGCTCTAACTGAACGAACACTTTGTTCGTTCTATCGTCAAAAAATAAAGGGTATAGCGTTTGTGCATGCATAAGCAGAGCAGTCGATCGACGGTTTTCGTATTGTTTGCTGTCTGGCACTTGAGCGAACTGATTTGTGCTGTTGTTGGAGCCTTGCTGTTTTTATTTTAGTTTTAGAGTGATGGAAAATGTAAGTATAAATAATAAAAGAGTGATTGAAACAAAATTACGGAGATAGCTGAAACAGTTACGCAGATTTTTTGTTTTTTTTTGTTTTGTGACTACTTGCACGTTTGTTTGTAGAGAGAGCGACAAAGACAGAAATAAAGGTCCGGCGCCAACGTCTGCATCATGCTTATTGCCGGCACAATGGCGCTGCAGCGCAATCACTTTAAAGCAGGGACCGGCAGCGTCGTATGCACTGTGCATAGGAAAAATGTTTTGAGCAGCGCAGTCGGCACACGCATAGGCTATGCATAGCGCAGAAACTTCGTGTGCCCTATGCACAATTGCTCGGCTGTTGCTCTGCTGCCGCAGCGGCAGAGAAACCGGTTTCTGGCTATGGCAAAGCCTATGCTCAGTAGCTCGGCTGCCGCAGCGGCAGAGAAACCGGTTTCTGGCTATGGCAAAGCCTATGCACAGTAGCTCGGCTGCCGCAGCGGCAGAGAAGTAAGAAACATTTTTGCCTTCGTCTTTTTGACGACGCGCTGAAAAAATGTGAGTGTATGCGTGCCGACCCCTGTTCTACGCTTTGCGTGTGCCGACTGCGCTGCTCGAAAAATTTTTCCTATGCACAGTGCATACGACGCTGCCCTGCTTTAGAGTCATAAGCAAGCATGTAGGAAAAGGCACCCGTGTTCGTTTGTTTGTTATGCGTATGTTTTCGCTCGTTTAACGAACGAGTTGCCATTCCTTTGTTTTGCTCGTTAGAGTGAGGGCAAGTCTTTTGTTTGTTTTGTTTAAGCGCAAGACAGTCTTGATGTCTTGTAAGTGCATAAATGCAGGGCTCTAAAGGGCTGTTTACTCTTGACTTAACTTAACTTAACGTAAGAGTCAGCTGACTCAATCTGCCTAATGACTCTCAATGTGAGTGTTTACTCAAAACTTAACGTAACTTAACTTAACGTAGCTTAATTCTGAACCTGCAGGTTCTTAAGTTAAGTTCTTAAGTTTAGCAGTGTTGATTAACGTGAAAATCAAACAGCTGATCAAAAAGTGTGATGGAAAACGTTAAACGCTCTTTACAAAACGTTTTCAAAGTCAAATATTCAAATGGATGTGCACAAGCCAATTATTTTAGTTGAAAATCATAGTTTGTTGTATGATGACAATTCAAAAGACTTAAAAAATATAATTTAACAAAGAGAAATTTGGGCTGCAATTGCCAAAGAACTTGTTTGCAATGGTTAGTATATTCATAAAAATTGTTGAATTGGTTTTTGCAGTGATATGTTTGTTTGTTAAAGTTGATATCTGTGAAAGGTGTTGGACTACTGAGAGAGCGATTTGCGAAGGAGTTGAGGATGGTGGAACTCTCAGGTAGTGAAGTTGGGATGTCGTCGGAATGGCTGCATTTCCAAAGTTTGCAGTTTTTAAAAAACCATTTGCAGAGACGCCGGTAATTACTTATATACAATTCGTTAGTTGTTTTTTTTACAATCAAAATGCTTTTATTGTTTAGGCAAAGGTCAAATTTCAAGGCGTCAGAGGAGTCGCTGCCAAAATTATTTGAAAGCGAGGACGTGTTGTCCTCAACTCTAAATGCTACTGCAACTTTATCCGTAATTAATTTTTTCAAAATGAGCCAACGAGCTGTTTATTTTTCTTTGTTAGACAACACTGCTAACATAATTCTACAGCACTGACACACTGATTTCTTAAGTTACGTTAAGTCAAGAGTAAACGCATACATTCCTTAAGTTAAGTTAAGTTAAGTCAAGAGTAAACAGCCCTTAATATGTACAGATGTGACGAAACTCCAGCCTTCGATATTTCTGGCGTTTCCCAATCGATATCGATGAAATCACAGATATCAGTTTTTTATGTTAAGTTTCTTAAGCACGATTAAATATTCCATTATTACAACCATAGCTTGAAACAAACTTTTACTGCCAAAGGCTTAGGCTAGTTATTATCGTTATATTATGGTCAGAGATGCTTACTTCTGCCTGCTACATACTTTTGCACAAAATCCTTTTTCCATTTTTAACCCATTTCATCTGATTGTGTCTAACCGGCGACAAAACCCTTAGCTTATGCCTTAGTCTGGCGCCAATGACAAAAAATAACGCAATAACCCGTCAAGGATTGTGAGCTTGGCCATCCTGGATTTAGGGCAATTATAAAAAGTACACGAATTAAGAAATTATTACTGCATAGGCCTTATTCGCACATTCTTTATTTTGTAAAATAATGTTATTTAAGTTTGTGCAGAAGTAATTAACTAAATAAACTGGTTATGATGAGGATACAGTTGTTATAAAGCCATCTTTCTGGCCTGGTCGTTGATTTAGCTAAGCTGAAAACTTAAACTTTCGGCACTACTACTGCTGCTATTGCTCTAATTTTTTCGATTTCTCGAAATATGAACTGGTGCTAGAAGTGGGAAGAATACAATTTTACATAGAAAAATATATTTAAGGTGTACTTGACTTGCAAATGGTTATTTTGGAAGTGTCATTTTCCTCCTCATCATCATCTGGCAACTCATCACTGGATATATTTTCATGCATGCGATATTGTTTTGGCAGGTGGGACTCATCTTCAATAGGTGGTGCATATTTTGGTTTTTTGGCTTTGTGGCCCTGGGGTTTACCTGCATCAGCGTCTATTTCACTTCCAGTTTGCTTCTTAATGCTTTTAGCAATGACCCGTTTTTGATGATCCAGCTGGGGGAACAAATCTCGCGAGTTCTCCAACGCCTGCTTGGCAGCGTTCATTTCAGCTTGCTGTATGGAGGAGCCACTTGCAGTGGCTAATCGTTTGGAGCGGAAATAAACAGCCACTTTGTAGACTCGAGTGTTTGTTGGTCCAGTCGCTTCGACAACCTTATAGTAAGGTATATCTGGCTCGCCACCGTCCATGGTGCGTAAGGTGAGACAGCACTGCTGTAGCTTTGACTTGGGATCGTTCCAGTCCTGGTTCATGATAAACAACTGCAGACGTGGGAACAAGCAGACATGACAGAACTGTTCGCAATAAAGAAGCCCCTTGTCGACATACAAAGCGCCTAAGAAAGCTTCAAGCAGATCAGCGCGGTCTTTAGTCTTTAAATCAGCCTTGGGATTGGCATAGACTGCGTACCTTGGCATTCCCAAGTCATCACATACAACTGCTTGTGTCCGATTGTTTACCAGTGAAGAACGCAGCAGAGACAAGTGACCTTCATGATGCTCTGGAAAGTGGCGATATAGATACTCAGAGCAAATCAACTGTAGTACTGTGTCGCCCAAGAATTCAAGTCGCTGATTGGATCCAAGTGTCAAATGTGTAAAACCAATCGAGCGATCTGTAAAGGCACGTGCCAGCAAACGTATATGCTTGAATTTTATACCAATAGAATCCTCAAACTTGGTCAGATCCTTTAAGACGCGGTATGAATCAATGTAGCTACGATCGCCGAAAGGTTCCTGTTCCTGCAGCGGGTGCTCTGGTAGATTTTTCCAGATCTTAAGCAACTTATCGTCCTGCCGAAAAAGCGCATCGGTAAAAACCTTATCGGCCACTGTAATGCCTCCGTCCAACAGTAAAGCGCCCATCAGGGCCTCAAAACAGTTGGCCATTGCGTGACGCAGTTCGAGTTCGTGACACAGATCAGAGCCGTGTGCATACAACATGAACTCCTCGAGCTGTAATTTCTTTGCTAAAAGCGCCAAGTGCTGATTCTGCACAATCGCCGCACGATAAGTTGCCAGACCACCCTCTTCTAGTTCTGGAAACATAAAGAATAAATGTATGGAGCTTAAAAACTCAACAACTGCATCTCCAAGGAACTCCAACCGTTCGTTATGAGTTATATTTGACACAGTCTCGTGATCCCTGCCGAAACGAGACATAATGCTAACTAGCGTATTTATGCCCCTCTTGCGAGTGTTCATATAGTGAATCTTTCGATCCCCAAATTCCAGCTGTCTAATTCCGCAATTAGTAAGTGAGTTCCTCGCGTGATCTGGATTAGTGCCATAGTTCTCCTTGTACGATGGATGTGTCAACGCAAGTTGCAGCAAATATCGTTTCTTGAATTTGAAGCCTATGTTCTTCTCAAGCAGATCTAATGATTTGTGAAATCGCAAATGTCCAGTTAGCACTGGTAAAAGCATTGCATGCTGCACAATGTCGCACATAATTCCAGTGCGATAAAAGCCGTCGGAGCTGATAGCCACTGTAATATTACGCATCATGCGTCCCTGCGTGCGCATTTCCTGCAGTCTCTGCTCTTTTTCCTCCAGCTTACGTTTGTCTTTAAATGAAGGCTTTGACATGTTTGCCATTAAATGGCGGAACTTCACATATTCACGCCACGCCTTTTGGTACTCGGGATTTCCTGCATAGCTTAATTGTGGCGGACGGATGCCAAAGTGAACAATTGCCGGATGTGAGATCCCCGTCTCCTGATCCAAGCACTCTGGCAAATCCGAATTATTTCGATCCAACTGATCGACGCGCAGTGAACAGGGCTTGTGGCCAGGCTTTGTTACTAACATGCCTTTAATAAAATCCACATATCTTTGCCACTCATCTTTACTGATTTGATTTAAGTGTAGCAGCTGCTGACGCTCTACCAGTTCGGCCGAGTTGTCTAGTAAATACTTAAGCACCTCGCACATAGCAAGTACTTCTTTACCATTATCGGGCAGCTCGCGCACAAACCGCGGTAGAAAATGAAATGCTGGACAAGAGTCTGAGTTTCGGGATCCATTCGGTGTCAAATTAAAGTCCACAAGCTCCAGAAGTTCATGAAATAGGTATTTGACTTAACAAAAAAAAAGAAGTTTATTTTAAGAAGAGTTAAATATCATAGTTATAAACAAATTAAAACGTTGTAGTCGGAAGCAACCGACTTTGGCATACTCTGATACCAGAGTAAGCTCGCTAAAGTGGGTAATAAGGGCTGTTGGCGTGGCTCAACTTTGAAAAAGGTTGTTTGTAATTAACCTATCAATTTTAAAAATTCTTTCTATACAGTTATTGAAAAAATGGGGTAGTATGTTCGCATGACATCAAAATTATTTAAGATTATCGTAAGGCAGTATATATGTATATTCTAACCAAGTTTTAATACACTAGCTTAAAAGCTGTAGAAGAAAAATAAATTTCCGAGTTTTCAAAGGATGTGCATTAACATTTTTATGCAGATGCTTGGGAGGCGTATATAAATAGCTATCTCCCATCAAATTTGGTGACACGTGCTAAAAAGGTTTTTTATTGATTTAAACATTGTTTTTGATTTCTCCTTTTGAAAAGAATAATCAGCGGTAAGTACATAGTTGAATAAGCTGTCAGAGCTTCGGGCGGCGACTGAATGCAAAAATAAAAAAATAGTAAAAAAAAGCTCTAGCGAGATTTCCCGTTAGCAGATACCCTGAACCCCGTACTTAACGCATCCAGTCATTGTCTTTATGCATCTGTGAGAAAGCTTCAATCTTCGATATCTCTGATGTTTCTAACCGATTTCGATGCAGTTTTCACAGAATTTCAATGTTTTGTTCGCATTTTCGATATTCAAGATTTTATTGTTATCGATCACATATGTAAATCGAAAATCGGAAACAAACTTGTACTGCCTAGGACTTAAATGAGCTTATGTTCAAAATCTGAAGTCTGTAGCTCTTGTAGTCTCTTAGATTGACGCGATCATACATTCATACAGACAGACAGACGGACAGGGTTATATCGACTCGACTGTCGATATTTTTTTCATGTTCAAGATTTTACTGTGTATATCGGAAACGAAAAAAACTATCGATAATTCAAAACAAACTCGTGCACGTGGTACAAATGAACTGAACTCCCAAATCTAGGTCTTTAGCACCTATAGTTACCGAAATCGACGAGATCGTACAGACGGACATGGCTAAATCGACTCGGCTGTTAATGCTGATCAAGAACATATATACTTTATGGAGTCGGAGATGCTTCCTTCAGCGTGTTACATAATTTTGCATAAAACCATTATGCCCTTTTTAACATTTTCAAGGGTTCAGGGTATAAGAGTGGAGCATGGCGTTCACCAGGACGCACCAATATGCATTATTTTTCTTATTCTCGTATCATAAACCAAAACTTTCTGGTGAACGGAGTTATTGTCACAATTTTAACTTAATCAGAGATTAAATACACACACTTACAGAATAAGTCCAATTCACGTATGGTAAAGTTCTCGGGCATTCTCTCCTCATCGTACTCAATTGTATACTCGATATTGAAGCGAATTACTTTGCACACGGGCAGATCGGTGAGGCGAACATGCGAGAGTAGAGAAAATCCCTCAAAGAGGAACTCATGTTCGTCATGCTTAATAATTGTCGGTGTCTTGGTCAGAAAGTTTGTGGGTGGTGAAATGGTGATGCGATAGTGATACAAGTTAGCTGCATTGTTTGTATTCTTATCGCACAGCCGATAGCCCTTCTCGCCGGGATAGATACCGTGCCGAATGCCTATGCGACGCGACTTGGCCGAGCAGCGGCACAGCGGACCATCGTTCATCTCGCCTGCGTCGTTGTGCCACAAATCAGGATGCACACGCTGCGGATGCTGTACCTTGCGGGACAGCTCCTCCATGCAACAGTCCTGCTCAATCTTAAAGGTATCCTCGTCGGAGTCGGAATCAGAGCTGGAAGAGCATGCCTCCGACTTGTGCTTGTGCTTGCATGCACGCCGTTGCGTTTTGCGTGGAGGCGGTTCATATACAGGCAAAGCCTGGCGCACACGTTCGGCTCGCTGAATAAGTTCATCGTCAAAAAGAGCACATAGTTTGTGTAGGCGTGTCTTTGCCTTAACCTCGAAGTCCGTTTGGGTGCGCTCATAGTAAAGTTCGGCGGGTGAACAACGCACCCAGGACTCAGCCGGCGCCTCAGCCTCATTAAGTGCATTCATTTTTTGTATATAATCTTCTGGCTTTTCGCAAAAGTTAGCACAATACTGACGCAACAAGCGATCTCGCTCCGTTTCCATCTTAGGCGAATACGCATCTATTTCACTCCGTTGATGAAAACTGTCTTCTATTACGATTGACTTAGCGTCATATGCGTAAGAAATAGGGCGCGTGTGTCTTGGACTGTAGAAACGTTGATTATAGCGATTACTGTTGCTGTGATTGTAGACTCCATGGATGTTGTGGTTACTTTGGTTACGGCGCGCGAATCTCTGATTGGCCTGACGATAATTGTGATTGTGTTCATAACGGTCCCGTTCCCGATATTTGTGCGACTGCGAGGTCTGTCCATATTGCTCATAATCATATGGTTCTACTGATAGATGACTGTGGTTGGTAGGTGCAGCATAGCCCGCACTATAGAAATATGGGTCGTACGAAGTTGTGGATTCATTGGTAGCAAAAGATGGTGATGGTGGGCATGTGGCAAATTGCGCAGACATCGGTGCTGCATATTCCATGTAACTTGAAAAGACACTTTGAGGATTATGGGGATAATTTTCAATCTTTGATTGCTGTTCGTAATTGAATGTATCAGATATGGGCACAGCCTTAGTTTCTGGTTTGGCACCGACTTCTACGCCAGGTGGTAAAAGCTCTTCTCTATCCGGTGGTGGAGGCGGTGGAGGAGGTTGTGTTGAAAAATCCTGAGCAGGTAATGGCGGCTGATACATTTTTTTTTGTTTAAAATATATCTCAAAACTAAACTCAGTCCTTGATGGACAGAGTTGTGATAACTATCGACCATCATAACTATCGATATTTATATATATCTCCCAAATCTCTATATTTTAAATGTTCTGTTGAATTTTATGGCAATGTATTGCAACTTCTAACGAATATGGGCATTTCCACAGGAAGGTCAACCACAGCAAAAAAAAATGCAGTCTATAAAAGATTGTTGTTTTACCATATATAGGGAATCTATTAAATTTAACTAGAATTCATATATATTGCATTTAATTATATTCGTTTTTGAAAAATTCAAACGCAAAGTCGATCAATTGCTAAATTTCTGTTTTATTGCACTTTTTTTATGATAATTGTTCGTAATGAGATGTATTGAAATTTGGGCGGCAGAGGAGGACGTGGCATTTTAATTTTTAATTCAAAACTGTGGCCTATGTCACCATCTAACTTCCTAAAAAATTTTGTGGCTCCAGCTCAAAAACTGTGAGATAAATTAATTTACGATTTGAAGAAAGAAAAGGTCGCGTGCGACATGTAGCGTGCAATCGTGATTAAACTTAAATAAAAAAAATAATTAATATTTTTGAGTGAAACCAAACAAATCATAAACGTACATTATTGCTTAACCCTTTAAAAAAATAAGGGGACTCTCCGATTCTTAAGGCCCCGAAGTTTGATGATTTATTCTTTTAGAACTCGGCAAAATAAGACGAAAATATTAAATAATTTATCGATAGCTCGCTTGGTTATCGAGATGTAGTTAATAAAAAATAAAAAAATTTCGAAAAGTTAAAATTTTTGGTGAAGTTTAATAGATTTAAAAAAAAACCGAAAATACAATTCACAATTGATCGATTTATCGAGGTATCGATATTGATCGAGGTATCGATAAAAATGTAATACCATTTTTTCTTTTATGAAGCTTAATAGATTTCTAAGAAATAAGACGAAAATATTAAATAAAATTTATCGATATACCGCTTAGTTATTGAGATATCAACACTTAAAAATCGAAAAACTAACAACGAAACTCAATAGTCTTCAGACAAACAAATGAACAAAAGTATAAGTAAGACAAATCACTTTTTCCCTCATCAAGTTCTTTTGCACGATCAATTTTTAACAACACAAAAATTATTTTCTTGCATTCCAAGAAAAACACCACAAAGAGACGCAAAATGACAGAACAATATCTACATTTGTATTACAAATTAAACAATTTTAATATTATAAGTTATTTAAATGAATTAGTTGAAACTGAGGAAAAGGGTATTTCGTTTTTAGAGGAAAAAGGTTTGATTCCGTCGCGTAAATCAACTCCACCACAATGTTGTGGGCAGCCAATGAAAGTTGAATCAGACTCCAGCGCTTTATTTCGGTGGAATTGGAGATGTTCCTCAACTGGATTTTCCGACTTCTAACTAAATGAGATATCGATAAATTTTATTAATTAATTTTGTCTTACTTTTCAGAAATCTACTAAGCTTCTTTAAAAAAATTTCTTAATTTTTATCGATAGCTCGATAAATATCGATAATTCGACAAATTGTGTTTTGTATTTTCTGTTTGTATTTTGGAAATATATTAAACTTCACCACAATATCTAATTTTTCGCTATTTTTTCGGTTTTATATTAACTATATCTCGATAACCAAGCGAGTAATCGATAAATTTTATTTAACATTTTCGTCTTATTTTGTCGAGTTCTACAAGAATCAATTATCAGACTTCAGGGCCTTAAGAATCGTAGACGTGCCAAAAAAAATGGCCATAATGGCCAAATTACACTATGCGAGAAATCGCATTCGTGGCTCTCTTTTCATGCACGCACGAGAAAAGTTATCTTAACTAGCATGCATTATTTCGTTTACATGGTTCGAGTAAATTTTCTTGCGAGCTTGAACAATGGACGAGTTGAAAGAAGAATTCGAAAAAATGCAAAACGCACAAGCACGCACGAACGAGAGCTCGAATAGTTTTGAACATGTTCAAAATTGATTCGTGCTCGTACGTGGCCGCTGCGAGCTCGCACGTGAACAACTTACACGATTCGAAATCGAATGCGAGTCTTGGTCGAGAGAGCCACGAATGCGATTTCTCGCATCGTGTAATTTGGTCATAAAGGGGCACGCGCTTAACTCTAGCCGCTATATTGTAAAAAATTTATTGAACTATCGTTCTTTAACTTCATCTCTTATATTGATGCTGTTTTGGCTAAATGAATTCACCAATCCGATTCAGTAGTTTGTTTCACAGTTGCAAATCACTATATCTTGCCAATCACAAAACTTATTTAAACATTTATATCACATAAAGGTTGGCATCTGTACGTCTAACAATATGGATACTGAAAGGCTAGCACAGCATACTGAGATTACCCTTATCAGCTGCCCTGGCACCTCACCTGGGACACCGTTTAGCAAAAACCAGTTAAAAAAACAACGAAAACAAGCAGAACAGTTGCAGTTGCGAAAGTTGCGACGGCTTAAAGAGCGCGAGCGTCGAAAGGAGAAAAGAGCAGATGCTAAGGCAAAGGGATTACCATTTGGTACGGGACCATCTCGCAAGGAACTAAAAAAGCGCCAGGTGTCCGCATTGAGCAATCAACACGACGCTGATGCAATTAGCGTGGCCATTGATTTAAACTATGATGATATGATGCAGGAGCGAGATATTTCCAAGTGTGTAAAACAATGTCTGCGCATCTATACAATTAATCGACGCGCCTCTCAACCCCTGCGTCTTCATTTTACGGGAATCAAGCGCGACGGTCACATACACGAATGTTTTAAAAAGAACGATGGTTGGGAGAATTGGAATGTGATGTTTCACTTTAATCAAACCCACGTCGAGCTTTTCGACAAGCAGAAATTAGTTTACCTTACTTGCGAATCGGATACAGTGCTATACAAGCCACAGCTTGGACATATTTACGTGATTGGAGGACTGGTCGATCACAATCATTTTAAGGGCCTGTGTCATAAGCGGGCCCTAAGCGCAGAACTTTCAACAGCTCGACTCCCGCTTATGGAGCATGTGGATATGAAGACACGTTCCGTCCTTAGTACCTTTCATGTGTTTGAATTGTTGACGCGTGTAGCTGGTGGACAGGACTGGACACAAGCTATTCTCGAAACAATTCCGCAGCGAAAAGGAGCTAAGCCCAAGGAGAGTAGTAACGAAAATAATATATAGCAGAGAGCAAATAACAAACTTAAGCTACATGCATATGTAAACAGGAACAAGAAAAAATGTGAAAAAATGCAACTGTAAACAAAGAGTTAATCCCATTACAATCAATTTGTCTGTATATTTTTTACACAAGAAAATTTAATTTTTAACCATTTGTTCTTTCTGAACTTCAAGATTCTGCTCTACGACTCTGTTATGAAAACAATCTTGACCTATGGCTTCCAGTTATAGGGGAGTGGGAGCAGTAGTATCATTAACATCATGCTTATTCTCACGCTTACTTACTCACGCAACTTAAGTGGTTTTCGTTTGAAAGCGCGCAACGTATTTGAATATTTAAAAAAAAAAGCTAAATTGGAATTGCCGTTAATGGGCTGTTTACACTTAAGCGGTATATACACGTGCAGAATGCTGCGCGCACTCACGTGCACGTGTGAATTTAAGCAAAGCATATCCCTTGACTCTTTGGTTAGACAAGCTTTGATTATGTGCTGGCGAGGGAGGTGGGGATAGTTAGCTATTCGTTTTGCATGCAGAGCGCAAGCAAAGTTAAGAGCATGAGCGTAAATAGACAACAAAAAACACACAAGCTGCGAGCGTGATTTCAAAAAATTTTGTTATCTCCAACGTTTTTACTTGTTTTTTATGTTTATTTGTCACAAAAAAGTGTCTTTAAAATTGATCTATTAAAGACTCCGAATAATAGTTATTGTTAACCAAACAATGTGGCAGCTCCTTTGTTAGGGACGGTTTTGCACGCTTACACAGAACGGCAAATAGTCTTAAAAATTTGTTAAAGATTTATTAATATCGAAAATCATGAATTAAAAAATGTATTTGCAATATGCAACTAAGCTTAAAATTACCTTTCGAAAAAGTAACAGTTGTTATTCATTAGACATTTAATATTGCTTAAATTAACTTAGTCTCGGGCCAAATTTCTTGAGTTTTCAAAATCATCACGAAATGGGCTCTGGCACACCTGAAACGCAAAAACAACGATTAATTGCAAATGAAAAGTTATTAATAAAAAGAATTTGACAATATAATGTTGTTTGTATAACATAAAAGGGCTTAGCTTTAGCTTTAGGCATTTCGTTGACACTAGCTGTGCTATGTGATACTAGGGCCCCGAAGTCTGATAATTGATTTTTGTAGACCTCGACAAAAAAAGACGAAAATGTTAAATAAAATTAATGGATAACTGCTTGGTTATCGAAAAATAATCGAGTAATTAATTTGTTTGTGAAATGCAACGTGCGTCAAGATAGCAACGGTCCGCCAGCAACGAAAATCGGTTATCGATAGTTTTAAAATTATAAATTGTATTTTGACATGAAATGAATAAAGTAATGATGCAGAATTATAGAAAATTGATTTATTTATTATTTTATGCAATTTTCAGGCAATTTTAGTTTTTGAAGTGGGTGGTTTAAGTGATTTTTGGGTAAAAAATTCACTTTTTCGGAAATATCTCAGCTCAGGAAAACAGTGCACGAACACGGCCTATACACGCTGAAAGCCATTCATTTTATATTTCAAATGATACTTGTTTCAAAAAAAAAGTTTTCAATACGTTTTTGAGAAAGAAAGAAAAGAGTGCAGCAACCTCGGTGCCGGTCCCATACAAAATTGACCGGCAAAATGTAAGGTCATCATTTAAGCCTTAATATCTTTTCTTACAGATATAGTGCAGAGATGCGGTATATATTAAATTGAAGCTACATGTTTAAGGAAGCTTTATCACATAGAAAAAAGAATTTCTATAAGTAGGTTTTGAAGAAAATTAATTTATTGTAATATAGAGTCTGATTGTTCATAATGGAGCTGGTAGTTCCAAAGTGAACTGGCCTGCTGCGCAACAAAAAGCTAACTGATATGGAGCGGCCTATGGAACTGTGGCAGCTCCAAACCCAGAAGCTGCCTGATATTAAAAATATTTTATTACTTTATTTTTATTATATGCAAAAAATCATGTAACATTTGCTTTTTAAAGCTTATTTATCAGTCTGTAATAAACAAACAAAAATATTTTCCAAAAAAATAAGACATTCAATTTTGGCGCTTTTCTGCTTCCGGCCAAATGTAGACAACAAATAAGTTGGCATTTTTTTGTATGAAAAAAAAAAATCGTTGCTAACTTTTTGCCGAAATAGTGCAGAGTTGCACGCTATTTCAAATGATTGCCCTTAATTCTACGAACATTTTGATAGGTTTACCCCCAACTTCTATAAGTTAAATTGAGAGAAATCGTCATTTTACTTATACATTCAATTTGTGTCAGACATGCCACTTTTCATCTTAAGTAAACGAAGGCTACCAGAGGCAAGTGCCAAAATGAGTAAAAAGTTGGCAGCTTTTTTAAAAAAAAAGCGAGATGGCAGTTTTGCACATAACGGATCTTCATTCTTTAATCTTTCCTCAAACTGTTAAACATAACTAATAACAACACACACACACAATATCACACGAACACATATTAATGCCATACCTTTGAGACAGTAAACGAAACATTACAAATGTATGATTTATTTTATTGTTTATATGTTATAAATTACAATTAAAATAAAAATTTAAAGCAAATAGCTTATTTTTTTATTTTTCTTAATTTTTTTCCTTTTGTTATTTGCATAACCAGGAAAGAATGAAGATCCGTTATGTGCAAAACTGCCATCACGTTTTTTTTTTTAAAGCTGCCAACTTTTTACATTTTGGCACTTATGTCTGGTAGCCTTCGTTTGATGCTCATCTTTCTGTTGATGAACACGATTGTGGCACAAAGTGTTGGCTTCTTTATTGGCGCCTGTTCCATGGACATGAATGTAAGCATTACACTTAGTGCATTATATACGCTGGCCACCCAGCTCTTCGGCGGCTATCTATCGTCCCGCATTCCGGAAGGTCTCAGCTGGATACGTCACACATCGATGATGAGTTTCGCGAGGGACCAGCTATTAGCTGTGGCTCACCGAGCAGCTATGAGATATGCAAACAGCAGACAACCGAATTCATTCCATATGAGGAAATACTCAAAGCACACAACTCGACATCACCACTGTGGCTGAATACGCTCATACTGATGATGTTCTTTCTGGTATTTCGCGGCCTGGGCTATGCGGTGTTGCGCTATCTGCGCTGCCCCAAAAAGACGAGATATTGCAACAACAACAACGAACCAGTGACCAGTGATACATAATTATGTAGTAGCATGTGAAAACCAACAAACAAACAAATCTATTTAAACTTTATAAATCCTCCTACTAAACCTAATAGTGTTGAACAAATTACAATATTCAAGCCACATTCATTATTATTAATTAATATCTACTTTATATAGTTAGTTTTATTTAAATGTACGGTTATAAACGGCAGGCGCTGTACCCAAAATTTGTTTGTTGCATTTTGTGAACAGCTATTTTGTTTTTGTTTTATGCATTTTTAATTGTTAGCCATTTGTCCTTAATATTATTATTATCATATTATTTTTGCAGTATGCTGTACGAGGTGCTCCAATATGCTAGTCAACCGCCGCCCTGTGGCATGGCGCCATGTCATCAATCCCGTGCATTGTATGCAGCAGATATTATGCTGGGCTGGACAGGCAAGGGGGATGAGCAGCAGATAATGCAGCCGCAACTGCTGGAGATCAACTGGACGCCTGACTGCAAACGTGCTTGCGATTACTATCCCGACTTCTTTCATGATATCTTCAAACTGCTATTCCTTGATGATTAGAACAACGAGACTTTTCGTTTGTTGACTGCAGATGGACAATAATGTCATATGAATAAATTCTACTGAAGTTATATATATGTTTGAATTTATGCAAGAAGCATATACAAGTTACATGAATCATACAACATTTATGTGTAATTTGTATTCATTTGAATCGGTTTGCTTTTGGAATTTAAAAATAAATAGACCGTACACTGTAGTGTTGGGTTGTTCATGAGTGAGTGAGCAAAAAAGAACGAGTGAACAATGTTCCGTACTAATTGTTCTTTTTTGCTCACTTGCTCACTTGCTCTTTTGTTCTTGTTCTTGTTCCTATTGCTCATTTGCTCACAACTCACTTGCTCCCTTTAGCTCATTAGTTCTTTTTGCTCAGCTGTTCTTCCGGTATTTAGTTCATTTTTTCACAGAGGTTCTTTTTTCACCGTTCATATGATGGTTTCAGTTCATTTCCGGCTGTTATATCTTAGCGCCAAAAACAAAGAATTTTAATGCAAATTAATAAATAGTATTTAAAATGTCTCTGATCCGCAAACATAGTGATATATGGATTCACTTTACTGATTTGGGCAACGCACAAGCGAAATGCAAGTACTGCAACTCAGCTTTAAGCTATAAGTCGCAAAGCAACTTGTCTCGGCACCTGCGAAGTAAGCACCCGTCAGCAATGGAGCCCGTTGTCCGACAAAGTCAGGAGAATGTTGTTCTAGTTAACACACAGCCAAAAATCACAACTTTTGCCTATAGGCCTGTGTCGGAGAATAAAAGCCAACAATTAGATCGGCAAGTGGTAAAAATGATTGCCAAGGGAAATCATGCACTGAGGTTGGTCGAAGAGCCAGAGTTTAAAAAACTTCTAGAAGAAGTCTCGCACTGCCCAGGCTATAAGCTCCCCACCCGCAAAACTTTAACAAACGTACTGCTTCCAAAACTACGCGCAGAGCAGGGGGGCAAAATACAGGAAGAAATCGCTGCTGCAACTGCTGTGTGCCTAACCACAGACGGCTGGACGTCTCTCACTAATGAGAGTTACCTAGCCGTAACGGCCCATTTCATAGAGCCTGGAGCCACCGAGCTAAAATCGTATACCATAGCCTGTGAAGCGTTTGAAGATGCACACACTTCCCAAAACATGTGTGAATTTTTAAAAAAAATAGTCACGCAATGGAAAATTGAAAAAAAAAAGTGTCGGCGGTTGCATCGGATAATGCTTACAACATTGTTGGTGCAATTAAGATGGGAGGGTGGCGCCACATTCCGTGCTTTGCACATACCCTCAATATAATCGTCCAAAAGGCGTTGCTCGAAATTGACGAAATACGTTCAAAGGCCAAGGCAATCGTCGAGTTTTTCAATCGAAGCTCATCTGGCTTAAAAAATTAAAGGATGCACAGGCTCAACTAGAATTACCAAGTTTAAAACTTTCGCAGGATGTGGCAACACGATGGAATTCAACTTATAAAATGTTTCAACGGCTCATTGTCCTAAAAGAAGCAGTTATGGTAGCCGTTTCAATTTTACGTCCAGACTTGATACTAACAACAGCAGATTGGAAAGTCATTGAAGACGTGCTACCTGTGCTGCTACCTTTTTATCAAATAACCAACGAAATATCTGCGGAAAAAAACGTTACCCTCTCCAAAGTTATAGTTTTGGTTGCAATTTTAGAAAAAAAGGTGGCTAGCATGCATGCAAGTAATTCCACAATTAAAAGAGTTATAAATGCGCTTGTGTACGAACTGAATACCCGGTTTAAAGATGTTGAGCATAATGTTTTATTTGCGGAAAGCACAATTTTGGATCCGAGATTCAAAGGGCGTGTTTTCAAATCGGAAGATGCATTCAAAAAATCTGTTGCCAACATCAAAAAAAACATTACGTTCACTCGAGTAGCCAACGCATTGCCTGATGCTGCTCCGACTGAGGCGACACAAGAGTCGTCAATAAAAAAAACCACCGAGGACGATATTTGGAATGATTATGATGACGACTTCAATAAGGTCAGCAAGCCCAGCAACAGTACAGCCGCTGCAATTCGTGAAGTCGATAAATACCTATCAGAGGAGTATCTGCATCGAAAAGAGGACCCTTTAAAATGGTGGGACCAGCGAAAATGCCAATACCCGCATTTACACAACTATATGATGAAGCGCCTTTGTGTTGTGGCCACATCCGTGCCATGCGAGCGAATTTTTTCAAGTGCTGGTGAAACAATTCGCAAAAGGCGCACGTTGTTAAAACCTAAAAATGTTGAAAAATCTCATGTTTTTGCACAACAACTTATAAATACTTTGGTATGTATTATTTACATTATTTTTTGTCGAAGCACTAACAATATTTTTATTATATTTTTTAGCTTAACACAGTTGCCTTCCAATCTAAAATATACTACAATTTACTCTTGAAAGAGAAAATAGAAAAAAATATTTTTGTTATTTTATTAATATTTTTTAATTTTTAATTTGTTATTTGTTAAAGGTTTTGCACCTATGAAAAAGTAAAAATATAAATATATTTTGTTTATAATTGTTATAGTAATGTGGTTTTGATTAAGTGATAAATAAACTTAAAATGTAAAAGAACAACGGCCGGTTTAAAGCAAAAGAACAACAGCTCTTCTGAGCAACTTGACTGAACAAGTGAGCAACAGAGCAACTGAGCAACTTAAGTGAACAAGAGAGCAACTGAGCAACTTGAATGAACAAGTGAGCAATGTGAGCGAGTTGACTCTTTTAAAAAAAAAGAACAAGTGAACATGTTCTTCAAAATGAGCAGTGTTTACCCAACACTAGTACACTGTAATGATTAAAGAATGAAGATCCGTTATGTGCAAAACTGCCATCTCGCTTTGTTTTAAAAAAGCTGCCAACTTTTTACTCATTTTGGCACTTGCGTCTGGTAGCCTTCGTTTACTTAAGATGAAAAGTGGCATGTCTGACACAAATTGCATGTATAAGTAAAATGACGATTTCTCTCAATTTAACTTATAGAAGTTGGGGGTAAACATATCAAAATGTTCGCAGAATTAAGGGCAATCATTTGAAATAGCGTGCAACTCTGCACTATTTCGGCAAAAAGTTAGCAACGATTTTTTTTTCATACAAAAAAATGCCAACTTATTTGTTGTCTACATTTGGCCGGAAGCAGAAAAGCGCCAACATTGAATGTCTTATTTTTTTGGAAAATATTTTTGTTTGTTTATTACAGATTGATAAATAAGCTTTAAAAAGCAAATGTTACATGATTTTTTGCATATAATAAAAAATAAAGTAACAAAATATTTTTAATATCAGGCAGCTTCTGGGTTTGGAGCTGCCACAGTTCCATAGGCCGCTCCGTATCAGTTAGCTTTTTGTTGCGCAGCAGGCCAGTTCACTTTGGAACTACCAGCTCCATTATGAACATTCAGACTCTATATTACAATAAATTAATTTTCTTCAAAACCTACTTATAGAAATTCTTTTTTCTATGTGATAAAGCTTCCTTAAACATGTAGCTTCAATTTAATATATACCGCATCTCTGCACTATATCTGTAAGAAAAGATATTAAGGCTTAAATGATGACCTTACATTTTGCCGGTCAATTTTGTATGGGACCGGCACCGAGGTTGCTGCACTCTTTTCTTTCTTTCTCAAAAACGTATTGAAAACTTTTTTTTTGAAACAAGTATCATTTGAAATATAAAATGAATGGCTTTCAGCGTGAATAGGCCGTGTTCGTGCACTGTTTTCCTGAGCTGAGATATTTCCGAAAAAGTGAATTTTTTACCCAAAAATCACTTAAACCACCCATTTCAAAAACTAAAATTGCCTGAAAATTGCATAAAATAATAAATAAATCAATTTTCTATAATTCTGCATCATTACTTTATTCATTTCATGTCAAAATACAATTTATAATTTTAAAACTATCGATAGCCGATTTTCGTTGCTGGCGGAACATTGCTATCTTGACGCACGTTGAAGTGCAATAGTTTAAAAAAATAACCAAAATACAATTTATCGATATATCGATTTGTTATTATGTTTTGGCCGCTGCTTTTTCATATACAAGTGCAAAACCGCAAAATGGCTTATTATGCTGTAGCGAAAGGACGAAAAGTTGGCATCTATGAAAACTGGACGCAATGTGAGCACCAGGTGAAGGGCTTTAAAGGAGCTGTTTATAAAAAATTTAAAACACGCCAGGAAGCGCAGCGTTTTATAAGTTCAGCTGAAGCCACAGAACCAGTTAAAATGGCTGTATCACTGGAATCAAAACAAGTTCCAATCAGTTGGGCTCTTAAGCAGCATGAGCTGCAACAGCAGCACACAAATAATTATTCAGATTTTTGGCCAGAAGATTTGGCTGAAGAAGACGAAGGCGGGGAAGCTGACCTGGTAAGTAAAAATGCTGCAAGTGGTGTATTTAAATTTAAGTATCGTGTTCTATTAAGATGGCAGCTATTCATAATATGCAAGGCTTTTCGGAGCACTCAAACAGTTACAAACGCAAAGCAGACACTGACAATACTCCGAAACCTAAGTTATACCGTCACGTAGCACATGTTGAACAAGGTGTTGCTCTTAAACGATTTGGAGAATTTGAGTTTACATTAGATGCCGATGGATACGTGATTGTATATACAGATGGGTCGTGTCTAGGTAATGGTCGCTTGGATGCCTGCGCAGGCTTTGGCGTTTTTTTTGGTGACAATCACAAGCTGTGAGTTAAGATTGCTGTATTTGTACTTTCGTCTAACCGTTCTTATTTTTTACCATCCACTTAGAAATGCGGCAAAGCCGGTGCTGGGACGTGCGACCAACAATGTAGGAGAAATACAGGCTGCCATATACGCCATTAAAACGGCATTGAACTTGGGCATTACAAAACTCTGCATTAGCACAGACTCGCAGTTTTTAATTAATTCTATAACACAGTGGGTTCAAGGCTGGAAAAGCCGGGGTTGGCGATTAACAAATATGGAGCCTGTTAAAAATGTTGCCGATTTCAAGGAGTTGGATAGACTATTGCAAACCAATGACATCAAAGTCAAATGGGTGAGTTTTTTTCACTGTCTTATAACAAAAAGATAACTATCTATTTTACAGAACTATGTTGAGGCACACAAGGGCATAAAAGGCAATGAAATGGCTGACAAGTTGGCCAAACAGGGGTCGCAAATTTACAGAGAATTAAATACTAAATATATATAGCAATAGCTTCCAAGTCTGGATTAACTTTTGTAACTGGGCAGGTGAGAACTGTTTCTTATGTTTCTTAGACCGCTGAATTAGAACCTGAAGTCCGTTTAGTAGAATTGACATATTCGTTTATTGGTAATTTGGTTAATACAAATGTGAGTCGAAAAGATTAGTCGTTTTTAATGTATTTTTGCCCGCTAAATCAAAATCAGAAGTTATTTTGTTTTTACAACAGGAATCAGCGACTATTACATTAGAAACATTTCTCAATTCAATCAACACCAAATTTAAAAAATGTTTATATATTTGCGGGCAGTTGTGCCAGAGTGGAGTAAAACATTATTTTCAATTAAACTTAATTCATAATTTATTTATTATATAAATTAAAATTAATTTCAGTGAGAGTGATGCGCTTCCCCATAAAGGTGATGATTTTGTTACAGTGCGGAGCCGACGAAAGAGACGCGCTAAAAACTACAATAAGCGCGTTTTAAGTATCGCTCCCGCGTTCGAAGAGTTAGGGTGAAGCAGAGCTTAAAATAATAGTAAATTTTCAGCTGGAACGCAACCAGAGGCTGTGTTGAAGTTTGTCTCCGAAAAGTTGAATGTGAAAACTGATTCGCTTGTATGTTTTAAGCTTACCAAGAGGGATGCAGACGCTGATTAACTGATCTACCTTGGAGTTCCGGAACAGTATTTTTCAACTGTTTATAACAATTTCTTTTGGCCTCTTGGTGTTCTATTTTCCAGAATTATTAATAAGCCGTGTGACTGCTGCGCTGGATTTTGCTGCTTATGTTGCTATTAACAGAGCTGCATTTTATATTTTTATGATTTTTTGAAATTACTGTCAAACTTCCATGTAACGAATTTGACGGGGACAAGAAAATTAGTAATTTCGTTATATAGAAATGTTTCAAAACTTGTGTGATTTAAGTTGTTTTATTTAAAATAATCGGTAATTTTAGTTTGTATATGATTTTTCCACTTCTCTTCCTCGATAAATACTTCAAGCACGTTTAGAGAAGCAAATACATATTCATTTACGTCATTTTTTTTTCCACAAAATTGCGAAGTACTTTAACAGCTGAAGATGCATGCTGCATAACGTAACGATTGCATTAGGATCGTCTTCATCTTCATCTGAGTCTGCAAGTAAAGATATCGTGTTCAAAAAACATTTGTTGTTAATAATTTTTAAGGATATACCTGAGATACCTGGAGCTCCGCAATTTTCAATAACATTTTGAAGAATTTCTTCGTCGGAAGGGGTGCCCATGGTGCATTTCATTATCAATATTTAGATATTCTTCAACTGATGCTTCGGTTTTAGCTAATTCGTTATAGGGAATAGAAAACGCATGAGCGTACGAGCTACGTCCTAGAAATAAATTCGTAATAAAGAAATATTCGCTATAGGGAAATTTGTTAAATGGAGAACAAAACACACTGAAGTTGAACCAAAAAGCAGTGTTCGCGAAATTAATTCGTTATATGGAGAACTTTGTTATATGGGAGTTCGTTATATGGAAGTTCGACTGTAGATGGCACTGCTAGCATGGGCTTGGTGCAGATTAATAGTGTGTTCAATAAATTGCACGAAATTCTTGACCTTGTTTTTTTTTATTTGGAAAATAAATTTTCTATATACCTTTGTGCGGCTCCTCTCACTCCCTGTGCACCATGAGCCTATTCTAAGGGATTCTACGGTTAGTGGGGTGCCGAAGTTTGATAATTGATTCTTGTATAAATCCACAAAATAAGACGAAACTATTGAATAAAATTTATCGATAGCTCGCTGGGTTATCGAGATATAGTTAATAAAAAATCGAAATATTAAATTTTTTTGGTGAAGTTTAATAGATTTTCAAAAAAACGAAAATTCTAAATACAAATTATCGATATATCGATTTGTTAACGAGATATCGATAAACATTTTACTACATATTTTTGTTTTGTGAAGTTTAATAGATTTCTGAAAAATAAGACGAAAATATTTAATACAATTTATCGATTTCTTACTTATTCCCAATTTCTCAATGTCAAGTTAAACTTGGAATAAGTTAACTTCAGAATAACTTTTATGCTCGAGTTGTACTGCATTTATCCAATTTGGTTTTCTCAAAGCCAAAGTAACCTATCATCGGTATATCACTATCGCCGAATGGTATTGCCAACCTTAACGGGGATTCAGCTGTTCTTTTGGTTTATTTTTGCCTGTGACTCCCAAACTGATACATGTTGCACATCAATATGTATATATAATAACTTTCTATGAGCCATGTTGTAAACAGCAACGAGGGAAAAACTTTTTAGTTGTTGAGGAGCATGTGTTGGTGGACCTAGAAGACTCAAATAAGCATTTTGCAACATTGCTTCATAAAAAAACAAAATTAAACAATGCAAGTGTCAGCCTGAGTCAGCTGTTCGCCTTACGATGATTGTATTGATATTTAGATATCGGGACTTAGCATCGGTATAAGTAGTCCCCGGACCTTCATGCATCGGATAAGTATGTGCTAACCGAACATTGAGAAACTAAAATTCGATTAAACTTAAAATAAGTTGACTAACCGAACATTGTTTTTCTGTTATTATGTGTCACTTTGTGGTGTAATTCTATGCAAGCAAGAAAAGAATTTGTGTGTAGAGAAAAATTGATCGCGGGAAGAGCTTGATATAGTTAAAGAAGTGCGCCGCAGGAAAACATTTTATTAAACGAAAATCGCGCGATTTTTGTTAAAAAAAATTTGTTGTCTGCGACATTTTAAATGGTTTGTATTACCTATAATTTTTAAAATTTTTTTTTCTGAAGTCTATTGAATTTCGTAAAAAATTATATACACGCATACAAAATGATGTTAATTTTTCGATTTTGAAGTATTGATATCTCGATAACCATGCGATATGCCATTTGTTATTTTTCAGATATCTATTAAACTTCACAAAAAATTAAGATTTTCGATATATGTAATTGCCATCTCTTCGTTCACATTTATGTTTTTCTGCATACCACGTAAATCGTCTAAACGCTGCCCGTTTTACTGGTGTTAACCAAGAGCTTCGATTTGTCTTTTTAAACTAACAATTAAAAAACAAAATTTTCCCGCCAAGTTTAAATTGCCTACATTTTTGCGAATGACAATTTTTTAGTTGTGGAATCAAAAATATCGAAACTAACTGCAGTAAACGCACTGAGAATAGGAACATTTCCAGATGTTTTTTAAAATTTGTCACGGCAACTATATACGTAACATCATTGTTGCTAGATGTTAGGGTAATAGGAAGCCAAAATATTAATGAAAACATCGATGTTTTTTTTAAATATATCGATATTTTATAATTAACGATGTTTAAATATTTTAACGATACATCGACGTATCGTCAAACCTCTATTGTGGATTGCATTTGTTTACAATTGCATTTGGATTGAAAGAATTGTAAATTGAGCAATCAGCATGAAATGTTTATTAAAATTTACAATTAAAGTCATGTTCTTCTTCAACGGTGTATTTTGTTATTTTTTAAAGCCACCCACTGTTCACATTAAAATGGATGAAGCCGGTATGCATAGGTTTGTAATTATCAATAATGTTAGATTGTCTTTCATGTTTGCTTAGTAATTTAAACATTTTTAAAAATAGAAAACTAAATTATACCGTTCAGTTTGATAATAAGATATTGAGTCATCATTGTGAGTATGTGATCGCTCAACCGTTGCCTGCAGCAGTTTATATCAGCACGGATGAGTTAGACGACTTGGACCGCATGAATAAAGTGAGTACAAACATTATAAGGGTAATGCAAAGTTAACAACCAGTAAAAAGTTTAAGTTATCTTGTTTTTGCAGCTGAGTGCAGTGTACCCAAAATTCATTAACATTGAAACTTTCACCGCAAAGGCTCAACCATTCATGATTTTAATACATGGAACCACAAAGATTACGGATGTCTTAACACTGCCCATTCACTTTCGCTACCACGCAGCGAGCAAGTACTGGTAGGTAACGCCAATTTAAGTTGCCTTGTGTAAACATTCACAATCAGTTTTAGCACTAAATCCACAGTAAAAATTACAGCGCCCAAAATATATCTCAACTGCCCAATTAGATATAATGATCTCAATGACACAGATAAGCTTTACTGCCTTAACAAGAACCAAAGCGAATTTGAAGAATTCAATTCGATAAAATCAGAAGGCTGTTCATGGCGGCAAGTGCGCGAAGGCTACAATTCACGAAAACCGCTCCGTGCTGAGATTCCTGTGGGAGACGCCAATGGTTATACATTTGTTTTTTTTGTAACAATTTTTCTAAGTTGGACTGCGTCAATCTGGATTGTGCTGCGCATACACTTAGCATCACGTCGAATCGAAAACGACTTAAGCAGCGTTGACCAAAAAAAAATTAAAACTAAAGGATCTGGATCTATTAATCTATCTAAAATGAAATAAATGCCAACAATAGTTCAAATATTCTTTTTTTTTTTTTTTAATAAAATGCTTGCTCTTAGGTTTGCATGTTTTTTTTTATTATGCATAAGGAGTACCCACCCCCTTTTAATTATTAATAATACGCACAAAATGCAAATATTACAAAAGGGTGCCAATATTTCCAGAAGCTAAGTTATGGTGTTTAAAAATCTACCCAATGTCGTCGTCGTTGTCATTTTAGACTCTAAATTTTAGAGTCGTTGTCACATCACATCAGTATCGTATCACTTCGACGCTATTTCGGTATTCTGTAACAGACTTGTGACGACGACGTCTCTTTATCGATAAAAGCGCACAAGAGCCGTAGTAAATGAAAAATTTAATTTGCTCTGCTCAGTTTTCAGCTACCACTACGGCACATCATTTCATTTTTCGCTATTGCTATTGCTATAGCAAATGAAAAGACAAAACTACAAGCAGAGCAGAGCATATACTTTTTCGTTGTTAGGTTATGGCTCTGCTACAGATGAAATCAAATTAAGAGCGATAGTGAGAGCATAGCAATATTTTTATAGCTCTTGCTGATACGGAGTAGTAAATGAGAACGCTGATTTTTACCTGAGCTGCAAACCGGTCCGAAACCGAACCCTATGGAACCGGTTCTCTGCGGGTTCCATGCTGTGTGGAACCGAACCCTGAACCGAACCCATATCGGAACCGTGGCCCGAGTCGGTTCCATTTTTATTTAAGGGTTCGGTCCAAAAAAAAATATATGCTTGTCGCAGATTATTTTTAATTTCAAAATATAACGAACTTGTACAAACGTTGACCGTTGCTTATTTGCTTTGTGGTGCATATTCTTTGCTGTCGCCGTCTGTGTATTCGAGCGTGGCAGAATACCGTTGTAGTTTCTGTCGATGTGGTCTGATGGCGGGCGTGAGCGAGTCGGCGATGTCTGTGTGAGCGGAGAGTCTGACTTGAGAATGAACACTGTGTGTTTGTATTGGTATGTGCAGAATAGATGATCTCTCCAAAGTGTGTCGGTATTGCGTCTAGACATTAGAACGGTGCATTTTGTCGCAATGCGCAATTCTGGTCGTGGTGCGTGGTAAACGCATGTTGGTCTGTTTAGTCAGTCGATTTATGATCTTGAACCGAAACAGTCATGCCGAGCTCCCGAATAAAACGCATCAGAACGCGTCGCGCCGAACACACAAAAGACAGCGACGCTGAGAACGAGCCATCTTCTGACGATTCGACATCAGAAGTGGGATCGCCAACACCTACTGCAAGTAATGAAAGCAGTTTGTTAACAATTTTGGAGTCGCAAAATCGTACTTTTGCGGAACTGCTAAAGCAAGTGCAACACTCACAGCCAAAAGAGTCAATTGCCATCGTGTTGCCAAAGTTTAACCCAGAACGCGCAGGCTCAGACGCTCAGTCATGGTGTTCAACAGTGGACTACATTCTTTCTGAAAACCAACTGGAAGGCAGTGCCCTTGTAATGACCCTCAGCAAGTCCTTGGAAGGAAGCGCGTCTCATTGGTTGTCTCAGACATGTTTTCCTGGCATAAACTGGATGCAGTTCAGGGAATTGTTTTTGCAATATTTTGCAGGAACAGAGACGTTGGCTGCAACAGTCATGAATCTGCTAAGTGGACGCCCTGCAGAAGGAGAGTGCTTGTCGTTATATGGAAGCCGAATGGTCACTTCACTAATGGCCAGATGGAAGACGCTGAACGTGGAACAAATAGCAGTCTCAGTTGTGCTGGCGCATACAGCTGGCATCGACAAGCGATTGAGACGTTTAGTTTTCACCAATAACATCAACACCAGGAATGAGCTGCAGCAAGAATTAAAGGCTTACTCGTTCGACGCTGGATCGAGCCAGTTTCTAAGCGGCAGTACATCGACGCAGCTAGGAAAACGAGCCAGGCCCTTTCTACTTAAATGTTATAATTGTGGAAAGTCTGGCCACAAGAGGTCGGAGTGTCGCTCAAAGGCAGCGGCAGCTCAGCAGCAGCAACCCGGCAAACAACACTCTGGCTACACAGCAGGAAAAGACCGATCAACCGTTACCTGCTACAATTGCGGAAAAGCTGGACATGTATCCACAGTGTGCCCTGATCGCCAGGAGCGTTCGTCATCCAACAGAAGCAACATAGTAAAAGATGTCAACATTTGTATGGTTCTCGAGCCGGTAGGAAGGTTGTTACAATCTGGTGAGTCGTTCCAATTTTGTTTTGACTCTGGAGCAGAGTGCTCGCTGATCAAGGAAGCCGCTTCGCAGAGACTATCCGGAACTAGAATAACCAACGTAGTAATTTTAAGAGGCATTGGTAGTAGTACTGTTTGTAGTACTTTGCAGATATTGGCAAGCGTTTTGATAGGTGAACATTCATTCGAAATATTGTTTCATGTAGTGTTAGACCATTATATAAAGTACGATGCTCTGGTTGGTCGAGATATTTTGAGCCAGGGAATCGGCGTGACAATTACATCAAATGCGCTTACTATATTTAACGAAAAATCTGTATTACCTGTTAAAGTTTCTGAGTGCAATCTTGATTTGGCTAGTGTTGACACTGACGTTCATGGACCGGATAGAGACCAATTGTTGTCAATCTTAGAGAAGTATTCGAGTTCATTTGTTGATGGTATTCCACAAAGCCGTGTGACTACGGGACAGTTAGAAATTCGATTGATTGATGAAAATAAAACGGTTCAAAGGCGCCCTTATAGATTGAGTGTAGAGGAAAAGGCAAAAGTTCGACTGTTGATTGAACAGCTGTTAGAGTCGCACGTTATACGACCCAGTTCATCCCCCTTTGCGAGCCCAATGCTACTAGTGCGAAAGAAAAACGGTACAGACCGCCTCTGCGTGGACTATAGAGAGCTTAATGCAAATACTGTCTCTGATAAGTACCCATTGCCGCTTATTTCTGATCAGATAGCTAGGCTGAGTGGTGCTAAGTTTTTCAGCTCTATAGATATGGCAAGCGGGTTTCATCAGATCCCAATTCATCCGAATTCAATTGAGCGTACGGCATTCGTTACGCCGGAAGGTCAATTTGATTATTTGACTATGCCATTTGGACTTAAAAATGCTCCTTCGGTATTTCAAAGAGCAATTAATCGTGCCTTAGGTGATCTTGTCTATTCTTATGCCATTGTTTACATGGATGACGTAATGATAGTTGCACGAACCAAGGAAGAATCTTTTGACAGACTGCGAGTTGTGTTGCGAACACTTACGGAAGCAGGATTTTCTTTTAATGTAAAAAAATGCTCATTTCTTAAATCGTGTGTTGAATATTTAGGCTTTGAAGTCAGAGCAGGCGAAATTCGACCGAATCCTAGAAAGATACGAGCCCTTACCGATTTGCTGCCTCCGCAATCCGTTACCCAGTTGAGGCAATTCATCGGACTAGTGTCGTATTTCCGGCAGTTTGTGCCAAAGTTTTCACAGTTACTAAAACCTCTTTACGAATTAACTTCAAAGAGCAAATCATTTGTATGGGAGCATGAGCACGAGCAAATACGCCAGAAAGTAATTTCTGTTTTAACTAATGAACCTGTTCTCACTATATTTGACCCACAATATTCTATCGAGCTTCACACGGATGCAAGTGCTGTCGGCTATGGTGCTATTTTGCTGCACCGAATTGAAAAGAAGCCTCGAGTTATCGAATATTTTAGCAAGGTGACGTCATCAGCGGAATCGCGTTACCACTCATACGAGCTGGAGACTCTTGCTGTTTATAACTCCATTAAGTACTTTCGCCATTACTTGCATGGTCGTCATTTCATTGTTTTCACCGACTGCAATTCGCTTAAAGCTTCTCGCACAAAAATAGAGTTGACCCCGAGAGTTCATAGGTGGTGGTCTTACATGCAATCTTTTGAATTTGACATCGAGTATAGACCCGGCGAGCGCATGGCTCACGTTGACTTTCTGTCTCGAAACCCAACACCAAAAATTGTTAGGAATCCAGCAGGTGTAGTCGAAATGCATATCAATTTAACAGAGATATCTGACAACTGGTTGTTGGCTGAGCAACAGAGAAATGAAGAAACTTCTTCTATCGTTTCGAAATTGCGAAGGGAAGAACTGTCTGAAGAGTTGGCCAAAACTTACGAACTACGTTCCGGGATTCTGTACAGAAAGATCCAAAGAAACGGAAAGACTCGTTGTCTGCCCATAATTCCAAAGCCATTCAGATGGTCTGCTGTTAACAATGTGCACGAGTCAATAATGCATCTTGGGTGGGAGAAAACTCTAGAGAAAATGTATGAATTTTATTGGTTTGATAAAATGTCCAAATATGTTCGCAAGTTCGTAGACAACTGCATCACCTGTAGATTGTCAAAGCCTCCGTCTGGAAAAGTTCAAGCCGAACTGCATCCCATTCCTAAAGTTGATATTCCGTGGCATACAGTTCATGTGGATATTACGGGAAAGCTCAGTGGTAAAAACGATCAAAAGGAATATATAATCGTGCTAATAGATGCCTTTACCAAATTCGTTTATTTGTCCCATACTATAAAGTTAGACACGGAAAGTTGTATTAAGTCAGTGAGATCTTTAATATCTTTATTTGGTGTACCTTCTCGATTGATCGCTGATCAAGGTCGTAGTTTTGCTAGCACAGCGTTTCGTGATTTCTGCTCAGCACAGAAAATGGATTTGCATTTGATAGCCACAGGTGCCAGTCGTGCTAACGGACAAGTGGAACGAGTCATGAGTACTCTTAAGTCAATGCTTACTGCGGTTGAAACAGGCCAGGGTTCTTGGCAGGATTCCTTAGGTGAAATTCAGTTAGCTCTTAATAGCACAGCCAATAGAGTGACTAAAGTCAGTCCATTAGAAGTTCTTATTGGAAAAGAAGCGAGACCGTTTGGTCTTGTACCGGTCGTAAATATTGAAAATACTGTTGACGTTGGTTTGGTTAGAGAAATGGCAAAACGAAATATGGAAAAGAATGCCAAAATAGATAAAACTAGATTCGATAAAGGTAAAGCTGCCATTGTAAGACACAAGGTTGGTGACCATGTTTTACTTAAGAATGAAGAGCGTCACCAGACCAAATTAGATCCTAAGTTTAAAGGTCCATTTTTGGTGATCGAAGTATTACCGGGTGATAGATATAGACTCAAAGCATTAAATTGTAACAGAACGTATAAATATTCCCACGAATTTCTGCGATGTATGCCAGGGAAGGGGATTACCACAGAGTTTGAAGATGAAGGCTCCGAAGAGGACGCCATGGATCAAGCCAGTGAGGGCTGTGATCCTGAGATTGATTAACGTTATAAAGGCCTCCGGATCAATACCTTGACGCGCTTGTTCGGACTTATGGGTGCCCGAGTTATGTGGTTCGCCATTTGTTCTGGATTGAGTTGTGATATTGGTGGCGATCGGTGGTATGTGATGGCTAGCCGGTTGAATGAGAGTAAACTGCGCGCTAGTGGAAAGTACAGACTGACCAGTTGAATGAGAGTAAACTGTGTGTGGTTGTATCGAATTGAAAAGAGAACGCTTTATGAGAAAGCTATGTGAATTTAAATCATTCAAACAAATGTTGGTGGTAATCCAGATCTCGTGGCTTGAATTAATTGTGGTTTGAATTAGTGATGAACTAAGAAATTAAAGCTTGAAAAGATTGTATTGTTTTGCTTTGAGGCTGTATTGAGTTGCCTTGTGATTTTAAAACTGTATTAAGTTGCCTTATGACTATAAAACTGTATTGAGTTGTCTTAAGACTTTAAAACTGTATTGAATTGACTTGAAACTGTATCAAATTTGCTTAAGAAATGTATTATGAATTGTAAACACACGAGGACGTGTGATGGTCAGGAAGGCCGTGTCGCAGATTATTTTTAATTTCAAAATATAACGAACTTGTACAAACGTTGACCGTTGCTTATTTGCTTTGTGGTGCATATTCTTTGCTGTCGCCGTCTGTGTATTCGAGCGTGGCAGAATACCGTTGTAGTTTCTGTCGATGTGGTCTGATGGCGGGCGTGAGCGAGTCGGCGATGTCTGTGTGAGCGGAGAGTCTGACTTGAGAATGAACACTGTGTGTTTGTATTGGTATGTGCAGAATAGATGATCTCTCCAAAGTGTGTCGGTATTGCGTCTAGACATTAGAACGGTGCATTTTGTCGCAATGCGCAATTCTGGTCGTGGTGCGTGGTAAACGCATGTTGGTCTGTTTAGTCAGTCGATTTATGATCTTGAACCAAAACAGTCATGCCGAGCTCCCGAATAAAACGCATCAGAACGCGTCGCGCCGAACACACAAAAGACAGCGACGCTGAGAACGAGCCATCTTCTGACGATTCGACATGCTTAATATTTGAATATAACTTTGTCAAAATTCGAATTTCCATGTGTTACTCAGTAAAGAGGAGACAAAATAACACGAACAGATATTCATAAATACATACATACATATGTTTATACTAGATATCTGTTAATTTCTTTTTTTGTTTTTTTATGCTCATTTATCCCTAACGGGTGTTTGCAGTAAATTGTTTAGAAACAGATCTTCACCCTTTTTTTTTACAACTGAATGTATAACAAGTAAAAACGTTGCAGTCGGACGCAACCGACTGCGGAATACTTTGATACCAGTAAAAGAACGGATGGTAAGGAGTCTGCTTGCCGGGTGGTAAACATCGCCAGCTATCATGTTACCAAATTAGGTGACTTTAGCTCAAAAACTGTGGAAGATAACTGAACTCCCAAATTTAAAAGGTGGGCGGCAGAGGTAGGCGTGGCATCCAAATTTTTGAATCAAATGTTTTTAACTGTCACTATCTATCTGCCTACCAAGTTTGGTGGCTCTAGCTCAAAAACTGTTAAGGATATAGCCGATTCCGATTTTATAAGGCGGGTGGCTTAGGTGGGCGTGGCATCCAAAATTGTAATGCATTATTTTGGGGAACGTCATTTCCTATCTTGACACAAAATTTGGTGGCTCTAGCCCAAAAACTGTGAAAGCTATAGGCGTTTCCAATTTTATGGAGCAGTAAGGATGGGGGCGGAAGGAGTGGGCGTGGCATCCAAATTTTTAATGCAGTTTTTGTTATATCTTCATTACCTATCTTGACATAAAGTTTGGTGGCTCTAGCCCAAAAACTGTGAAAGTTATATGCGTTTCCACTTTCAAGGAGTAGTAAGGATGGAGGCGGAAGGAGTGGGTGTGGCATTAAAAATTTTGACGCATTTTTTTGGGGAACGTCATTACCTATCTTGACACAAAATTTGGTGACTCTAGCCCAAAAACTGTGAAATCTATAGTCGTTTCCAATTTCCAGGAGCAGTAAGGATGTTGGGCGGAAGGAGTGGGTGTGGCATCCAAAATTTTGATTCATTTTTTTGGGGAACGTCATTACCTATCGACACAAAATTTGGTGGCTCTAGCCCAAAAACTGTGAAAGCTATAGGCGTTTCCAATTTCATGGAGCAGTAAGGATGGGGGCGGAAGGAGTGGGCGTGGCATCCAAAATTTTGATGCATGTTTTTCAGGGACGTGACTAGCTATCTTCGTGCAAAATTCGGTAGCTCTAGCTGTAGAAATGTGAGAAATATATCATTTTATCGGTTTTCAGTTATCGAATTTATCGATTTCCTAGCCTCCTAGTGGGCGTGTCAACCCGATCTTGACACTTTATCTGTACCGTCTATAGATAAACATAACTGCAAAGTTTCAAGTCTCTAGCTTTACGGGTGTCGAAAAAAGTTGCGTTCACACGGACGGACAGACGGACAGACACCATGACGGACATTGCACAAAACCAATATACTATGAGACCTTCGGTATCAAAGTATAAAAATGTAAAGTTAAATATGAGTGAATATAAAGCAGTGCTGTCACCACCCATAACTCCCATACCTACTTTGTTTATGTAATAGCCTATTTCCATTGCTCCGTTTCCGTAAATTTTAACAGTAACTGACGAAAGCTGTTTCCATTGCCCTGTTAACTGAACCTCCGTAAATAAATCAGCTGTTCGGTTTGTTTTGCTTTGTATTTTCTGCAAAAAAGTGAGAAAAACTAACCGAAATTGTACATTGCAAATAAGTAACAGCGTGCTGCCAACTTTTATGGCTTATTTTTAATGCCTACAAGCATTTTTGCTTGCATTGCAGACGCAGTATTACGTATATACGTAATAGTTATACTAAGCTGCCATAAGTGCAACAAAATTATCCGCCCAAAGTTTTAAAAGCAATCCTTTGAAACTTTGCTCCCAGTTCAATTGCTTCCTACGATAATTCATCAAAAAACAAAATTTTTAATTACTTTTTGAATATTACAAATATTGCGCCTACCTATTCACAATTTCTGCTATTCACAATCATCTGTTTTGCGACTGTTACATTAAAAGTGCCCATTAACAGCGATGTTTTATCGAACAAGTGTTCAAATGAACCAGTTCCTCTTCAGCTATTCTTCAGTTAATATTTACGGTCAGTTTTACTTCAGTTAATTCCTTATGGGAGAATACATGCAAACTGAACCTCAGTTACTGTTAACTAACATAACTGAGAATAACTGAGCAGTGGAAATACGCTATAATGGCTCTCAGGCATAGGCGAGAAGTTTTCGTATACATAAACTGCTCGTTCCATAAGCAATGCAAAAAAAAATTATTTTATTTTTTGATCGTCTCTTCACTGCCTATGCTCAGCAGCAAAGTAACGGATCTTTCTTATATTTGCTGTTGGACAACGAAATTTCAAGGATTTTTTTTGTTTTTTTTTGAAGACGAGACTGCACTAAAACATAAGCGTGTTTAACAATCAGTTTCGCACAACCCTATATGAGTGCTGGTCATTATTATTACTTTTTCTTGTCGTTCAAAAGTATATAAAAATCTTTGCAGTGATACCTGCCTTACTTGTATTACTGTATTTTCTTTATTAGTATTGTAAAAACTCTTCCATAAGCATTGTTTGGACATCTCTGATACAAAGTGTGTATTACGTTGTTATCTTATATTTGTGTGTTGTCGTTGCTTACTCGCTGTCTGCGCACAAGTTGGCATGAAGGCGCCACTTGCTAAGATTTCTCAGAAAACATTTGTTGTACGTTTTTTTGAGTTATCCCTTGTTGTCATTTACTGGCATTAGAGAAATTAACGTTGTTGGACAATGACTTCAAATTTTTTTCATTTTCTTCCTCGGGCTTAGAACCGAACTCTGGGTTCCAAAATATTCAGAACCCGGTTTTGGAACCTCTGCGAATTTTCAACCTAGGGTTCGGATACCGAACCGAACCCTAGCCTTTTTATTAGGGGTTTGCAGCTCTGTTTTTATTGTTTATAACTAAATACTACATACTAAAATAAAATGTTTTAATATTAATTTTTTTTGCTCCATTTTTTTTAATTTTAATTTTAATTGCAAGAACAAATTATGTGTTCAAACAATAAAAAAATGTATAATGATGCCCAAAGAACATGAATTTATTAGTCATTGCTTGAAAATTCAGTACAAGGTCCCTACGGACATTGTCACACGTCCGCGTACAATTTTCAATAAAACCTCAATAACTCCTAAACTAATGGTCGGATCGCGTTGATAACAAAATTCTATTGGAATGCATGGTAACTTTATGGGGGGGTTGTAGTGGCCGAAATGGGAGTAATTTCAGTTTGAAAATGCAAAAAGGTCAGGGACCTTCTCACTCATGGAAGGGTTAAATCAAGATTTTTTTGTTTATTAACAAATTAAATCTAGTATATAATACAGGACTCAATGCTAGTTTTTCGAGTACTGGCTAGTGGGGCCTTCGACTCGCTTTTGCAATTTTGGTCTTATATATTTATCTTAGCTCTTTGGGTAAAACTTAATCGGAGGTGTGCCACAAATCAATAGATTTTGGCTCGAGCCAGTTTCAAATCTCTAAAAAAAAACCGTCGGTGTGCCAGAAGTTAGGGAGATTCATTTTTCACGTAAAACGAAAATGGCCAAAAAGAGTTGCTACCTTTCAAAAATGAAAATTGCCTAAAATGTATTTGATATTTTGGTCATTGTTTTCAAGGTTGGCCTCAGGGCATTAGTGTTATTTTTAATAAATGATACAATACAAATATGTTAGGTCTTATCTCTTGTAGTTCTTATACAAAACAAATATTTAATATTTTGCCCGCCAAGTAACTCATGTTGCTTGACAGCCCTGCTATGACAGATTGCTTGAACAGCTGTTCTAAGTACTTCGTAAATGGCAAATCTGGTTTTGTTTACATTTTAAAAGTGCAAAAGGTGAACGGTGTTTTCCCCTATGGACCAATAATAAAATAAATGTAAAACAGATAACTGAATGCAATCTTAATTGCACTTACATTTTAGACGCTCAATGACTTCCCATTAATTAAATTCTTCTTTCTGTTACATTCACACACCTAACAAACACCGCAAAAGTTGCCACCTCATAAAAAAAAGGTTTACTGCAATAACTTAGTTAAATTTACAACAAACTGTACACTGCTCAACCATGCAATTTTGTTACCTCAATGTAAGATTTTTTTTATGTTTATTTGTCACAAAAAAGTGTCTTTAAAATTTACCTATTAAAGATTCCGAATAATAGTATTGTTAACCAAACAAGGTGGTAGCTACTTTGTTAGGGACGGTTTTGCACGCTTACACAGAACGGCAAATAGTTTTAGAGATTTGTTAAAGATTTATTAAAATCAAAAATCATGAATTAAAATATGTATTAATTTCAAATGTATTTGCAATATGCAACTAAGCTTAAAATTACCTTTCGAAAAAAGTAACAGTTGTTATTCATTAGACATTTAATATGGCTTAAATTAACTAAATCTCGGGCCAAATTTCTTGAGGTTTCAAAATCATCTCTAACTGGGCTCTGGCACACCTAAAACCAGCTCAAGGTTGGTTTTAGGTTGGAATCGGGCTGGTTTTGATGGCTGGCACACCACTGAATATTTTGCCGATGTTGTCCGATGAGGGGATTTTAAGGAGGTGGGAGGGGGTTTGGGAGCTAAAAATAGGGGCCCTAATTCTAATTCACGACATGAGTCAAGGAGATGGGCGATTGATAGCTCCTGACCGCAAAGACTGGGGGGCTTGTTGTTGCCGTTTAGGAGGTGCTGGTGCGTGTCCTGTGTGTGTTCAATGCGTAGGCGTATAAGTCTCTCATGCGCGTGGTGTGAGGGTAGGTGGGAGACATATTTTTTTTTGCAGGTTGGGTTATATATGGAATAAAGATGATTGAAGCTGTCCTATTGATGCATTTATTTTGTTCTGAGCTGCCGGTTAATCAGGTTGTTGGTGTCCTTTGGGCTGACGGAGATGAAAGCGTGTGATAGCGAGTGGTGAATGTGTTGGGCAGCTTTGTCAGCGTACTCGTTACCTTGGTGGCTTGGGACCCAAAATAATTTTGTGCTGATGGGCTTAAATCAAGATATTTTGGTATATTCAACCGATCGACATGCCATATATCAACTTTTGTAAATAATCAAGAATAAAACAACCTAATTATCGAAAATATAAAGTTTTTTTTATTATAAAATTTTTCTAATCACTTCCACTTGAAACTTGTTTGTTCCAACCGCTTCAGACCGCGCACACAGGACTTGATCGCTGATCGCTTTACCCAATTTCAAACTGAACTTAAGAAAGGAGCATTTTAGGACGGTCAATGTGCATCCATGTCCCTTCCGAAAACTCGGTCAATATAATCTGATACCTATTTGGAAAAATTGCATTTGTTTTTAAAGTCAACAAAAAAAAATATACTATTTTCTTACCGAAATTTACGTGTCAGATTGTACATTTTCAACTTTGTATTTCCAGACGCCATGGCAAAACCTCGCAGAATTAAATGACCATTTGTGCAAATATGTGTGAATTGCGGTACGGGGAACGCAGGGTCTTCATACTTCTTCCACAAATCAATAAGCATGATCCTCGGGTACTCCTGCCACTTTTTATTTGTTTTTTGGGTAACTTTTCTATTTTGCCATCTAGTAATAATACAATTAATAAAACTAGTTTATACAACTTTGAATTTGTGATAGTGAGAACTGCTCTCAAATAACTGACTTTACAGGTTTTGGAAAAAAATTGTGTTATGTATACATATGTATGTACATACTCATGATGCTATGTTGTATGTGTGAATTTGCATTGCCTAAATGATTAAGACTACACGTTCGAAGTAAGTGTTAGCAATTGGTTTGCTTTGATCTAAATGCAACTGGTTTTTTAGATGCATCTGCCGCTAAGTGTGCTCAGTCTTCCGTAAATGGATGTTCCGATGTATCGCTACAGTTGCGCAGTCGTTTCTCCAATATTTTAGTCGCTACCTCAAGTGTCTCCTTGTAGAACATATTTTCCCTTGCAGTGCTAGACAATGAATATTTTGAGTCGTCCAAATGCCACGTCTGCCCTAACACAATGTTAAAAGCTGATGCATCATAGCCGTGACAGCCAGAGTACCGATAAAGTGGCTTTTTGTTGAATTTGCAACCGTTTGATTGAGCACCTGGATAAACAAAATTATAGATAATAAATAGATAACCCATTAGCGAAATATTTGTATCATTATACATAGATAAAATAATATGGTTTCTAAAAATGATAAAGTAAGAATTCTGACTAATCATAAGCAACAATGGAATCGGCACCATGGAGTTATACATCAGGTACTTACTTTTACTTGTGCACTATGTTAACATTGTAGTCATATTTGACCTATGTGAACAGCACAACAAGACGTGGGAATTCAATGTGAGCTTTTGCTTGATGGACTAAAAACACAAACTAACAATTTTGATATAGAAGACCCAAGATTAAGACGGAGATTGGTACGTCGTTTCTATTTGTTACTAATGGTATGTTTTTTTTAATACAATGTATGATTATTTTACTTATCAATTAAAACTTCATTTTTTTAAAGCTAGAGTTTTTTTTGGTAGTGCCCTGCATGGAAGTATTACGTATCTTTTCGATACCCTACACTCTATATGTGCGTCTGGGAACATTTTCTGGGCTGATGTGTATGTATACGCTGCTCTACATGTGGCCAAATTGGAGGCGATCTCCACCGTATAATTACATCGTGTTTCTCTTAATATCACTTACTACCGCCATTAGCAAGAGTTTTTATTTAATGAATTTGGATCAATCACGTTGGGTATGTATGTTTAAGAGTTATGTGTATCTCCTTACCCTATGGACTTGTCATTTGCAGTTGCATGCCTATCCATTGATTTTAATAACGGAACTTACGGTTTTGGCCCTATACACCAAACAGTGCAGACTACAATTTGTGCATGGTATTGGTGTTATTATAATATTCATGGTTTTTGGATTATATATGCTTTTGGCATACTTTGTAAACATGCTTTACAGGCTGCTTGTTGTGGCCGGCTGCATTTTGGAGGCGTGGTATATAATTTACGATACGCATCTTATGCTTACCGGCCGGCATGGCTACTATGTTGGGCCTCAGGAATATTTGTTTGCAGCTAGTAATATTCATGCCGATGTACCCAAATTTTTGTGGATTCTACTAAAGTTCATCGGTTTAGGTCCGTTTATAATGTGTCTTAATGTTATACGCAATTGCCGTACAAATAAGATATGCTAATGTTGGGAATTTAAACAATTGTAAAGCATTTAACTCTGCTAAAAGAAAATAAAAAGTTGATTTTTTATTGCCTATTACGGATAAATTAATATAACTGGATTCTAAAACGCTAAATGATTGCTTTGAAGATTACATCTGTTTTGGGATAAGGTTTAAAACTCTTATATCCCGATTCCACTAGGCTGCATTCTACATAAAGCTCTGCACGCAAATGACCGTATAGCGTCATTAACATAAAAACTTTTTATAACAAGTAAGAAAGCTCTAGTCGAGATTTCCCGACTAGGAGATACCCCGAACCCCATACTTAACGCGCACAGTCATATTCTGTGTGCATCTGTGACTAAACTTCAATCTTAGATATCTCTGGTGTTTCTCAACCGATTTCGATGAAATTTTCAGAAAAGTTTTATCGTTACCCATTATTTGAATTCCAATTTTTAGATTTTCCAAATTCGAGATTTTTTTTGTAATCGATTACATGTGTATATCGGAAACCTGAATAGTTATCGATAGTTTAAAACAAACTTGTTCTGCTTATGGTATAGGAGAACTTATATTCAAAATCTGAAGTCTCTAGCTCTTGTAGTCTCTGAGATCGACGCGTTCATACAGACGGACGGACGGACGGACATGGCAATATCGACTCGGCTGTTGATGCTGATCAAGAATATATATACGTTATGGGGTCGGAGATGATTCTTTCTGCCTGTTACATATTTTTGCACAAAACCATTATACCGCTATTACCCATTCTATGGGTTCGGGGTAGAAAAAAGGTCTCGTTCATCGGCCAGACCATAGACAAATAAACTTAGAAGAAGGGTAACCAAAACTGGCTATGTTATGTATGTTGTCTAACATGGAGCAATTTCGAAACTGACACCAGGGCAAACAAAAAATAACGAGTAATTGTTGTCAATTACTTCAGCAGATTTCTCCCCCATACTCGACTGGATTATAGAGAAGTAGCAAAAAATCAACGTCGGCCATTATTGTTTAGCTTTTTGTTGTAATTGCAAAGTGTGCGATGCGTAAGGCATAATTAGTTATTGCCGCAGTTTCTTTCTCTTGCTGTTGTGGCAGCACATGAGTTTGGCAATTCATGATTTTGCTTCAATCTGCTTGCTTCTGCCTGAGATGGGTGGGTAGGGTAGTGTACACTTTACATGGACATAACGTTATTGAATAGATAAATTAAATAATAATAATTAAATTGATATTCACATAATTAATAATATATTGTCAATTAGGTAGGGCACTCATAACTAGCGAAATAAGGTTTATATGACTTAATATGATATTTAAACTAACACTGAAATAAACTTGATTTGCATTGAAATACTTATCTTAATACTTTATTGATCGAGCTATCCGGGAGATAAGCAATTTGGTTTTCTCAAAGCCAAAGTTACATATCATCGATATATCACTATCGCCTAATGGTGTTGCCAACCTTAATGGGGAATTCAGCTGTTCTTTTGGTTTTGTTTTTGCCTGTGACTCCCAAACTGCAACTTGCACTTCAAAATGTTTATACAATTACTTTCTATTAGTCCTGTTGTAAACGGCAACGAGGGAAAATCTTTTTAGTTGTTGAGGGGCATGTGTTTGTGGACCTAAAAGACTCAAATAAGCATTTTGCAACTTTGCTTTGGTAATAAAAAAAAATAAACAATACTAGTGTCAGCTTGAGTCAGCTATTTGCCTTACGATGATTTTATCGGTATTTATATCGGGGCTTAGCTGGAGTATAAATGTTAACAGAGTCTCAGGACACCGTTAACTTTGTGTCTCGGTTACTCCTAAGGCTTAAATTTTAGCAAATTTCGGTTAGTTTTACTAACCGGACATTAAGAAATTGGGCCTTAGTAGACTTGTCAGCAGGGGTATCCAATGCCAGGGCTATGCTGATGAGATAGTGATGATAGCACGGGGCAAGTATGAAGAAACTCTCTGTGACATTGTTCAACTGGGACTTAGGATCACAAATGACTGGTGTATGGAGGTTGGTCTCATTATCATTATTGTTCCGTTCACCAGAAGATTCAAGTTACAGAGGGTGATGGGGATAAGCCTCGCATGGAGTCCAATAGAAACAAGCAAGGTAGCTAAATACCTGTGCTCGTATTTTTCTGTTTGGATGTAGATAAACTAACGAACAGTACATTCAAGGGGCCCAACGATACCAAGCACGGGCTTGTGAGCCCGACCGACCGAGGGGCACAACGCATAACGTGCGTGTGGCACTATTTACTAAGTGGGATAAATCATTATAGTTTGAACATAGAATACGGAAGTTATGAATAGCATAGTGAGATTTAAGAGCAATCGGTAGAAAATTCAGAGGAATCAATTTCACCATTTATTAGCTTATGTAAAATGACTACACCTAGCATTGTTCTGCGATCAGAGAGATAAGGAAGATTTATTAGTTAATCACTAATGTGGTAGGAAGGTTAGTGTCCCAATAAGGTCCCCTAAGGGCAAAGAGCAAAAATGGTTTTTGTACTGATTCTATTTTATTCGGGGGAATCCTGTATTTGGGATACCAGATAGAAGAGTCATATTCAAGAATAGGACGTACCAGAGACGTGTAAAGAGCTTTGGTTATGTAGGAATCGTCAAATTCTTTCGACTAGCGGTTACTCGATCAGGTGGGCTACCATCAAGAAAATATATATGTGAAAAGGGCAGACGTCATAGAATAGCCGGGAAATCATAGGGCTCCTCGCCAAAAATAATAAGATGGCATGTGTAGAAATCACGTGAGCGATATATAGGCGTAAAAAAAAAATAGATAGCGATACTCACCGGTCTCTTGACAGGAAACTGTAGAATAAGGGGTCACCTAGCCAAGCTAAGAATAGCAAGTAGGCGTATGCAGGTTCTGCAACAAGGAAGGGGAATCCTCTTAGCAGAATGCGTGGCCTTAGCATGGAAAAGAAGTAGCTTTTTAGGAAAACACGTCATTCAATTTAGTGATTTGGAAACCATCCACACATCAAAAATACTTGATTCCATGCAAGAATGAAAATCTGTGAAAATTGCATCGCAATCGGCTGTGAAACACCAGAGCTATAGCTAGTCGAGATTCCTCTACTAGAGTCTTTGGATTGAGAAAGTTTATGTTCGAAACCATAAGTCTCTAGCTCTTATAGTCTCGGATATCGACGCGTTTGTATATCCAGACAGACGTACAGAGTGACGGACATGGAATTATTGACTCGGCTGTAGTTTCTGATCAACAAAATAAATATCTGGGATAGGCGTGTTTAGTGTACCACTTACCGATTGGATCGATACATTCTAACGTAAGGGCACATTTAAGCCACGGCAGCATTATCCTTTCCGTAACAAAGAGAGTGTCCGTAAAGAAGACCGCATCAAGATCAACCATACGTAGAAAAATAAAATCCTCTGCATCTGACTCAAAGTAATCAAACATCTTTGGATGCGTGCGAGAAGAAACGGCTGTCGGAGTATTCCAGCCCAGCACTCCAGTTACCTTTCCACGACTCTGCAACGCTTGCAGCTCCCGATATCCGCCGCGTATGCGCATATAGTTTTCGGCAAAAAGAACTGACTTTGCTCGCATAAGTGCATCCTTTATAACAATCGGACGATATGCGTGTGTTCGTTGATCGTTGACAAAAGAGGGAAACTCTGACAGATCATAGGTTATAACAGCACAGCGACTGCTGTTGCAGTAAGTGTTCAGAAAACGCAACTCATTGTCAGACACGCCTAGGTCATAGATTAGCAAAAACTCGCTGGGCAGCTTCGACGCAATGTTTTGCGCCAATAATATTGCCGATGACACTTGTAAGGCCTGCACATAGGAGACTATGGTAAAGTTGACCTTGGTGCCATTGTAGGGAGTCGTAACCCGTTTTCGCTGTCTCTTCTGTAGTTTCTGCTGTAGTTGTAAGTTCTGGTTATTGGTTGATAACGCTATTATGTGACCGCTGCCGTCTTGTCTGTGGAGTTGTATCTCACTAAACTCCTGTTGTGTCGAGAAGGGCGTATTGGTTTCTTGGTGACCCTCTATATACTGTGGCAGCTGGGTGACAACGCCCTTTGAGCCTTGGGGGGGCATGAATCCAAGCAATTTTAAAAATTTTGGCTCTAGGTCAAGTTTTTTGCGTTCCAATCCCACGCGCAAGTTCTCCTAAAAGTAAATTTAAATAAACTATAGTTAAATGTTATAAGGGCATTAAAAATATCTCAACGCGAGGGAAACTAGCTTGTTTAGCTTTTCTTATCTGGTCAACTGTCTGCCGAAGGGGAGTGACTTTATGTGCAGTTAATGTATTTTGGCAGTCAATAAATTGGAAATCATTTCTTCAATACTTGGATTTTACAACTAGCCAAATAAATTTATCATAAGATAAGCAAATTATACTCAATACTTTTTATATATATTAGTCGTTGGTATATATATTATTCTATATTCTTTGGTTTCTTAAGTAAACACTACTAAAAACAATAAAAAATTAACTTGAAACGTTTAGTTCAGACGATTCAGTTCAAAACAAGAAAAAAAAGTTGCAGTCGGACGCAACCGACTGCGGAATACTTTGATACCAGTATTGCAAAGGGGGAATGCAGGGGCGGAAGGGGTGGGCCAGGTGGTAAGCATCGCCAGCTATAATGTTACCAAATTTGATGACTTTAGCTCAAAACTGTGGAAGATAACTGAACAACTCCAAATTTTAAAGGTGGGCGGCAGAGGTGGATGTGGCATCGAAAATTTTGAATCAAATCTTTTTAAACGTCACCCTTAAACTTCCTACCAAGTTTTGTGCCTAAAGCTAAAAAACTGTTAAAGATATAGCCGATTCCGATTTTATAAGGCTGGTGGCTTTTGTGGGCGTGGCATCCAAAATTTTGATGCAGATCTTTGGTAGATGTTGCCATCTATCTTCCTACCGAATTTGGGTCTCTAGTTCAAACAAGTTAGAAGGCTCTAGTCGAGATTTCCCGACTAGGAGATACCCCGAACGCCATACTTAACGCGTACAGTCATTGTCTGTATGCATCTGTGACCAAACTTCAATCGTCGATATCTCTGTTGTTTCTCAACCGATTTCGATGAAATTTTCGCATATTTTCATTATTTTGTATCAAGTTTTAAAAACGTTTCAGATTTTCGATATTCGATATTTTAATGTGATCATTCACATGTGTATATCGGAAACCGAAATAGTTATCGAAAATCGGAAACAAACTTGTACTGCCTAAGATGAGCTTATGTTCAAAATCTGAAGTCTCTAGCTCTTATAGTCTTGGAGATCGACGCGTTCATACATACAGACAGACGGACAGACGGAAATGGCTATATTAACTCGGCTGTTGATGCTGATCAAGAATATATATACCTTATAGGGTCGGAGATGCTTCCTTCTGCCTGTTACATACTTTTGCACAAAACCATTATACCCGTTTTACCCTTTTCATATAAAAACTAAGAGACTCAGTCAGAGCGAACTTAGCATCGAGACTAAACAGCTACAATCTCTCAAGAAAACTAGCCCAAAAAGAAAAATTTATATTTAACATAGCCAACAACACAGAGAAACTTACAAAGGAACATAACGACAAAATAATTATCACACAAGCAGACAAAGGCAACAAAATAGTAATTCTATACAAGAAAGAGTATCATGATAAGATTCAACAACTGCTTAATGACAAAACAACATAAAGCACAATAAGAATAGACCCTACACAAAAGCTAATCACGTAAAACAACACAATATCTAACTATGTATTTATTCATAGACATAAAAACAAAACTAAGGACATACTGCTCAGGAGGAAACTCACCACGACCACGACACCACTGAGACCTATGTACATATATCAGCGTCAACTGATGTTCCGTGCTACAAATTGGCCAAACATATAGGTGGCATTACTGAGAAAATGTATGTACCAAATATTAAGTGTTTCTCGTATTTTAAAAAAAAATGTACTCTTTTACTATTATTCTTTTAAATAAAATCAGACTCCCTGATGAAGGCGGAAAAGCCGTCGAAACGCGTTGGAGGAAAATTGAATTAAAATGCCCTTTTTTAAATATCAATGAACATCACTGGCCGGAATAACCCAGCAAAAGCAACAACACAAGCAAATTCATACACTGGCCTACAAACTTACACAAAGAAAACATTTATACATTAGCATCTATAACTTGTAAATTCATTTGAATACGTTATGCAAACTGATCCGAATTGTAGAAAACTCACCTGTAACTCTTTAAGCTGTTGATGCGTCTGTACCACAATGTGCTTAAAGGAATCGTTTGGTTCTCCTGCAGGTCCAAATGCGATAAAGACAATGGTTGCAATTATCACTCCAGTTAGTATCAGTATTAAATGTTTAGTTCGCATGGCCGCTAAAATGGATTTTGATTTCGACTTAAAGGCAATTTTGCGAGCAAAAATGCGCTTGAGAGTTAGTGAGGCCTCCAGTCTAAAGGCTGTTTTCTCTTTACAAAAGTTTACACCTGAAAAATTAAATTTATAAATGAGGCCATTTTTACTTTGTCTGACTATGTTTCACTATTAAACCAATATGGAAAGTGTTTTTTAAAGAATAAATCTTAATCTGAGGGGTGTAAACTTAACGTTTACGTTCTTTATGTGCATGCATGCGTGTGTGTGGCTGAACTACAATCGCACAAAAAAGTACATAATGCACGAACTATGTAGCTAAACTAAAATCGGACATAAAAGTCCAAAAACGAGCGTACTAGCCTGACATAAAATCGGTCACAAAAAATTACAAAAATCAAAATTTATAACCTATAACCAAGGTTGACTACCTAAATTTTAATATCTCGATTTCATTGTAGCTCTAAAAAACTGGCTTATTAGATGTTAAAGAAAGTAAGGAAGCTACTTTTCGTCATTCGAATACTATATACATTGAAAAGTCTACTTTTTCATACCTAGATCATATTAAATGTCTGAAAGCGGCATGCATGCTGGTATGCAGTATTTGTTTGTTTTGAATTCTTGTATGCTCAATGGGAGTCTTGTTTAAACACTTACAATTCGACCGACAAACATCGTCTGTTAATAACTTTAGTTGGTCCAGTTACGTTAACAGAACACATAAAGAACATTAGCAAAAAAAAAAAAGACAAGATCATATCTCAAGAGGTTCTTTCTATAAAACATTGGGATTGGCTGACATACCAGCAGACAGACAGGCGGGCACACGGACAAGGCTATATTAACTCAGCTCGCGGTGCAGATCAAGTATATAAACGCTTCCTTCTTTGTTATACAATACTACATTTCATCACAAATTTAATATACGCTATTTCAAGTGTATAAAAACTTAAAGTTTGGGTAATTAAATTTAAAAAAAAAGGACTTAATAGCAAGTGAAAACGTTGCAGTCGGACGCTACAGACTGCGGAATACTCTGCTACCAGTTAAAGAACGGAAGGTAAGGAGTCTGCTTGCAATGATAGAATGCGGGGGCGGCAGGAGTGCGCCGATTGGGGAACATCGCCAGCTATTCTGATACCAAATTTGGTGTTTTTAGCTTAAAAGCTGAGAGATAACTGAACTTCCGATTTTAAAAGGATGGCGGCAGAGGTGGGTGTGGTATCCAAATTTTTGATGCAAATCTTTGAGATCTGTCACCAGCTGTCTTTCTAGCAAATTTAGTGACTACAGCTTAAAAACTCGGAAAGATACAGGCATTCGTATTATTGAAGCAGTATTGTTTGCGGCATGGGTGGAACTCTTTCAGCAAATATTTCTTTTAGCTTAATACTTTTTGTAATTCTTACGAAATTGCGATTTTTGCATACATTCTGATTGTAAATGACCACGAGCGCCATATAGTGTCTAATTATTAGACTCTAATATAATGAACGGAGATAAGTTTTTGCTTATCGATTGATTGGCAAAAGATTAAACAATCATAAAACCAATAGAAGGCACTTTAAGTTATTTAATTAATACTAATTGTAGGTTAGATAATCTTTATAATTGTTGACATTTGCATACATGCAGATATTTAATTAAGACCCAATTTCTCAATGTCCAGTTAAGCTTGCAGTTAGTCGACTGGGGAACAATTTTGTAACTGTAACTCAAAGCCAAAGTTACCTATCATCGATATATCAATTTTGCCTAATGGTGTTGCCAACCTTAACAAGGATTCAGCTGTTCTTTTGGTTTTGTTTTTTCCTGTGACTCCCAAACTGCTTCATGTTGCAACTCAAAATGTACATACAATTACTTTCTATGAGTCCTGTTGTAAACGGCAACAAGCGAAAAAATGTTTAGTTGTTGAGGAGCATGTGTTTGTGGACCTAAAAGACTCAAATAAGCATTTTGCAACTTTGCTTTGGTAATAAAAAAAAAAAAGCAATGCAAGTGTCAGCTTGAGTCAGCTGTTCGACTTACGATGATTGTACTGATATTAATAAATCGGGACTTGACATCGGAATAAGTGTTAAACAGACCTACAGGCATCGGATAATTAGGTGCTAACCGAACATTGACAAACTCAAATTCGACAAAACTTAGAATAGTTTGACTAACCGGACATTGAGAAATTGGGCCAAAAACCAATTGTAGATAATTTTTATAATTGTCATAAAAAGGCGTGAGGTTAATATAAGCAATGAGTTCCAATAACTGTGGAAGTCATTTTCAATTTAATAGGTGGGTGAGGCTGTGGCCGTGGCCTAACATTTTTTATACAGTTCTTTGGGAAATGCACTAGCTACTTTGAAACCAATTGTGGTGACTCTAGCAAAAAAAAAAGATGTGGAATAAATGCAAAGATTTAGCCGATTCCGATTTTATAAGGCGGGCGGCATGAGTGGTCGTGGCATCCAAATTTTTGCAAAAATTTGGTAGATGTCACCATCTATCTTGCTACCGAATTTGGTGACTCTAGCTCAAACAAGTAAGAAGGCTCTAGTCGACATTCCCGACTAGGAGATACCCCGAACCCTATACTTAACGCGTACAGTCATTGTCTGTATGCATTGACTAAACTTTAATCTTCGTTATCTCTGGTGTTTCTCAACAAGAGAGTTTAATAGTTAGTATAATGGGGATGACCATTTTGCCGATCTCATGCGATCCCAGGTAATGTTAAACATTTTTCTCTCTGTAAGATATTATTTGATCTATAAAAAATCATAAGTGCAAGCGTGGTTTTTGTCATTTGACTCTAAACGCAGACTAATTCGTCGATGCGCCAAAATTCGAAACATATTACTCTGCCGCTGCAGTCGTTCGTGAATAGCCAGGAAACGGTTTCTCTGCCGCTGCGGCAGCCGAGCAACAGTACATAGGGCACACGAAATTTATACGCTTTGCGTGTGTCGACTGCGCTGCTGAAAATATTTTTCCTATGCACAGTGCATACGACGCTGCCGGCCCCCGGTTAAGTTATTTAATTACGACAAGTGATCTTAAGTCTATACTTCCCTGCAGTACTACGCAGCAGCGAGCGGATTGAAGCAGTAGTCCAAACGCAACAAGACAAGCGAAGACACATGTGCTGGTGTTGTGGCTGATACGCACAAGCTGCGCAGACCTTAAATACCCTTTATCGAAATATTCACTCCTAGTCAATATAATTACTAAGACATAAAAGTTGCATTCAGCTGATCAATTACGCAAAGTAAATATACCTAAGGCAGCAGCAACCAGATTAAAGTAAAAGTCTAGGGGACTAAATCAAACTAGCTAAGGCACCGGCACGAGCTAGCTTCGGCTTCCGACGAGACCACCTTGTACTTATTGCATCTTTTCGAAGTTTCGAACCGTTCGACCATTTGTTCGAACAAAAAACAGTTACAGCTTGAATCGAACGCCGAACATGTTCGGACGAACAGTGCTCGTTGCACAGCCCTATTTGTAAGGCGTGCCAATGCAACATTATGAGCAGACTGGCCTCAATAAAGCAACATGCAGCTACACAGAAACATAAAGAAAAAATCAAATTTTTCTGTGGAAAATCTAAAGTAAGTACTTTTTATTATTTTTTCATTCATAATTTTAATTCATCTTTCTTAATATTTTGATTTGTATTTGAAAGACCCGGAGAGCACTCTGTCTGGCGCAGTTAAAAAGATCGAGTTAATGTTTGCTGGTGGTACTCATGCAGCTGCTTTATTACAAATTGGAGGAGATCGTAAGCCAACTGAAAGTAACGATAAGATTAGTCTTGAGTTCTGTCATAGCACAGATGTCTATCCTAATCTTTAGACAAATAGGGCATACCCTTAGCTTACAATAAAATGAACATACAGGACAAACAAGATTACCCATTCAATGTTTTTACTTAATAGAGTACCGTTTGTACAACTGTGTCTCAATCTACACACGTGTCGAGCAGCAAATCACATTCAAGTTATTGGTTTTTTTTATTGCACTTACGTTTTATTTGATTTTATATAATTCGTTAATAAACACCTTAATAGATTTATTAACTTTCAAAATGTGTGCGCTTTTTTATGTTTTGTTTGAAAACTTTTGCACCTGAGTGTATTACATGTTTTGACTGCGAACGCCTCCGTAGGTTTTGGGTAATTTTATTGCAAAAAATTATGGTTCTCTTCAAAGAAATATATGCATATATTTATTGGGCTTGTGCAAATACGGAATATTTCT